>JACJUM010002929.1:14294305-14617042 GCA_020976665.1 Heortia vitessoides
ACAAAGTCGTGGGCACTGTTAATATACAAGATAACTAAAGTAGGTTGAGTCTAAAACCACTTGTGTGTAGGTTCTATAGTAGGTACCATAGTCTGTATTCAGAACATTTTGATTGCCGAATTCAATTTAGGAGTTTCCGATTTGTGGAATGGTGTTATCAATTTTAATCACATTTTGGCTAGAAAGTCCTCGCCTAATAATCATTTTCGGAGAAAACACAATGTTTTTGAACTGTAACCAAAAGGTAACCATCAGGTGTAACGATATGAAAAATATACCATATTTTTTTAGTATATAGCTACTACAATACTGTATATCTAGTTGATTCAGTTAAGTTAATGATTAAATATTCTATATATTTTTATATCAAATGTATTAATTGCGTTTATTTATACAAATATATATGTAACGTTTATCTATTTTTTATATGTATTGTCTGCACCACTATATATAATTTTTTCTGTTTCGTGTAATGGTTGACTGGGAGATAATGCCAACTGGCATTAAGTACATTTTGTAATATTGCCATTTGTACATTTTGTAATTTTTGTGCAATAATGTTCAATAAATTAATAAATGCGACTTGAGAAGGGTATAGCTTAAGCAGAATTTCCACATCTTTAGTATGATCTAACCTCAAAAGGATTATTCAGTATTACAGTTAAAAAAAACTGCACAGCAATCATCATCATCATAGCAGTCATAGGACGACAACTACTGATAAAAACCTCCCCAAAAAAGGGGAGTAATTACCCGCTGGGCAATCACAGAGAATGCTGCTGCCCATCTCCGCTCTGTTGCATATGACTCTTGTACCAAGAGGAGTACTATTCTACTCTGCCGGTACCCCATAGCAAACACCAATATCATCTTAAAAATTAGCATGTGGAGAAATAAGAAAGATTCTTCGAACAGTTTAAGGTGAACTGTCCTAAAGTCAAATTATTGTTCATCATAATTATCTTATCAGCCGTAAAACGCCCACTGCTGGACATTAGACTTCCCAATAAAAGAAGAATTATGAATACCGCACTGGCCAAGCGTAGTGGCAATCACAGAGCGCATTTGAGCTACTATGTTTCACATATCCACTATATTTTACCATCTGCCGGTTTTGGTACCTCAGTCGCCTCTTGCGACACCTGGAACAAAGGGATGTACTATTCTACTTTGCCATACCACACGGCCATCGTTCAATTTATTGTTAAATGCATTTATTCACTCAGGGTCACTCATTTATTTTATAACGAAAATATCAATTTCATTTTTTTAAAGAATATAACACATTCTAGCAATGCAAATGGGATGAACAAAATAAAAAAAAACAACTGAAAATCGAATCAAAATTGGACAATAGAGTCTCATTGTGTACAACTATGTTTAATCTTAGCTTGAGTGTGCAATTCTACATTTAAACTTGGTCTAAGAAAATTTAAGACTTAGGACTATGGCGAGTGCTTTACATATACAGTGCAGGCTTATCACTTATTTTCCTTCGTTTATCTTTGACTAACCGGTCGATGGGCAGTCATCCATCTACATATTTACATACCTATCACCTGACAAACGTCCCATTGTCATTTAACAAGCAACGTTGTAAAACTACCAGAAAATAATCAAAAAACTAACAAAAACCCACCTTAGAGACTAGAATTTAAGTACGACTATCGTATAGCAGCAACCTGTGGGAAAATTGACAGAAAAATTACAAGACATCCAATCAATAGTAGACTCTGACATTCCGCGTTAAAGAAGGTTTTAGTTTGTGTTTTTAAAATACGGTAGAAAACAATGAAAAAGGTACATAAACGCCCGCACGTCCTCTTTAGATAAGATAGAGGCCAGCTGAAACGACACCAATACTTGGAAATGATGCCGATAGTGAAGACCGGTAATTAATTTACTATCAGTTACTCAATGTACCGGTTGCAAGCACTATTGGTAAATCGTCAATAAAAAAGGACACTTGGTTTCATAACAATCTTAAGCACATAACAACTTCGTTCGTAATATAAAGCAAAGCAAGAATTATAAAATAAAGTAATTACCATAATTCAAATTATCAATATCCAACCCTTAATCATCATCATCATCATGTCAACCATTAGAAATCCACTGCTGCTCATAATTGGCACACTAGGCAAGCGTGTTGGCAATCGCAGAGCGCAGCTTTCACGACGGAGATGCAGCTGCCTATCCCCGCGCTGTGCATTTATGCTAAAATATCACGGATGGATATACCGCCATCTGTTATGGTACCTGATTCATCTTGTGCGACACCTGGTACAGGGGGACGTAGCATTCTACTCTGCCGGTACCTCAAGGCTTAACCATAAATGTACATCTAGTAGTTAATCTAGTCGTTAATAAATAAGGAAACGCTTGCAGCTTCATTCGCATAATTTTTATGTTCCTTCTATCTCATTCAGACATATGTAAAGCCTCATCATTATTATAACAAGTGCAGGACGTCTACTGCAGGACATCGGCTCCACCAAGTAATTTCCAATAGGACCGGATGGATGTTGGCTGCGTTCAGTGCGATCCTTTGGTCTTCCTACGCTGCACTTGCCGGTACGTGGTCCTATAATTTTGGGTTAATTTAGAATTAAGGTACAGTCATCATTACGACGGGTTATATGCGTCAAAGGTCGTGGATTCGATCCCCGTCCAGGACAAATAATTATTAGATGATATTTATGTTTTCTGTGTCTGTGTATTAAATATGTATTTAAGTACATTAGTGATTCCTCTGTTGTCTGATGTTCGTAACACAACTGCTTTAAGCGATTTATCACGGGATCAAGTCAATGTATGAGATGTCGTTTAAATTTAGTTGTTTTAATTATTTTATTTATTTAAAAAAAACTTTCATCTGCACCATCGAGTTCGTCAATTGTTACATCTTTTAAACCAAACTCAAGTGTTTTCAGGTTCTTTGAAATACACAGTCACAGTGTATTTAAAAGAACATTTACTTTTTTTTATCGCGCTAATAGATATTAAAATGTTAACTCTTGAGTAAATAAATGAGTTTACCCAAAGAATTCAGCTTGAATCAATGTTATGTTAAAAGCACCGCATTAAAGGTGCCCTAGGTCTTTGTAACCCTAGGTTCTGGGAAGGCTTGATGTAGTCCGCTGAAGATTGCATAATGATCACCTATTTCGTGAATGCAGCCACACGCTGCCCTGGAGTAAAGGTGGGACTTATTCGATAGTTTCTATCGATAGATATATAATTGTTTAATATTCAATCTAAAGTAAATGCATCTAATTAAAAAGACCAAAGATATAATTTGAAGCGAGTGGTTTAGAAAGAACTTCGATACGTTTGTTAATTTGTAAATCACTTGTATAGAATTATAAACATGAAATGTAAATTCCTATGAAACCTCAAATGACTTGTTGCTTAAATTTACAGGGCGGGGATGTTCAGCAACATCCTTGACACAAAAGCTCTGCGATTGCCAACACGCTTGCCCAGCGTAGCAATTATGGGCAAAATCCCCGTTTTTAGGGAGGCACATACACAGCAGTGGACTAACAATGGCTGCTTTGATGATAATGAACGATTGCAAATATATTATAAGCGAAAATATTATTGTCTTTTGGTATCTTATGATATAAGTATATTTTGCAATTTAAACTGTTATAAATAATCATATTACATATCAATGTATAGAGATAAATATATATGTATATATAAATATATATATAATCTGCATAGATATATATTAATCAGTAACAGCTTAAGCTTATAGCCTAATGACAACTTATGACTAGATTTTAACAACAATTTACGACAAAAATATTTCACTACATTTAATATACCTTCATCGATATCTCTGACACAGACAGACATCACTAGGGTGAGCATACTATTCAACAGAGCGCTAGTTATTTCCAGCTTAATGACAACTAATGATCATACATACTTGATCTTAACATCAAAGTGCGACAAAAAAAATACTACAATTAACATATCAGCATCGATATCTCAGACACAGAGGGACATCACTATGGTGACCATACTGTTCAACAGGGCGCGTGTTATTTCCATAGCTAATTGTAAATTGCGGGTGGCTGTCAACGCATGCGCGCTAATGTGTCATAACGGCGAGCCGGCCACGACTAACTTCCAACGGGTTGACCCTAAAGCTATGGTCACATACCATACACTGATTGTTTAATATCGATATGATGCAATTAATGCATTTTCGTTTTGTACAATACTTATAAATGTGTCATTTGTTAATATGTATATAAAGGTACATATATTACTTGGTTATATTTGTTCAAAGTTATTGGCTTTCTGTCAGAAGTATAAGACGTCTGGTATTGAAACCGACAGATGGCGGCATATCCATCCAAAACAGTGTATTCCAAATGCACAGGAACGGGCAGCTGCATCTCCGTCGCGATAGCCATCACGCTTGTCTAACGCGCAATTCTGGGCAATATTCCTTTTGACTTGGGAAGGTCTATATCCAACAGTGATGATCACATGAGTTTGGTAATAAACAACTTTGCATTTCAATGATAAAATGTCAACAGCTGAGAGTAGATCTCCCCGAAAAAGAGAGATTTATGTCCTTTATATGCTGGGAAATGTGTAGAGACAATCGCAAAGCATAGCTTTAGCTAAAAGATTGCAGGATGAAGTAAATATTCCATGTCGTTTTAGAATATTATGGTCGATCTTGAACATATTGCACAATGCACTACAGACATAAATGAAAAAAAAAAAACGATAACTGATATTTTCAAAGAAGGATTTTAAATTTAAAGGTCAAATCTTCCGCGAGGCCGACATTGGGCTGTTCAGGTCCGATGCATTTTTATTAAAGTACTCTCCTAAACACACATTTGCACGTGTGTATTAAATACAGTATGCAAACCTCATTGCTCCACATCTATCATATTCGGATTAAAAAAAAATACAATGCATCGGACTGCCGACATATTCATCATACTCAAAGATTCGAGAAATTTAACACTATTATGCAGGCTCGATATGGCCAAAACGTAATACCATTATTCCATAAGGAATGCCTTTGGCTGGCCGCTATGTAAATAACAAGTCTCGATTCACATAACATTTTTCGCGGTTCGTCAGACCTTTTGAATAGAAATTTGCGAGGGGTAACCCTGCGATTGTCGTTTGTTTTGAAATGGTCACTGAATATAGAGCTCTAAAGACAAGAGCATAAAGTCTTTTCTTTTTTGATCAGAAATCAATTACAAATTTGTTAACTGCATAGTTAATAATTTTGTTGTAGAAAATTGATCTTTCTTAGGCAGTATTTAAGGATGATGCTGTTCAGCAATATTTTAAGATTTTTAGAGGAAAAAAATAATAATCGCGTTAACTCTCTACGGTAGTCCAAATTATTAGTGGGCGGTTTTATGCTTTATTGAGTATTTGAAAAACTTTATGACTTCAAACGGTAGCATTTTTAAATTTATAATAATAATTAAATGCATTTTATTCATTAATTCTTGGCAGGCCCGATGGTGCAGATGATGGTAATCCAGCCATGTGCACCAAAGGTCGTGGGTTCGATACCCACTCAGGATAAATTATTATTTGATGATATTTGTTTGTTCTGTGTCTGGGTGTAAAAAATATGTATTAAAGCAGTATTTTTGAGATTCCTCCGTAGTCTAATGTCTGTAACACAAGTGCTTTAAGCGAATTATCATGGAATCTGTTCAATGTATAAGAAGTTGTGGGAATTTATTCATTTTTATTTGTGTTGTTTTCAAACTTTTCAAAAAAATATTTCTCATATTACTGCTACATTACACCTGGTAGTAGTTTTAAATTTAGCAACACTAAAATAATATTTTGGAATAACATAAAGTACATCTCTTGCTGCTGATTTCTCAATTACTCAAACAAGCAAAATACATTTTAAGTTTAGGGAATGTACGCCTAATGTACCTATCTCTATTCTTAAAGGATGACAGAGAGGTATTAAAATTACTGGGTAATGTGACATAACCTGGTCAATTCACAAGGTTAGAAACGCGCTGGTGAAATCCCTGTGATGATAAAAGCTTCTACGGTGACGTTACTATCACGTGTAAATTATGATTGTTTGCCGACGTAGTCATTAAACAAAATTTAATTAAATATTTTATTAGAATTCAATCCATGTGTCGAGAGAGAGAGAAGCCATCAATAGGTACATCATCCGATGTCACTTGCAATCGCCATAAATAATAAATTTCATACATTTGATTATTTCCCTTCGATCTGCACAGGAAAAGGTCTTCATAACAGATGGAAGCTAATCGTTTGACTGTCCGTATGATCATTAATACGCATAAAGTTACGTCCGAGTAAACACCAATGTTCGGTACGGGAAGCAAAGAAAGTTACTACCTCGCTCGATTTAACTTCAGTCTATTATCGTCTCTAAGCCCCTATAAAAATGGACGATTGTTCTATGACAATGTTATGTACATATGAAGATATCAGGGAATGGTTGTACAACACTGTCATCATATTGTTTTGGAGTCCTATCATTAGGAGGTATTGATATATCGCCCGTGACGCATAAGGGCTACTGTATTTATAGTTTGTGCAATAATTACATTATTTTTTGTTATAAGAAACTAGATTAGATTATAAAATTATTCATTACAAAATTGTTTGTTGTAATAACAACCCTTAGATTTAATCCTTAGATTAATAATAAAAAATGATATTTTCTGTTTCGTATTGAGATCGACTGATTTAATAAAAATGTTAGAAAAAAAGTAAATTATTGCAATAGCTGGTTGAAACTAGTTTTATCAAATAGGTTCATGACTATGTGTTATAGTTTCGACCGGTTTCGATTACCCATCCAATATTTTTAAAACTCTTTTAATCATTTGACTATCAATTGACATTTAGTGTTTGCTTCTTTAAATGTGTCAAGGTGTTATTCAAACAGTATTTGGTATAATTGCTATTTCATTCAATTTATTGTATTTCTAGTGAATTTAGTATGATAGTTTTCACTTCTTCTTCACATTAACTTCAATTGTGTCAAATTTCACGAACATCAGTTCGCGTAACTTCCTTAATAAGAGGTAAATATTTTCACTTAACATATAAATTTATAGATCTAAATGTATAATATAATCATATACGGTTTTTATTGTTCCGTTCCTACCTTTTAATTTTGTCGTTTTATCATTAATTAATAAAATCTATATTAATATTATAAAGCTGAAGAGATCGTTTGTTTGAATGTGCTAATCTCAGAAACCGCTGGTCCGATTTGAAAAAATATTTTAGTGTTTGATAGTCCAATTATATAAAAAAAAGCTATAAACTATATAACATTACGCTAGAATTATAAATAACGCTAGGTTTGGTCTGCTACCAAACGCGGATAATACCACGCGTGCTGTTATTTAAATATAAAATTTATAATATAAATTCAGTCAGAGTGTCACATATTGTCTATTGCAAAGTTTAATAACCTCATTTTGTTTCGTACTCTTACTAATCATAAAAAAGCTTTTACGTGGGAATTGACAATTACCATTAAATTATACCACGACAACATAATACCCGTATTTACTTCAAATAAAAAAAAAGAATAAGATATTGTAATACATTATCACTTTAAAAGAACGTCTTAAGACTGTTACCCGCTCCAGTTCACATTTTAATGTAGACCGCTAAAATAACCTCGCAACTGTAACCAAAAACTTCTTTCAGCCTTTTCAAGTGGCACGAAGCGTAAGTATTTAGGTCCATTTGTGCGGGTATAACAAAACGCACAATTCTTTAAAACCGCCAAAAATCACGGACGCATCATTACATTCGCATTTAAAAGTGTTATGCAAAAAAAAATTAATATAAAGGCCATTCACGTAGGTGGTCCCGATTTGAAGCGTGCAGAATTATATGTGATCCTATGTTCTATATAATAATGGGGAGGGCAGTAATCTTCTATGGTGGCCAGATTATACGAAGGCTTAGTATAACCTCACATCGACACGTGTGCTTTTAAGCTGTAGGCGATTGCACTCGGTTGTAGATTGACGTAATTGACTGTTTTCTTGAAATTAATCAAGAGGCTATTATTTCTGGATGTGGCATAAGTTGTCGTATCATTTCACTTTATATATTGCGTTATATCATGTTTGACATAACGACAATCTCTTGGCTAAGCTTCTTTTAATTGCATTCTCTAGAAAATAAACAATTCCTACATTGCACGTATTGTCCTGGATCCATGGCAAGTCGCTTAAAGCACTTGTGTTACGGACGCCAGACAATTGAGGAATCAAAAACATACTACTTAAATACATATTTTTATTTAACAATTGTAACACCCAAACCCAGAACAAACACAAATATAATTATATGAATATTTGCCCTGGATAGGAATCAAACCCACAACTCTTGGCGTACAAGATAGGATCACTATCATCTGCGTCATCGGGCCCGTCATAATAGCCAAAACACCATAAATAAAATATGAAAAAATTAGGTGTTATTGGAACCTTTATCACCATTAGCTCTAGCAGGTTCTTTTTTGGTGATTACAGTAATGAACCCGATATACTATATAGAATAATTTTATTTCAAGACCCACCTGGTGCCGGCAGAATTGTATTTAAGTAGACCACTCAATGATCTATGTGTTTAAATGACTCTTATCGACCCTGACAATCTAATGGTGTCACCATTATGTGGTTGTCAGGGTCATCGGTCATTTATGTAATATTATAATAAACGAATCCATACTTATAGATTGTTTTTTGTTCTTCTGGCGATTTGAAAATGACTATAATAGAGCTATTTATTTAAAGATATGTTTGACTTTGAAAACCTTGATAACCTTCTTACCAAATAATGAAACTTTTTTTAATGCTTGAAGTAATACTATATCGTTAGTTATTTTTATCCTAGCCGTTATGTACAACAAAGTTAAATCAACAGTCTTATGTGATGTTTTTGTCCCGTGATGTCAAAATTAACTTTTGCAATGGGTTGGAACATATGGTTAAGTTTTCTATAGGTATTCTTGGGTAGCAAATGTCCTCATAATATTTATAGGCTCTTAGTTGCTATTTAATGCACATTCCATTAGACACTTACTGAGCATTGAAATCAAGCGATTTGTTTATTACAGATTTTCTATTTAAGACAAATACTATGAGATGCTATCCTTATAGCTATTTCATTTTGTTTTTAATATCCTGCTGTCTTAAATTATGCGATGACGTGATATTACTTTTTCAAACAAATCCGTCGCATATTTTGACCGATACATAAGGAAGTGGGAATGGGTACTTACCCAAATAAATTTAAAGGGAAAACACGAACATATCAAGCAAACGGACGCAATTACGGCTATCGATTGTTCTACATCCATACATTTTCAGCTAAAGGACATGCATGGTTAATATATGTATTCGGCACACGGCGATCAGCTGCACACCGCGGCGAGTACAAATGCTTAGCTAGTTACGTCACAATGGGGCTTGACTTCTGAAATCTGACATGACATTTTTCTGGTCATCGTACCGAACCGATTCCCAATTGGTCTATCGTCTTGTCCGTCCTGAACTCAAAGACGTAGTAGACTGACTGACGTTGTAGAGTCAGCCAAGGTCTTGATGATCGTAATCCTTACACAATAGTCTTTTATACTCGTACCGCTACCTTCACATTTTTTACCCGGGGTCATCTATTTTAGAACATATCGCAGCAGGGTACTGCAAGGTTTGACCCAGCCTTCCGGTAAATAGTCTGGTATCACTATACCTCCCAAGATATGCACTCCACTGGAAACAAAAAAGGTGGTTTTTCAGGTTATTTAGACCAAAGAGTAAGTGTGTAAGCCTGCCTTTGGTTTTTTCTACTAAACAGCAGTTTGAAAAGCTGCTTCCTAGTTTAAAGATTCGTAAAGTATTTGTTTTGTTTTGGACGTAATCCCATCAGCAATAATGGTTGTGAATGAAGAAGACATCATTTCCTACGGTGCCTTGCTACACTTTCTTGGACCCATACCAGATATGGCAAGTCTTAGTAGTCCAAATTATATTGCTAAGTAAATATTAGTACCGCATAGACCACAGTACACTCCTTCTTGTCCATAGAAGAGCGATAGTAGTGAAGCCGGCGTTAGATAGCTATGTGAGAGATCGGATAAACCGATTTCCTCTCGTACGATTCCTTGGAGGTACCGTTTCTATAAGGCACGGTCACTTCCCAAAGCACTTAGGTACACTTTCCAGGTTTCCTACAACCGCTGGATGAATATGCACTTCTCTCAATGGCTGCAGAACTGCTAGTCGAATGCTGACACCAGGGTTGCTCCATAATAAAGTAAACTTACTCCCATTATTAGCTTAACAAGGGCCGTCCAAGCTTCGAGTTGAGAGAGGCAGTGAAACTCCTTGATTGATTAGTTAGTACTTATTAAAAATCGCAGGATTAATTTAAAAGAAATGTATGTTTTTGGAAATTAATATATTCACGCTTAATTTTTACCGATATCAACATTGAATTGTTTTGTGTAATGGTTGACTGGGAGATAATGCCATACATTTTGTAACATTTTGTGCAATAAAGTTAAATAAATAAATAAATTGATAGTATAAAGCATAAGTCTCTTGTTTAAACACAATTGGAATCTTTGACCTTTTGCATAAGACTAACTCATATCGATTTGCAAATAAGGTAATCAGATAGGTTTTGCAAATAAGGTAATTTGAATTGCGAGTATGATTTAAATGTAGTGGTTTGAGTTTGAAATGCGGGTTTGAAAAGCAATTTGAAATCTATGATGTAGTACAAAAGACTTCTTTAAGTTCAACATATAAAGGCCCGGATTGTACTAAAAGTACTTCAATAAACGAAATTGAGTACGAAAATTTAAAATATAAATCAAAAAGGCTAATTACAAGCACTTAAAAATCGTCAAAACAATATTTAAGATAATATTTTTGTCACCTGAATAGGAACTAGATTTAAATTTATTTTTTAAATTGATAGGAACTAGATTTAAATGGGTTTTTTTTATTATATCTGGTCGACAAACAAACAATATTGCACGCATGATAGTAAGCATTACAACAACATATAAAGATATTTACCCAATATAAAAATAGATATGTAATATCATAAAGATACCACCAGCGCGTTCCCAACCTTGAGTTTTTAAGATATTATTTCACATTGCCTAGTAATTGTCAATGCCTCTCTTACTCTTTATTTGGCAATAGAAATAGGTAAGAGTAAAAGTACCAATGCAGATGACTTTTGTGGGATCTACATAGATTCAAAACGCGTATTACCTTAAAAACCAGCAAAAATTTCTTTTTAATAAATTATTTATGAGATTGGTTGGTGGTAAATGACTTATTTTCATATTTCTACAATTCAGTTCAACTTTGGAAAAGCGTCTAAAATGCAATGGAAACTTAGACAATCTTGCTATATCTAAATACAAGAATGCAGTCTACAATTTCGTATTATATTATTTTGAATATCTCTTATTACATATACATTGTATAATGTAAAATTAGCGGACGTCTAATGTCACACAATACAATTACATTCTCTTGTCACTCATAAGTATAATAACTAAAAGCAGCTTCAACTTATAAAAGTTCATTTAAAAGTTTTAAGGTCCTACAAGATTGCAGAAATGGCGCTGATTTCTTAGCACAAAAAGATTACAGCTGAGCACAAAAAGTCGACATGTCTGCTAAGGTCTCAGTAGCATAATTGTTGTGCAATCCCCCGACATGTGATAGATGCAGGTTCGAGTCTCTTGCCTGACACCTAAGGTAAGTTGTTTATTTATCAAGTAAATATTAGCCGTGGGGTACCGGCAGAGTAGAGCATACTTCCCTCTGTACCAGGTGATGTAAAAGGCGACTAAGTATTGGAACCTTGTCGGGTCCAATACTTAGTCGCCTTTTCGACTTTTAGGTTGTGTAGTGGTATATCCATCCAAAACAGCACAACTTAAATACTACAGGTTGGGGATGGTCAGCAGCCTCTTTGTCGCGAAATTTTGCTCTGGGATTCCACCACGCCCGCCCAGATCGGCAATTACAGACAAATTTCTTACTGTCTTAAGATTTTATGACAAATATGATGATAATAATTATCAGAATATTTGTTTAATTTTATGATAGGATAGGATTAAAAAGCTATCGGCTCTTAAGCATATGTTAGTTTAATATCTAAGACTTAAAAAATACACTAGAACGGACATAATAAAACACTCTTTAAACGGCTTAAAAACGCAGTTCATTTTTACCATTTTTGATACAGGTTTCGGTTAATTTGGGCAAACCATACTATTGAAAACTGGTTGTAAATCCGTACATATAAAACATCAAAGCTACGTATACCTAACTATGTCTAGGCATGATGTAAGAGCGCTCATCCCACAGTTGCTGGCTCTGATGGGGCAACCTAACCGCAGGCTAATTGCGTCCATCCTAACTTGTGATATTAAGCTGTTAGGGAGAGAACACACAGCCAAATAATTAATTTTTTTTCTTTGGAATAACCTAATGCTGGACTACTTAGACGTCAATGGTATATCAATGGTAATCTTTGCGGATTTTACAAAATGCATACTCATAAAACAATTGTGTTCTGTGATTGGGGAAAATAATAATAATATATAAACACATCTCATACATCAACTCCAAGCTAATTCTCTTAAAGCACTTGTATTAAGGACATCATAAATAAAATACTTAAATACATATTTTAACAACCAAACAGAACAAATATCATAATTTAAATGTTTGTCCTGGGTCGGATTCGAACCCATGACTTTTGACGCAACAGATAGGATCGCTACCACCGACGACATCGGCCGCGTAAAAAGAAAAATTTGTATTAAAAAATTATGTAACTATAATAATGATGTAATCATTTAGTTTTATAAATTATTAGGTCATCAAAAATGTAAGGACAGGTTGCTATTTTTAAGGAGTATTTATCAAACCTGGTGTCTTCTTATAATTGAATAATATATTTAAATAATAATCAATCGCTGGACGTTGGCCTATCAAAAGAAGAAAGAATTTTCCCCATATTTACCGGGCTGGGCAGGCGTGGTGGCAACGGTAGAGCGAAGTTATTGCCCTTTTGCATTTACGCTACATTATTTAGGAAGGATATATCGCCATCTGTCGGTTCCTGTGCATCAGTTGCCGCTTACAACACCTAGTACAGGGGGACGTACTATTCTGCTCTGCCAGTACCCCAGGCACACATTTTATTATATTACCTATGAGAGTCATTTGACAAACATGTCATTTAAGTATGGTGCATGTGATCTAAAAAAGTCTGTAACACAATTCATCCATATATATCAAAGGAGAACGGAGGTGTTAAGTTATTATGAAACGTTGCTGTTTATGAAGTCATTCGAATAAAATTTTGTGTGATGGGTTTTCATTAAAAGCCATGACACACGTGTAAAATTTATTTTTTTTAAATCATCCCTTAAGAGGGTAAAAGGGTGGTACAAAGTTAGTATAAAATCGGAACATAAATTATATTTGGCTTGTTCTACAATTTGATCGATTGAAACGTCTGTTGAAACCTCGCGGAAAAATAAATCTTTCAATAAAACTGGTGATGACAGAGGTTAAGCAAACATATTTAAAAAAGGCTATAGGATATTTGAGTGTACAACAAGCTTGGTAAGACGGTCGTGTCTGGACACAGAGCGGATTGAAATTAAAACTAAGTTGAGTGAGACAGAGCGATTATGGTGGATTGCACTTGTGAAACGCAGCGTTTATACCCTGGCTGTCTCTAAGCCAAACAAAGAAAAAGGTGTAATTACTTTTTTAATAACTTCAAAAGCATTTTTGTTTAGGTTCTCTATTCAGCCACTGCGTCGGTGTACTAAATATGCGTAATTGATTTTGTTAAACCATTGTTTTTTTATTACAGCCATTGGATGTCTACAGCTGAGTATAGACCTTCCCTAAAAAGGGGAATTTTCCCCATAATTGCTGTTCTGGGCAAGCGTGTTGGCAAACGCAGAGCGCAGCTTTCGTGGCGGGGACGCTGCATCTCATCCCCACCCTGTGCATTTGAGCTACACTGTCTTGGATGGATATACCGCCATCTGTCGGTTCTGATACCATAGTCGCCTCTTACGACACTAGGTAAAGAAATTTACTATTCATAAAAAGGCATAAACACTTTCAGCCATATTAGTTTAGATTATCTGTGCTAGAACATAGTACACCTTGTGAATAATCATTTGAGATTTAATTAATATTGACCGATATAAAAACCGCCAAATGTTTATAAAAAAACAAAACCTCTAGTTTAATGTCCGAGTGACATTCGTTTGTTTACAAATCGTCACATCCTGCCGATAGCATATTCGTCGTGCCAAATTCGAAATAAAAAAAAACAAAGATACATTAAATGTATGCAACCAAACCTTCAACTGACTGATATCGAGATACTTCCATTTTGTAAGTAAAATACATTCATTTATTGCGTCAATTCTATTGTGTTAAATGTTGTTATTTTTATATTTGGCCAGTTCGAAAAAGAAGCATACAGTCCGCGTACACCAAGGATATCACTAGCGCATTGGCAATCTTGAGACTCAAAGATTTCATGTCACATTACCCAGTAATTTCACCGCCTCTCTCACCCTTTAAACTGGGATAGAGCAATGCTAACACTACGAAGTAGGTAACAGTGAGGTATCGATACAAACAACATTTTTATGAGGTCTACGTCACATAAATAATCTTTTATATTTTGTAAATAACGCAATCCTTTTTTCAAAAATAACGCAATCCCTATACAATCTTAAATAAAACTTTTATCACATAATAAAAATCATGAAATAGATTGTAGAAGCAAACATACGTTATCTACCGGACTATGTAATTAGAGATAGCATTGCGCTATTTAGTTTGGGCTGAGGTGACCGTCGCGAGGGCACGCGGAGAAAGCCAGGCTATAAACATGTCTAGTATGATGAACGGACCACGGATACAGTGAGGCAATGAGCGTTTTTTTTTATTTTAAGGATGTAACATTATTATTTTTTTATACTATGAAGTCAGCAAACAAGCATACAGTCCAATTGGTGATAAACGTGACCATAGCCTATAAACGCTCGTGTCATCACAAAGATATCACTATATGCAATGTCACATATATCCAGTAATTTCACTGCCTCTCTCACATATTTCAATATTAATAATAATACACATGCGAGATTTGGTTGGTTGTTTGTTAATCTAAAACGCGAAAGCTGAACGCGTTTGGCTGAAAGTTTGCACGAAGGTAAATTATCATTTGGAAGTAAATAATATACTTTTTATTTCCTAAAAGTAAACATAGAGGTTATAACCGTTGTTGACGTCGTATGTTTGTATTCTTTCACTCCGGAAAGGCTGAACAGATACAATTTGGCACAGAGATTAATGGTGTATATTGACTGGAGTATTATATAGGCTTTTTCTATCACAGAAACATCGTTTTCAAGTAGAAAGTAAGTTTTTAAGCATGCATTTTTGTAGCATTAGTTATCTCATAACAAGTACCAGCTCTTTACCTGCAAACATTGCAGAGGCAGCCACCAGGAAAAACTTGGGCATAGATTCTTTCATCAACGAAAAGCCTGTCCCATTTATCTATTGATACTGGAATTGACTTCTGACTAGTCCCAAGATACATAAAAAAATACAAGTAATTTTATGCATATGTTTTTAAAGCAATTATTTTGCAAATTAATTTAACAAATGACATTGTCAAATAAAATTTATTGTCTCACATCATTTTCGACTAACCTAAATTAATATCCTAACGGTATTTCGTTCATTTATCGTATATGTATATAGTTCAGTATCTGGTTTTTATAATGCCGCTTCTCCAGAGTCTGTGATCACAACCTCATCTCTTTCCTGCAGTATCTAAAACCCGAACAAATATTGTCGCACATCAACGCGCTTAGACCACACACAATCATGATGACTCTCATTGTCACTGGCGTGATCCACGCTCATGGCAAATAAATACGTCACAAGTAGGTATTTAAATAAAACATTTTTGTTATATCTGCCCAACAGATGGTCAACGGTCTTTCCCTCGCAAAGTTACTTATGAGAGATGAGGTTACCCACACTTTTTACATGAGGTTACCGCTGTCAAAGATCATCTGTATAAGTAAATGATCTTTGTAGGTGAGTGAGTAGAATTTGGTAAGCGTAAGGTCAATCTCATCTATTTCTAACGCCAAAAGACAGTGTTCGCTTTGTTGTGTTCCGGTTTGAAGGGTGAGAGGCAGTGAAATTGTTGGGTAATACAGACATAATATCATTAAGTCACAGGGTTAACAACATGCTAGTGATATCCTTATGATATCTCTAGCGTTAGTTATAATACGAAACGTCTTGCATCTGCTTGTTATTGTGTGTCCCTGTAAAATCTGTATAGTCGTTGCAAATATTAGTTTCTTTAATTACAAGTGCCGTATCATTAAAATACGAAATGTATTTGAAGTCTGAATATATAATCTTTCTCTATCTAATGTTAAAGTAGCAAAAAATGACATAATTAACAGTTTTTAAGTTCCTAACTGCGACTGAAACTGATTGTTTCAAAAGATACCAATACGGCAGCTTAATTATCCAAGCATTAAACAACAGATATATATGTATATATAATCAACAACAACTATATATCATATATATTATTAATTAATAATAATATATATTAGATAATTACTAGCCATGAGGTACTGGCAGAGTAGAATAGTACCTCCCCTTCACTTGAGAGATTACGGTTACATAATGAATTACGCGGAAATAAACATTTATATTCATTAGGTAAATAACAATTTAACTAAGACTATTGTCAAGTATACACAATTTCCGTGTGGTATCGGCAGAGAAGAATAGTACCCTCCCTGTACCAGGTATCGTAAGAGGCGACTAAGGTACTAGAACCGACAGATAGCGGTATATCCATGCAAACAAGTCCGCTCAAATGTGCGGGGAACACGCTTGCCCAGCGCGGCAATTATAGGCAACATACCCCTTTTCTTGGGGACATCTATATCCAACAGTGGACTTTTAATATTTATATAAGTAACAACAACAAGAATTACATTATAGCAACTCGCAGGTTTGATAATAACGTTATCCGAGTACTTAGCAGCCGCTAAATTACCGTTTCCTTAACGTTTCAATTTAGATGTAACGAGTAGTTTGCGATCCGTTACAATCATTGCAAGTGCTTACCCCAACAAACAGTTACCAAGGTACGCCATCACGCCCGCCGCAATGCTTGACAATAATTACCAGAAACCATACGGCACGATGGATTTCTCACGACGCCAGTGAAACTGACCGCAGATTGACGTATTGTGCTTTGAAATTTGATGATTGGATGCCGCTTTCTTCGTACGTCGATCGGTGATGCGTTCAGTCCGATTTGGGAAAGTGGTACACCTTTATACCTACATTAGTCGGGGAGAATATTGGATGAACCTTATGCTGAATTAGACTGTGACGTCAATTACAGCGCTACCAGTGGAGTATGTAATGTTTTTTATTAAACAAATAGTAAATCGTTTATATTTACAATACGTTGGTATATAATGATAACAAAAACAACGAAAGTAGTAGTAGCATTATGTAATTGCAAATGATTCATTTCTTACATAACATAGAATTAAAATTTTAATTACAATCAGGTATATATCAGTAAAATTAGCCAGATTATCTAAAAAAAATCTAGTTCTAAATACTGAAATACTATTTATGACTTATTAGGGAGAAAATAGATATAGTAGGAAATCATCACGCAAGCCATTGGATGTTTACTGCTGGACCCCCTCAGGAAAGAAGGAATTTCACCCATAATTGCCGAGTTGGGCGATATAGCAAGGATGATAGCAATCGCAGAGCGTAGCTTCGCGACGAGGATGCTACTAATAAAAACTAATAATACACAAACGTTTATTTTATCATATAATATCTTTGTTTATTTCATTATTTAATTTATTATAATTATCAATATAGTACAATACAAACATACATAATTCAGGCCTTCGTCCCATCAGGGTAGGCAGAGACTATGGATGTCCACTTTTTACGATCTTGGCATACCTCTCTCGCTTTCCTTACTCGCTTTAAATGAATAGTATGAATTTCTATAGTATTTTTATATTTTTTAAATAATATTGATGATTTTTAAAAGAGAAATCCTTTTTTCTGGCCTTGAACAAAATATATTACAATAATATAATTACACATTTTTAGTTTATCTCTTTCAATCTCTAGCATCAAAGACTATGTACTACATTGCAAATACGTCTTCTGACTTTTAATTCAAAGTGGCTCCGTAATGTCATCAGGACACACATTCTCAATGCGCCGGCATCGTGGTCCGACCACAATACGTGCTCGTGGTCACGCCTGCGCGCGTCAACGCGAATTAGCGGCAATTTTAGCGCAATCTTTAGTTATTATTGTGAGGCGGGTGTGTTAAGGGCATAGGTTTGGCACGTCTCGTGGTCTGACCACTGATACGGTAAAGTGACCGCGGCGATCTTGTGTTGATTTAAAAATGTTAACAATCGTGTATTCGTCTGTCGGATCGTATTTGAAGACGCCTTTGTGGTTTTGAGAAAGCCGGTGTACCTACATTATTCTTTTTTGCTTTTATTAGGTATGATGATGTATTTTTATTGCATCGCTTAATAATAAGAAAAAGCGGTGGTTCACTAACGGGTCGTAGTGATTCTATCTTGTGTGTCAAGATGTGTGTTCGATTCTCATTCAGGATCGACGTTACCTACGCTGCGATTGTCAATGCGTGGTCTCTATGCAGAAACTTACAGCCCCATCGGCTGTCGGTCTGCTGCAATTGACCTGCAAATTGTCACTTTAACTTGCTATCCACCGCACTATGCCTGTAACTTTGATTCGTTTACGGATTGTTCGTCTCAGACTTAGTCTTGATTCTACTATGCCACGGGCTTTAAACATTAGGTACGCTCTCTATAGCTTTATGAGAAAAAAAAAATTGTCTTTTTTATTTTATTAACACACTAACTCATTTTTTCTATAGCCCATTTTATACTAAGAAAACCTTCAATATTCTTTATAACTATTTATTTCCTTTATAGCAATTCCATTTACTTAGACTTTAAATCACACCAACTCCTTCGGGAACTCTTGTTTTACTAGGATAAATAATAGCTTATTATCTACTTTAAGGTTCATACAACTCCGAGTGTTGCCAAGGCAAAAACTCTTTTCGCTAGAGAGCGTACCAAACAGACAGACAGACTGCTGACAAACAGACTGCTGAAATTTTTAAGTATCCAAAAGTATACATGTAAAAACGCTACGTTTAGATCACACAAGCAAGTAGCGTTTGTAAGCTGTATTGAAAAAAAGATGCATCTGGCCTCTTGAAAAGCATTAATTACTCCAAACACAAAAAAACAATGCGACAAAAGCCAAGCATTAAAGAGCTGTCAATACCCTCAACAAATCTTGTCAAATACGAGTCGGTAGAAACACAACAAACTTATCTTGTCCTTCAATTATATAACAATTACAACATACAAAAAAAAGCCGGCTGTCCAAACTTTTTTTGTCACCAAAATTTACTACCGTGACATTAGGATGTACGCCACCGGTGCTAAAGACAGATTTTTTAAAAAGTTATGTTTGTCTATGGCCGCAGCAGGGATGCCTGTAGTTAGCCGACCGCAAATTTGTCAGACCACCTTGCAGTGGAATGAAATTTATGGCCCAAAGCCAGGAAAAGGACGTAATCCGTGACGTTGCATAATCTCCGCAATTTATGCCCGCTTTTGTTGACATTATTGCGCTTTGCCATTTTTATTTTATGCCATTAAGCTAATTAATGAGATTAATTTTTCTTTACTTATGATTATTGAATACGTGTTATATTTTGTATTATTTAAAAAAAAATCAGGTCACACTCGTCGAAAGTACGTATGTTTTCCCACGGCTTTCGAAAAAGGTGCAGGTTTTAATAAGCTTATATTAAACTACACGTTTTACGATACGTATAATTATCGATTTCTAAAACGGACGTCTTATTGAGCTCTGATCGGAAGCATTTCCGACTGAATCAATAAAAAAAGCATATCAAGAGTATCTCTAAAATCAATCACGCCCTCGGAAAATCATGGTTTATGCCTATTCAAAATCTGCACGTGAGGTAAAGGTCGGCCCTTGCATTAGAGAGAGGAAATCCGGGGGCTATTGTTGTATCCGACACTCATGCCGTACCTGACCAGGGATGAAAGAAACGAATAGAATGAGGCTGCGGTAGCTACCCGACCTTTTTTGTCTATAATTACACGGTGTCAGAGCCAAGGCATTAAAAAAAATAATAAAAAAAATCAGATTTGAATTTGCCGTTCGAAAAAAGAACATGCAAATGAGAAGCAACGGTCGCGACATTGTATGTGACCAGTTTTTGCGCGCAAAAAGTACGGGTTTAATTTTCTCACGTTAGCGTATTGGCGGGTTTTTTTATGAAAATTTCTAATGACGGTTTAATTTGAAGTACCCTTTGGGGTTTGATGTCAGTTTTTTTAGGTTTCATTGTTTAGGAAAACAGTCTCGTAACACGGCTGTCGCAAAAAAAAATAATTACGCTCTTGATTTATGTATATCTTAGTTGCATACATAAATTTTTTGTCTGTCAATGTAAAAACATATGTGTGGAAATATCGTTTCGCTGACTAAATTTTTATAGTAGCTTGGCTGTTTAACGAGACACTGACTCTCTTTAAAGTTCAAGTAATTAACAAAAGTCACCATACACAAAATTGCATGAGTAGACAGCACTGATAACAATAAAGTGTTTTGTTAAAATCATATAACCATCAATTTATTTAGCACATCAAAAATTCAGTTTTGGTTTATTTGTCAATATATTTAACACATATTCATTTATTTAGGATTTTAGGTATCAAAATTATTTTAAAAGTGTTTTTAAGTCAGTAAATTTAGAAGGGTAGAGTAGCCCATGAGTACGTACAGATATGTACTATGTACTAATCTATCTGGAACTTACTATGATACCTATAGGAGATAAAAGATTTTACGATCGTTTTAATAAAATAGAAGACAGAATATATTTTTTTAATTTTATTTGTATATTGCATTTGTATGTGTACAGCATGCTTCAACTTATGCTTTAATATTATATGCTAATTCACAAACTAGTACCAAAATACATCTTTCATTAGCAATAAAATTGAATAAAAATAATTTCGAATTCACATAGCTCGTTAGCTGTATACACTTAAATGAAAGCCGTTCAAAATTTTAACCATTGACAAAACTTGATTGAATCTTTGTAGATGCGATCGCAGAAAAAAACTTGCACTTTTTATCATGTCATAGACAAACAATAGACGACCGCATCCTCCTTTGTGAGTCGAAGAAATAAATTAAACTATCCTTAGGGGGGAGATTTTTACCGTTAATTCTAATCTACATGAAAAAACTAATAAAAAACGCGCGGATGTCTGTGGGAATTTAAAGAACGGAGGGCAGGAAGCTGCGTATAGTGTAAATATACTGAGATGAGGTGACAGCGAAAAAAGTTTATGGCGTGTTTCGGAGAGAGATTTATTTATGATTTGAAAAATACAGTAACGGAGAGTTAATAAGTGAATTTCAAAAATACTTTAATAATTATTGTTTATCTTAGTCGCCTATATATTAAAATCAAGCCTCGTCGGTCTTATACAAATTTTACTGAAATCTCGTTCGCTAAGGAATTCTATGGAAATAGCACCCAAACCCAGTGTATTTTTGAGCACTTAGTCTTTTTATTGGTCCAGTTTACAATCGTTTTGCAATCAAAAGCACATGAATAATAAAGTTTAAAATAATAGATTAATAAAAAAAATGTTTAAATAACAAATACAAATGATTTTAAAACCTTGTTATTTATAGAAATAAACAATTCATTACCATATTTATTATTTTTTGACTATTTAAATAAGCTTTTTTAATTGAAATGAATAGTAATTTAAATAATATAATTGTAGAATACTTTCTATGGAAGACCTCGCATCTATTGTTTACTTTTATTTAAAAATAATATTGAACAAAAATTTAAATATAGAACATTATAAGCGGGCGTTTTTATTTATTTTACTTTTATGCTAGATGTTCAGAAACAAATTAATTCAGTACTGTAAAAATATATTATTTCATATTTTATATCAGGCAGGCGTTTTGAAAGGCAGAAATCTTTTAAATTAATCTGATAAAATTGTCCGTAGGTTACCAAACCATAGAACACCATGGTCGGGGTTCCAAAAAGGTTCTAATTTAATTACATTAACGGCCCGTACTAAAATTTAAATAAAAAAATAACCGGAAGCCGACTCTGTTTGCTTCCGCCTAAAAAACTCCAAACATGAATCACCGGAGAAATTATGATTAGAAAAACGTATAACAGATCTTTTTATTCGACGCAGAGGTTCTCAAACTTCGGGTCTCGAGCATATGTATTTGATTTGTATTAACATTTTCTAACATTAACCTATTTACTACTCATAATAACGTTTTTAACGGCTTTAACATGCGGTTTATTTTTACTTTCTAAATTTTTTTTTCAGTAACTATTTTGAAGATTCTCATAGTTTTATTACATTTATGATTTTGCGACAACTTTGATTGTATGTATGTATGTAGGCATAAATAGCACAGAAATATTATTTCATGCGATCCTTAGGGAATTTATCAAAGTAATCATGAACTAATAAATGATTTAAATTTGTTGTAGTAATGTGTGCTCGATAAATAACTCTCACTTTTCATAAATTTAATCTTAAACCGATAAGATAAAACCATAATTGGATAAAAACGGGTTAAACAAACTTCACTAAGATTTTATTCTTAAATTAGTTAATAATTTATGTCTATGAAACTAAACGCAGTAGATTGATTGCCTGAACATTAGTCCAAGATACGTTAATGACTCGGTTCAGAAGTATAATAATTACGATAAATTAATAAAAGAAAGATCATCTCCCTAGTTCAGGCTAAAATTTAGACAAATTTTCTCGTCGTTTCATTTTTACGGTAACAAAACCGTCAACTGCTTAAAATAAATAAAACAAAAAGTTCAAGAACCACTGCCGAATGCGCGCACGCATCTCAACACTGCACCCCAAGTTTTTTCGTGTGTTTATAAAAACATTATGCGCATTTTTTAAGTACGTATCTTTGGCGGATCCAAAGCATTGTGCAAGGGACATCTTGCAGTGTATTTAATAATTCTATAAGTGCATTTTTTTCTGTGCGAGTACGTTTTTTAAGTTTTCTCACGCAGTCCCATTCACGGAGAGATCTGTGGGTAGATACATCCGCGGCCTTTTGTTGGACTCACGATCGAGTGGAATGATTCTGAAGTGTCGGTAGAGTTTATTTAAAAAACTTACAATTTTGAAAACCACTGCTTTGTAATTTTTTTTTACGTCTACATACCTATAGCTAAATTTTTGCTGCCCTTGAAAAAGCAAACCTAATCACCACTAATATTATAAATGTAAAAGTAACTCTGTCTGTCTGTCTGTCTGTTATGCTTTCCCACTTAAACCTCTCAACTGATTTTGATGAAATTTGGCACAGGCAATCTTTAGACCCTGAGAAAAGACATAGGCTATTTTATTATTTGAAATAAGGGTTGTATGGGGTTGAAAGGGGGGATGAAAAGTTGGAAGTATTGCTTTTTTAGAGCTAGAAACTTGAAACTTATTTTTTAAGCCATTGATTCGATATAAATAAACATGACATTTAAAGTTTATTTAAGTTAAGGTATAGAGGTTATGGTACCTAAAAAAACTATTCCACACGGGCTAAGTCGCGGGTACAGCTAGTAAGATATGTAGCCGAAAAGCTTTATTTTCATTTCTTTTATATATTATTTTTAAAATATAAGCTTCTGCAAAATTACTGAATGAAGTTAATAATAAAAAAAACAATTTTTCTTCAAGATTTTAATGTATTTATACAAAATGTGATTATTGTATTAGTAACTACGTATAAACCGCAATTTTTTTAATTATGAACACAGGCAAAATCTCTATTTAAAATAATATTTGCCAATATTCTTATTACAATATTACATTATTCGGTATGTATTTAAAAAAAATTCTATAACAAATTTTGCACATTAACTATACAATAAAACGTGATTTACTTCATTAAGTAATAATGAGAACCGATAAATTAAAAAAGTCACAATGAAAACAAAAAAAATATCGCGCAACCGTCCCTTGAAAAACAAACTGTCGCTCATTCCGGTAATTGTACAATGCATGCTACGATAATGGGCCCCGCATATTCATTACTGTACAAAAACGGTAATTTAATATAAACTAGAGGACGAGAACCCAGCCAATGTTATTCTATAAAAAGCGGCTGAAAAACACCAGGCACGGCTACTGACGTCGGAAAAAATTAAAGAAGGGGTTCGCAGAAACAATGACAAAAAAATCAGGGCCCATTATCGTGTGACTGGGCTTTGGATGGGCGGCTAATTTTGTTAAAGAGATTTATGGGTACCACGCTTTGATGTCCTGTTAGACGGATTGGTATGGTAATGTGATAATCGCTCGCTGGCGTTAAGAAACAGTACAGTCTATACCAGTAGCGCACCGCGATTTCATCTACGTAGTTCATGTTCCTGTAAGGATAATTAATAATTGCCGTGGGGTACCGGTAGAGTAGTACTTACCCCTATATCAGGTATTGTAAGCGACTGAGGTACCAGAACCGTCAGATGGCGGTATGTCCACCCGTTATAGTGTAGCTCAAATGCAGCAGGGTGGGTTAGACAGCAGCATTTCCGTCGTGAAGATACGCTCTGTGATTGCCATCACTGCCTAACGCGGCATTTATGGACAAATTCCCCCTTTCTTGGGAGGCAGTGTCGGTAGCAGTGAGAAGGTCTGGCCGTAGACGTTTGCAGCTGCTATAATAATGGTGATGAATAAATAATAAAAGAAGTCTAAGTTAATCCTTATAGTGTATATACCAGTGAGTCCCGTTAAAATCGTTTTAGAGGTAGTCATAAAGACAATTAAACATTTAGAATAATAGATTTTTTTGAGTTAGAGTGAATAACAGTTGGAATTCAAAACATATACTTCAATTTCACTTAGCTATACCAATATTATAAGTGATAATGAGCCGTGAGGTACCGGCAGAGTAGAATAGTATCTTCCCCTGTACCAGGTATCGTAAGAGGCGACTAAGGTACCAGAACCGCCAGATGGCAGTATATCCATCCAAAACATTGCAGCTCAAATGATGGGCAGCAGGATCCCCGTCGCGAATGCTGCGCTCTGCGATTGCCAACACGCTTGCCGAGCGCGGCAATTATGGGCAACATTTTCCTTTTCTTGGGGAGGCCTATGTCCAGGAGTGGACTTTCAATGGCTGGTATGATAAATATTATAAAACTGACTAGTTTGTTGGTTTTTATGAACTCGTTAATCTTAGAAGTCACTGTTTTGATTTCAAAAAAATTTAGGCTATATGACATCAAGCTTAATTCAATAGCAGCGTAGCATAAATGATAGGTACTAGGTTTGTTCTACAACTTAACTCGGGTGAAACCGCGGGGATCTGCTACTATATAGATAATGTCAGGCTCTAGTAGATATAAAAGTATTTATCTCAACTGAAAAATAACTTAAGATTTTTTTAAATATTAATTCTGGTTTACCAAAAAAAATTTTATAGCATCCTGAGTATAGATCCAAATACCTGAACTACATTTTCATTTAAAACTAGTTCAGAAAATATCGTCTACTGACTTGAGAAGAACTTAAGAGTTCTAGTTGTTCTTGTGTATCTTTGACCTTTAACTTCTTTGGTACCTAAGTGTTGAAAGTCTAACAAGCATTTTTTATAATTTCCCAGAGTAATTGTTAATAATATTTTTTTTAAAACTAGCATTTAATTTCATAAAAATAATTAATTTAAACGATTCAAGTTATTATTAAAATATATTTATAGAATAAATGTGATGTTAAGGGATATGAATACCATAATAGGTTCGATAATAGAGTGTACTGTTTTTTATATACGGTTTGAAACATATACATACTTATACTTTTGAACTTAAATATAACTTTTTTATATTAAAATCCTTTTTTGAACATCCATGCGTTCACTTTTCATAATTAAAGTACTTTTTAATGACTTTTAAAGGCTTTAATATTGTATTTACATTTTATATTGACGTATAGATTACTTGACGGAAATCATTCTCAAGAGTGATAGATATAATCATATAATTAAATTTAAAATTATTTGAAATACTGACATTTAATTATATTAAATTGAATTATTACATTTAATTAGCAGTTACAACTTCCTAACAAAATCCGCAGCGAAATTTGGTCAGACAATTCACAATTAGTTAAAGATGAAATAGTTGTCTAAGTTAATTTAAAAAACTGAAAAGTAGGAAAATATACAAAAGGATTGTGGTCATAAAATTATTGGTGAGATAGATTTGAAAATTCTATAATTTGATTACCCAATGATATTCAATAGTGAAAAATTGGATCTGATACGAATAATACACAGATATGCGATCTAAGCGCGAATTTGGTTGGATTATTTTTCGAATCGACACAAATCTGAAGTAATCGGAATTTTAAAAACAACGCTGTCGTTCCTTAATTTGGATTCTGTTTTAAAATTAATTATTTTACGTTGTGTCATTACTCTTGCAACACAGCGATATGTAGACGTCAAAAAATTATGTTTCACTTAGATAAGAAATGTTTGTGTAACATAATGTGTAATTTGGGAACACCGATGTACTATTTTAGATGCGGGACACGTGGATATTTTCTGTATGTTTTTCATAATAACATAACTAATAGCTAAAAAAATCTTGGCTTAATACATACTAGAAGATATACAAGATGTGTGATAATGATAAAATTGCATCCACATTATTTAAATTACAAATACTAAAGTAACTTATCTATTAATTATCATTTTATGTAGCATACGGTCCGCGTGATAAGCATCACCGCAGCCTATAAATGGATATCACTAGCGCGTTGCCAACCTAGAGAACTACTATACTTTGATCCCTGACCGTTGCTGTAGGAAGCAACATAAAGTGTAGTCCCCGAAAACGTTCGACCTATGTTTTTAAATAAAATATAAATCGCAAACGGCATCTCTGTGGCGAGCGGCCAGATCACAGCATGGAGGTGATTTCGCCACCACAATGAGAATGACACGATCTTTGCAAAATGACAATGAGCATGTTCGTTCATCCCTTTCACTTTCGCAGTGTCGATTGAGTTTGTCTATCGCAGTTTATGGTCTGCGATCATATTGGCATTGTTTTTTTGTACTCGAGGGTTTGACTTCGAGTCCTCATCATATCAACCTTAGAAAGTACATTGTTGTATAAAGGCCTCCCAAGGTACTAAAATTTTGCCCTAACTTTGTGTCATGTGAGACTGTTTTAATCATCTTAAGCCACGGTTTCCGAAGTTAAGCACCCTTCGCAAAGGTTGATATTTGGATGGTAATCAAATATTGGTTATCTAAAACTAGCTTTTCTGTACCTCAAAAGGTATTTGGTGCTGTCTATAGTGTTCGTAGGGTATACTCTCTATTTTGGGTAGGGTAGCCATTGTGGGCTCATATGGATCGTGTGAATTCGCGACGGAGATGCTGCTGCTCATCCCTGCTCTATGCATTTAAGCTACACTGTTACGGGGATATAACACCATCTGCCGGTTCCGGTACCACAGTCGCCTCTTACAACAGCTGGTACAAGGGTAGGTACTATTCTACTTTGCCGGTACCCCACAGAGATATTATTAGTAAAAATAGCTAATATTGGTAACTTTTTTAGCCCATTAAATGCTTACGTGTTACGTATTATTAATAAATATACGAAAAAGAATACCTCGTTTAATTCACGTTGATTGCTCTTAATGTGCCTTCAAATATTAGCATTTTACACAGTCATAACGTCACACCCCACGCGATACCCACATCATACATTAAATCTTCCAAAAACGCTCACTCACAGCAGATGCAAAAAACCTAACTAACATAAGCATAAATTATTTAAATATGTCTTGTAACACTGCACGGGTTGACACAGGATATGCATAAAAGGGTTATAAAAAACTTAGGGGTACTGTGTGACACCCCACGTTTTTTAAGCCAAGGGTCACATTTGGCCGTTGGACTATAGACGTGAATATTGAAATCGTTAGGCAAATGTTCGCACGGCGATTTGGATGTGTTTATAATTAAACTTGAAAGGGTTGGATGCTATTGAAATTGTAAGATATTGTGAACTTGGCCATAGCTAATCAAAGTCTTGTGTGGAATCAAATTTAAGCCAACTGCGCTCACCCTTATAGATCTTTTTCTCGCTGAATTGTTGCCTGTGAACTTAAACCATGAGCATACCACTAGCCAAACAATACAAAGACCAGTGATAAAAGATACTTTGTGTCCTAAATATTTTGCAGACATTTGAATCTATTCTACAGAAATCAGTTGACGATTGTATCAGTCAGTATATACATTTTCAACTTTATGTAACCCACGTTCAGAGTCGAAACAATATCCTAGTAGATAAATCAAGCATAACTAAGTTTATTTTTACTAATAAACCATATTCTATCTATTTTAGTGCTAGATTTAGATTTTAGACTTTTTTGAAAATTGTATATTTTTTTTAAATATGCCACTGAATTATATAGCAAAATATTTTCTGAATCTGGACCAGAGTAATATTAGTGTTGTAGTCTATAAAATATCCGAAACCTATCAGCAGATTTTTCAAACAAAACAATATAACAATTTATACATTTGTACCATGCTTATCAATCCCTACTAATATTATAAATGCGATAGTAACTCTGTCTGTTTGTTACGCTTTCCCGCTTAAACCACTCCACAGATTTTGATAAAATTTGGCATAGATAATCTTTAGGCCTTTAGGCTAGGCTAGGCTAAAGGCTATTTTTAATTCGAAATAAGGGTTGTAAGATGTCGAAAAGGGGGATGAAAAATTTTACAGAAGTATCGCTGTTTTTAGAGCTAGAAACTTGAAATTTGTTTTTAGGCCATTGATTCGATACAAATAAACATGACATTCAAAGTTTATATAAGTTAAAATAAAGAGGTATGATACCCAAAAAAACTATTCCATGCGGACGAAGTCGCCGGCACAGCTAGTATAAAATATTTTTAAAAATTTTGTAACAGCAGCCGCAAAATGTCTACTATTGAAAATATGCCACTACATAGAGGTCCATCTCCGCCATGTTGCATCTGAGTTACGATACATCGGGTGGATGTACCGCTGTCTATCGATTTCGCTACCTATGACGCCTCTTACCTGGTTTAAGGGACTATTCCGCTGGGATTCGAGGACCAATTAAATTATTATAAACTACCTGATAGTATTGATCTCATAACTCTTTATGGTGTGATTACCATGAATGTATTAATTATTTATTTCATTTATACCCATATGAAATATGGGTTATATTTCAGAGTAGCTTAATTCTTATAAATTCAGTCAACCATTAAAGGCAAAGTCCATTGGATATTACCTGAAACAAATTTACTTTTTTATTTTAAGTCTTCATCCATGTCTCATATATACTCATTCTAGTATTTAATAAAAAGTATTTTAACGCCTTTAGTAAACTTTCAGTTCAACAAAGGTTGTCTGCATTGGTATCTCCCTCTCATTTATTTCTACTACCAAATCTTTGGTGTAGTTCCGTTTCTTTGCTGTGTACTGGTTTAAAAGGCGTGTGAGGCTTTGAAATATTTGGGTAATGTGGACATAATAACTTTAAGTTGGCAAGGTTGGCAACGAGCTAGTGATATCCTAGCTATCACGCGGACTGTATGCTAGTTTGTAGACCTGGTCTGATAAAAAAATAGCCAATAATAGCTATGCTTCAAATGCATTGATATGTTTAAATACATTTATAAAATAAAAAACATTAAACCGGACTGCAAAAAAAAACAATTACAAACTTATCTGGGAGCACACAAATCATACTTGTATTGGAGCTATCTCGAAGGCCACTAATCAAATCGAATTTAAAATGTGCGCCCTTACGGACCCCTGGCCTTTCTCAACCCATTTTTTATCTGTTGACTTTATCTGTCAGGCGATGTCACCAGTAGACCAGGTGCTAAAAAATGAAAAAGATTAAAAAAAAAATCGCAACACATTGTTCGGCTACGGACCTCTTTGTGGCTCTGATAATCCTTTCTATGTTTGATGATTTGATACAGACATGTGTAATCTGCGGAAAAGTATTGTTGCTTGGCTATTCCTTTTTTTTTATGTGTAGATAAACTTCGATTTAAACTTTTCGATCTTTTGATGCGGGAAGCGTTGGGGATGTAATAAGAACTCGTTACTTTGATTGTATAGTGTCATAAAAAAGTGTCTCTTAACATTTTTGTAAGATATTATTATTTTTGTAACGAGCACTTTTGATTGATACAATGGAATAATGCAGTTCATATTTCCAAATAATGACCAGAACTAGACTGTTCGATTTTAAATCAGCCAATATACAAATTATCGGCTACTGTTAAGGTGGTAAATTGTAATAACTAATAACAGCTTTAATAAACACGTATAAACGCCCAATCCAATAAATACCCAATCAAATTTTGGGTCAGTATAAAAACTTTTTTATAAACAAAGGCTAAATTGTCCTGCAGTAACCATGTATAATTCCGGGATAAAAAGCATATCGATAATCTAACCGACTATAAACTCTATTTGTATCAAGTCATCCGTGTGACCATTTTGGCTTGATTAAGTCATAAAGATTTAAAGTTTCTTATTTTTAGGTGGTATTATTTAGATATATTTTTACCAATACCTAAGTTAAAAGCAAAAATTAAGAAAATCTGGGCGATTTTATTGCACTCCTAATATAAATAAGCAAACGCATCAGCTTTTCAGAACAAAATCAAACATGTGCCTAAGAAATAAAACATCAAAATCGAAACAAGCAAACAAATATCGTACTATGTTAGGCCGTTGTTTATAAGAGTACAAAGCTTTTAAAATGGAAAAAGAAACAAAATTTACAAGAACCAAAATGTTCGCACTGAGTGACAAAAGTATTATGAAATACCGTACCGGATCATCTCGCTTTAAGTGAGAGTTTATTTACGCCTATATGTACATATAGCCTATTTACATACATAGAATTTCTAACAATAAAAGAATAAAAAAACGGACTAGTAACTAGAGATCAGCGTGTTGAACCAAAAAATCAAACTATCCAGCTTTGTTCTATTATATTAATGTAGTTTATGTGAAAAAAGAGAAAATTAGTTAAAAACCGCTCACAGATACGCATATTTTATAAGTCAAAAAGTTTGTATACCAAATGCAAACTTTTTATACAGCCATAGAAAGCCATTCAAAAATTTGAAGAGCTAAAACAAGAACGCATCGTCCGTGACGTCACAGATAGTGAGTACCCGCATCGGGCAATCGATAGTGAATGGGACACGTGTGCGTTCATTGTCTCATGGACTTTGAGGATCGATGGCGACCAGTATGGATGCGCGAGGTTTTGATCGACATTTTGTACCATAAACTGAGGGTGATGGACCTAAATTATATTTTCGGGCAGTTTTATTGAACTTACAAAACTTATTTTTACCTTGTTAGTTATGTAAGTTAGTTGTAATGTTGCATATAAAGTATCTGTTTGTTTTCTGTTACATGTTTTTAATGCTACACTATCGTATTAAGTTAAGTCTGCTTAGCCTTAGCTGTTAAATTTGATGAATAAAGAAATAGAAATTAAAATTATCTTATTGTAAAACTTATATTATACTTACTTTTAAGTAAGTACACCTTTTTAAACTTAGCATTTGTTTATCTGGTGTGCCAAGGGTCAAGGGTCGAGTTCGATCCCCACCCAAGACTAACATTTATGTGAATGTTTATTATTGTTCTATGTCTGGGTGTTGAATGTGTATTTATGAATTTTTTTGTGATTCCTGAGTTGTCTGATGTCCGTAACACTACTTTAAGCAACTTTTCACGGAGTCAGAACAATGTATGAGACGTTTTGTGAAATCAATTCATATTAACTGTACATGAAAAAACTCTAACGATTAATATTGAGTAAAAAAAGAAAATATATCATGGCATCTATATTACATTAAACGAACGTAGCACGTCTTTGAATTAAATCAATAAATCAATAGACTAAAATCATTCCCACGCGAAAAAATCGCATCTCCTCTTTACAGACAATCGGACAAGACAGATGTACCGTTCACAAAGAAGCTTAAAAAGCCCTGAGAACTATCTACCAGTCACCTATGACCCGAGGCTATTACCAAATCGTGGACCAACATAAAAAAAGAATTAAAACCGCGAAGAAAAGAAGCTATTGTGTAAAAAACTTAGGGGTACCAACCTTGCAATTTGAATAAAAAAAGCTGTGCCAAATATTGAGGGGTGGTACAAAAAACTTACCCTAGGATTTTTATAAGACGCGGACAGTTATTTGTGTAACGTTATAGCAAATTGGTTTTGGACACAGTTCTCACGGCCGACATCTGCATACTTGCATTTTTTATTTCCCATGGATAAAAAAAACTTAATATCAAACAACTTATATTGACCGATCTGTAAGATGTGAGTATAATAATACTTCATTAATAACAAATTCAATACGCATACGTTCAATTTCCAACGAATGTATTTTCAATTTTTAATAATTGATTTGAATGCTTTATTTTTTGTTATGTTTGAATAAACTTCAGCAGAGACAATTTAAATCTTGCTATCTGAAATTTTTCATCTTAAAATTCTTTATTAGCACGCTTCATAAGCATGCTTTAATATTAAGAGATTATAGTATAATAGAGAGATGGTTTTTCAACTTGAAATAGAAGACCTATATATAGAAGAACATACGCTGACCAAAAGGATTTAAATTAAATCATTAAAAAAGATTCCTAACCCGTAAATGAATATTAAGGATGCAAGAAAATTATGAGTGGAGTACAAATGTAAATCGACAGATTTGAATACTCTGTTATAAAATAAAATTTTTCTTAGTTAACAGATAAAAATAAAAGTAATTACACTTGCTTGTCAATCGATTAAGAATTTCCAGATATATGAAATGCGTCGCGTAATTATTTTTCATTTCAATTCTAACCGTTTTAAATACTTTATTGACAAAAACAAACATAACTGCCCGTTGTTTTCTGTTATCACCTTAGGACGGCCATGCGGGCGTACGGTCAATGGACACGCAAGCGATTTTCAACCTTATACACCAGTGTTTAGAATATAACAACATCCATAGATAAAGGATGTTTTGTTTACGGTATTTAGAGCAACGGACAAAGTGGAGATAATGAAAAGGTCTGCTTTTGATGTCAAGTGTGAATGGTAAAAAATCTACACCCGTTGAAAAGTCATGCACCTTGATTTTTTTGCCATGAGAATGATAACCATCACATGCAATGAGGTCAACTGATAGGGAAAACTTTATGGAAGAACTAGCAGTATCCTGTGGTATTACCCGCGTTAAGTTGTATATGTTTCATACTAACTTTTCACCACCCTTTGCCCATTACGGGAGAATTTTCGAAAAAATATTTTACATTAGTTTCATGGCTTCCAATAAAGAACCTTGCATATTGAATTTTATTCGAGTAATTTCAAAAACAGCAATGTTTCATATCAACTTTGCACCCCCGTTTCACTCATTTCATCCCTTAAGAGGGACTTTTTAATTATTCTTTACGCTTTGATTACAAAAATAAACTTATCGTAGATTTGAGTTCATAAACATTAGATTATGGTTGTGATGTGCCAGTGAGCAGACGACTGGAGAAAGAGTTAGTAGAAATAATGCTATCGGGCGCGGCATCCGGGTCCAATATATTGGCGTACCTTCCCGAGCAGAGCAAGTAGAGACAAATTTAGGATCACCCATCCCAACACTAACCGTCGCCAAAGTTACTTAACTACGATCGTGTTGCCGGTGCGTTAACAGCTGCGCTATGACCTTCATGGTTGCGTTTTATGTATTTTACCAAGGCATTTAGAAACAATTTCTCAGGTCACGTGTTTTCCACGTGTTATTCTCAACTATCGCGTTTGTTAATTAAAACGTGATTAAAATGCCTAGCAAGTTTCATTTCTAACGAACCTTATATTGACCTAACACTTTATATGACGTAAGTAGTAGGTACTTACGTCACTTTGAGGTTTGACTATAGTATAAAATTCTTAGCTATTTGGTCGTATATAATCACCTGACTCGTGGCGGATATATTGATTGATCACATATTATGACCTATTTTACGAAACTGCAACGTAAAGATAAGACAAATTTGAGACCTATTTCAAGACTTGTTCTCTAACATCTCTCGTTTTCGCGATCTTTCCGACCTCTTTCCCTGTGACAACGTTCGGCGCAAGCATAGCTCGGTTTCCCCATTTATGTTGTTTGCTATAACTTATGATAAGTACACCTATAATTAGTAATATGTCTTGTCTATTACAGTAACAATTAAAGTTTTCTAATCAATCAGTTTTTTAACAATTTTAATTTTATAAAAAAGATTACGAATTTTATTATATCCGCATTAAATGACAAATTTCTCACCCCATTCGATATTCAAACGACATAGGCGGATTCTGCTAGACTTGCTAAAAATGCTATACAATGTAAAACTATCTAATTATGCATGTTTTGGATATGGTCTGGTTGGGGGCCGCAGAGCTTACTTTCGAAACATGGATGTTACCCATACCTGCCCGGTTGCAGTTTTAGCTCCGCAGTTTTGGATGAATAAACCACCACGGTTCGTTCCAGTAGCTCATCCTATTACAACCCACTTCAAATTCGTTTCTCCCGTATGATTCCTCATTGCTGACACACCAAAACTATGTTACTATCAATTAAGATAAAGTGTAGCAACAAAATACAAGTGTCCGAAATATATAGCCTGGTCTAATCTATTTTTAACAAAATCAGTAAAAAAAATTCTTTGAAGTATTTTATATTTAATTGAATATTTTAAGAATTTAGTAAACTTTTTTACTTATTTAAATACAGGTACATTTTTTTACAAATTTAATTTTAATGTTACCGCGAGGTTACAACATTAAAATTCACTATACATAGCTAGCTTGATTAGAATGACAGCTGCCAAACAAATATTTTAAATGGTATTTTACCTTAGTTTTAGGTGCGAATCCATAATAAATTATGATGCCAAATACTATAATGCTAATATTTATAGCTCGTATAACACCACTACATTAATATCTGTCATCCTAATCAAGCTATATTTAAGGGAGTATAACAGATATTATGTGATATTTGTACTATGTTATATAGACCAATAAAACGTAACTACTAAAGCATTAAAAAAGTTTCCACACTCAACAGTTCAATGGGCAGTCACCCGATACTGCAGTAGTCAAATTACGGTGCATTATTCCAAAAAACTATGAATATGCGCCCGCGCAGATGGCTGTCCGCTTTTTGTGCGCACGTTTTATTGTGACCGAGTATACCGTTATGCGGTTTTTTAAAATCCTGCCGACATATAATCATTGATTATTCCCGTTATTGATTATGATTTCTGATTCTATTTGAACTGGAGTAAATGCTGGATGATATCGTTTATCATAATATTGCTCATTTTATCTACACTAATATTATAAATAGAAAACTGGCAGTCTGTTTGCTATAAGGTAGACCCCATCTACATGAGGTAAACATAATCGAAAGGTCGTCTACATTGGTACTTAATTCTCATTTACTTGTACCACCAAATAGCAGTTCTTGCATTGCTGTGTTCCGGTTTGAAGGGAGATAAAGGCAATAAAATTACTGTATATATATATGTGTATACATATATATTAAAAGTAATGTGACAAAATATTTTCCTGGTTGGCAACGCTTTAGTAATATCCTTGAGGTATGACGATCGTTTATAAGCTGATGTGACGCTTAACTATCATGCGGACTGTATGCTTGCTTGTCGACCTGGCATAATAAATAAAATGCGTGCCGATTCTGATGAAATTTAAAACTTAAACGTGAAGTAGGTTTAAATTCCGGCCGTGACATGATTACATAACAAATTTTCTAAAACAAATCTGTCCCGCATCTGGGTGCTTCTGGGAGACGAATTTATTATACTTGTTGTTTAATATCTTTTCAAGGTACAGCCACTTATTTTGGTAACCAAAAATAAATAATTCCTATATGTTATAATGTCAGTCCATTCACTTTTTTTGGCAGTTAAAATATTAAAATCGCAATATATTATAATTAAAACACTTTGCCACTGCGGGCTAAGTAATAAGCTATAAAGCTTTGCCAGTATCTAAGGTCAATAGTCGGCAATAATTCAATAGTGAAGTCCTCGCTAGGATGTGCGCGGGCGCATCCATGACTCAACTCAGTCAAAATGAATGGTTTGCGAAATATACGTCATTGCAAATAGGCGAGACCATTTCAATTGCTGATAATTGTTAGGTTTGTAGGTATCTATAAGGCTGAATATAAAAATAAGATTGCTCATTTATTAATGCGAAATCTCATTTGAAATTTAGTGTTTTGTTTAGAACAAATATTTTGGTTATCATCAATGCTCAATCAACGCCAATAAGATACAAATTGGTAGGAGTACTGACTCCACGGTAGTACTAAGAGTGTAATCTTGTTTGAGGTGTTTGACTTCTAATTGGAAACCTAATTTGTAACTTTGATGATTGAGCGTTGATGATAACCAAAATATTTGTCAATCTGTGCACGGCTGTAATATATTTATTTATTTTTAACATTATCAGTTCCTTTCTTCCGGTAAATCCATTCGGAATTTTACGTATATTAGATTATTACTTTAATATGGAATATAATGCCAAGCAGTAAATCTATATGTATTATATATTCTAACAATAATTGGAAAATATACATATATATGTAGTTGGAGACAAATAAATTTACCGCAATAATATTTTTTTATTATATAAAAATTAATGGCAACATTTTTTTTAAGCGCTTATTTCGATAGCAACTAATTGAACAGGGACGGTCAGCTTTTTGATTATGTTTATATATGATATTAATGACTTTCGATCTATTTGACGGTAAGTTTAGTAGAACCTGTTCAAAACAGGCAGTACGTTTTATTTCTTCCTATGAATTAATTTCATCCTTTGACAAGCGATGACTCATCTACAGATCAAAGCCCAATAGGTGCATTGCAAAACGAGGCGTGGGCGGGCGGCGAGTCGGTACCTCCGTCGCATCAATGGGCCATTATATCGGCGAATAAATTAATGTAAATTAGTTTTATGAGAATATTGAAATGTTCGAAAGACTTATGGATGATGCATCAATTTTATGCTCGATTTTTGCTATCATTTTCTTAGGTGGACTGCAAAAGAATGAGTGTTTAGGGGGGAGTCATTTAATTATACAATTTTATTTGATTCTTAGCAATCCATCCGAAAACAGTGCAGCTCAAAAGTACAACGCGAGAATGGGCAGCAGCAACACGTTTGCCCAGTGCGGCAATTATGGGCAAAAAAGCTCCTTTCTTGGACAGGCCTATGTCCAGCAGTGGGCTTACCAATAGCTGATATAATAAATCCTGAAGACATATTGTTTTCATACAACTTTACAATGTGCACTATAAACCTCGAGCCCGACACGATTTTCACTGATATCCTTATTAAAGGTTATATTATAAACGCGAAAGTTTGTAGTTGTGGATGAAAACCGTAACAGCAGAACAGATCTTGATAAAATTGGCACAGAGACTCTTAATAGTCTTAGTCTACACACTTAGGTTACACAGTTAAGACTTAACGAACAAAATTACAGGCTCACGAATACACTTCTTAGGAATCACTTCTTCAATCATCTTACGCCAAAATATTTGCCAAAATCAATGGAAACGTAAATAAATGTTTAAAATACTTTCAAATGCCCTTTACGTTTTCGTGTGCGATATTTTCTAGACCTACGGAATCTGTTTAAATTTATTTTAAATTAGAGATCTTAAATTAGAGCACAAACTTAAACTTATTAAATGATGAGATTGTGTAACGGATAAAGTTTGGTTTTTAGAATACATTTTTCTTTGAACCACAATTTTTTTTCCAATTAGAATTCTCATATCCCTATAATAAAATGACAATTCCTATAATGTAAAAAACGTCTTATTAGAAATTGTAGCGTATGTAATTGTGAGATAAAAATATAAAAAACATTTTTTTATAAAAAATAAGTCAGAATTGTTGATTCTTTAATTTTTTGATAAGATTTTGTTTACAACTTCATTGGGTTAACAAGAACATTGAAACCGTATATTTATTAATACGTCAACCACCTTATACAACTATGTATTAAATGTTGTACAAATTGATCCAGTCGTTCTGTGTATAGCAGACAGAAAAATAAATTATTTATATACTTTCAATTGTACGTTTATATTACTCTAGACACACACACACACACACACACATAAATGTCAATTTTATTTATTTGTACAGATGACTTGTACTTACATATTGTTTCGCCAGTATTATCATTGTAATCACTCTGAAACCATCTCGTAATTAATTTATTATATTCATTTATGACCTGTCAATATTGTCTCCACTTTCTCATCCAATGCAAATTCGCTCTGACAATGAACTCATTTATACATTCGCAACAAATCAGTATTCACTTTTATCTTAACCAAGCACACTTAAAACTTAGACAATAAGGTGGATTATCGCTTAGTTATTGTATTGGAATATGAGATATTATGTTGGTACAGATACTAATAACACAGATGTTTACAGACGGACGAACGGACGTAGAACAATGAGAGGTGTGGGCAGCATTAGCACAAGAAGCCTGGACTTGGTTCCTTGACCGATTTCCATGCTGAGTAGCTATGGGAAGCGTTTGTGTAGTCTTTATTAACATGGATATTAAACAGTACGCATCGCCTAATTTAATATAAAAAAACGCAGGGATTTCTTAGATGTAATGCTTATTTACGAGATCGTTAATCATCCAAATTTACTTAAGAAATCAATTTTCGTGATGCCGCACGCCTTCTCCACCATCCGATCATTATCATTATCATCATAGCAGCCATTGGAAGTCAACTACTAGACATAGGTCTAGCTAGATAATTTCCGTTTGTCGTGTTGGCAATCACAGAACGCAGCTTTCGCGACGGGGATAATGCTGCCAATCCTCGCCTCACTGGTTCGGATGGATATACTGTCATCTGTCGGTTCTGGTACCTTAGTTGCCTCTGAAGATACCTGGTGCAGTAAGAGGTACTATTCTACTTTGCCGATACCTAACGGCATTCCCACATCCGATAACTCTTCTTAACTCGCCTGTGGCTAGCATCAGCAAGCTATTTAATGTTTTACGTCGAGGTTTATTCCATGTTATGTATATTTCGGTACACCATATATTATTATCTATAAATTAGTCTTAGTATTTAGATCTAAACTTAATTTTGTTAGAAATTTCAGCGTCTTCTGAGATGCCTGAGAATAAACCCAATTCAAATTTAATGTGAATTTAATTTTTTATACGCAGGTTTACGTGTAAGTTAAGGGCTTAAAAACAATTTTTATTTGTTACGGTAATAATTCTAAAATGAAACTTTGTATATATATGTAGTTTAAACAAAAGATAATTATCTAAATTAATAATATATAGAGGAAAGATTTATTCTTATGGTTGTTTTGTAAAATTTTTATTTAATTGAAAATCTACAGTACCAATTTTAGATTAATTTCACCAAGTGCGACATTTTTTTAACGGCTTTAAAACGTGTTATAATTAAATTGTAAATGGGTTTTGACGTGTAGAAAGGATGGATGAAGGTAAAATGACTGCACATACTAATATATATATAGAGTAGATTTGAATGGAAGAGTTGGCATAGGTCGATTTAGGCGAACGTATCTTGACCAGGTAGAAGAGATCCTAAAGAAATGCCAGGTAAGAAGTAACAACAATAAACGAGCGTGTATAAAATAACTAAAGCAAGTAAACGAAGCGAGTGCGGTATGCCAAGATCGTAGCAAAGGCAAATCCATTGTCTCTGCCTACCACCATTTTTGGGTGATGAGTTTTAATGATATAAAACCACGTGGATCGATAACACCATAAGCACAAATGATACAAGCTTTGTTCTACAACTTAACGCGGGTGAAACTGCGGGGCACTCTTATGTTAACTATCATAAAAAAATTAAACAAATTTTTTTATTAGCGTTTCAACATTTAATTATTTCCTCATCATTCCTCATCTTAACTATTCAGTTTTAAAGAAAAAATAAATCAGCATAAAAAAATATCGATTTTTTATCGAACAAAGTTTTTCCAGGCTACAAAACAGCTCTATTAAGCCTTCAAAATGAAGTCTTAACATCGCTTAGTGCTGGCTTTTGACCTCGAGTGTACATAATGGAGGTAATTAATCAAACCGTGTACAAGCATAGTGTGGTATCGATACGATCAATCCGTCTATATAATGTTCTAAATCTGAAACCTATATTAGTTTTAGAGATATGAAATTTATTTTAAAGTTTACGCAACTTTTTTATGCAATCGCCAGTTTTTCTTATGTTACAACCAGTCGTTACTTAACAATATTATTAATGATAAGATTTGTATGTACATACATACATACACCACACGTATGTCACATCATGGTAGGCAGAAACTTTGAATCTCTACTTGTTACGATCTTGGTATACCTCTCGCTTCTCTTAGTCGCAGTAGCCCTTTTATACATGCTCGTTTATTCTTGGTACTTCTGATCTGGCCCTTCTTAATACGTCTTCTACCTGATTTGAATTTCATATCATTTAACCAATTTGTACATTAATAAGTGGCAAAAGATAATGTGTTTTGCAGTTTTTGAGATTATCATTTTCTAATAGAGATAGATCGAAAGCTGGGCACTTCAATATTTTTGAAAATAATATTCCATACCCATTTAGAGGCAATAATCTATGAGTATAAAAAAATATTGACCTATGCCTACCTAGCTCGGCAATTGTAGACAAAAATGTAGAGCTGCTTGACCTGCGTTTTTGTAGAGTTCTACGTTTTTTAAACGACTTCCAATAGCTGATATGATGAATTCCATTGCTTTTATAATAATTGCAAGTACAAAATAAAAATATTTATGAAGCGAGAGATTTGGCAAATATAGATCATTATAACACATAATTCATTAAATAGATATCAAGGTACTTAATTACAATGCTGTTTTTTTACTTTATCTAACATTTAAACAGATTTGGGTCTTATAAAAATATAAAATCCAAAAAAACATTCCATTTATATGTCAATAAAAGTCATTATCTACCCAATTTTTCAAAGATTAGACAGGACAAATAGACATACGCATTATATTAATTTCGCATACACTGAGTATTATACAAAAAATTATCTACCTACTTCTATAGATAGTTACACAATGTAAGTATGGTTTGTCACCGTTGCGAAATAAAAGCTAGTAGTAAGTCTCTAGAGACTTCTATGCCAGTATAAACAACGACGCCCTCTGACCTCGGACAAACAATGCGTGTTATTTATCAAACCCAGCAAGGTATCAATATGATATACGACCAATCGCCCATACAGCGTGTAATGGACAGATCTTAAGCCGATAGATGTTCTGGCATGCACGTACTTATTACAGCTTAAAACTCATGGGGAGATGGGTAATGGAAGGGGTGAGGCGATTTCTAAACCTAATTTATTTATACTAATATTATAAATAGGAGATATTTGCTTGTGAGGGATAAACTCTTTCATAGATTGATTGTAGCTTGAGATAAATTACCGAAAGAATGCCCTGAACGAACTTAATATGATCAAACCGGGGGAAGAGTTATCTACTAGGTACAAACTTCATTTTAGTAGATGTTATATAGGTTCGAATAAACCATGATAAATTATAAACACAACAAAAAATAACTATTCAAGATATGCCAGTCATTCCAGAGTTACACAGAGATACAAATTGGATATACATATAGTACAGCTATTTATTTTTATTTATGAAAGATATAAATAAATATAGATCGGTTGTAAGTGGCCTGCAAAAAGGATGATCCAGCGCTTAGTCAGATGTCTATTTTCGAAACTTACAGCTCGGATCGGCTATTGATTCTGTGTACTAAAAGTCCCCCCCCCCCCCCACTGTGTTAAGCTTCAGTAACTTTAAATCTTATACGAATCTCCTCATTCTTGAATCGATTGCGCAAAGAGACTTTGAGCATTGCCTCCTCTACAACTATTTTACGTCGTTAGTTAGAAAAATATTGTATAGCATAGCATAAATGTAAAATTAAATAAAACTATGCAAGAAATAAAATAGGATAGAAATTTAAATGAATCAGATACACTAAATATTTTTAAATGTATAAATATAACATGAACATAGTAAAACGAAAAATTAAAAATATAAATAAGCCATGCAACCGAAAATCCCTCTCAAAATCCAAACTAAGCGGCGAGAAAGGCTAAACAAAAAAAAAATAGGCAAGAGAAATAGAGTCCGTATGAAAGAGTATGTTATATATTTTTATACCTCTTGTACTAACAAGAGGTATAAATGATAGGACTCGAATTGTGCCTACTAAAGAACGGAATGAAAGCGATATATAGAGATGGTAGAGGGACTAAAAAAAGTCAGAAAAAACAAACAAATACGCCAAATGTACAAAATAACACGAACATTGAATTCCGACGTATAAAATCATTAAATAAATGAAGTATTTATTCAAATACGTAAAACGCTTTATTGTACAAATTATAATGACCAAATGACCAACGTCCGTAATACCTTGTTCCAACATATTAAGGTCTATATTACACAAATGAAGTATCATATGGCAGTGATATGCAAGTGTCAGTAAGCAGGACGACGGGCAGTCGCACAACAATTGCTGGCAATAGGGTAATTGGCGGCCACCGTGCCATTGGTCGCACCATTATATCGGTACACTGGCGATCAGCAATGCGTATAAAATGCGCTCTGTCTCTTCAATTAGTTTAAATGACTTGGAACATGTTCCAAATGTGTAATCGCAATTATAATAGACTGATCAAAAGAAGAAAATTGTTTGGCTTGGTTTCTTGTCGATGTCTACGTCAACGCTATCTGCCTTTTATATTATCTATTAATGCCCAAATAATTTTACTAATGACAATATTATGTATACTTTTTTATGTATTATAGAGTCAGCTAACAAGCATACGGTCTGCTTGATTATAAACGTGACCGCAGCCTATAGACGCTCGTGTCATCACAAGGATATCACTAGCGTATCGCCTACGTCAACGCCATTTTGGCGGTAGAAATATTGAGGTACCATTGCAGACGACGTTTGTAAGACGTCTACCTCAAATAAAATACTTTTTTTACACATAACAATCAGTTTCTCGTTTAAACTTACAGCATCCAATGTTAAAAAATAAACTTTTATCTATATTATTTTTGTAGCTGTGGCGAGTTGCGGCTGTAAGGAAGGGTGAACAAAGTGTTTATTTTTATATTATATTTATTTATTTCATAATGTTTAGTGATGTTTAAGTATTATTAGTATTTTTAATATATTTACCGGTAATTATTTTGTTTACAATGTATACATAAAATAAGTCAAGCCTATAATCATTTGATAACTATAATATTTGAAATGCTTCATAATTAGCCCATATTTTTTCCGAGTTCATTAATAATTATAAAAATCTCACTTATAGAGTCACTTAACAATAAAACTTTGCAAAAGAATTGCTGGTGACATTTTCAGGCTAATTTCTTGAGAACGGACTTACAAATTGACCGAGAACTAAAAAAGTTTTCGATTACTATAACAATGAGCACAGTTTGATGTTCTTATAAAGCCAAAATGTGTTCCTTACGCCCATTTTTTCATATCCATATGTATTCATTGAATATCTAAAGTTAAGTGTTTATTTCTTTAAATTAACTAGTAATAAATATTCTTTTCTAACAACATATCTCATTTATTACATAAATGCTTTCGTTCTTTGAAATATTTGACTTTTATTACTAGTACATCTCATTACCCAATAATTTCAAAATCTGTCTCATAACCTTTTAACCAAAACACTGCTAAAATAAATTAATTTCAAGTATTTATGTAGAAGATTATTGTGAAGTAAATTCTCATCATTATACTAACTCGTGAAACGTTTAGTGCTGGACAGACCGACAGATTACCAACAGGACCGCTGTATGCAGCCTCCAAATCAAAATTTAAGCCAATATATTATTGTATTTTTCATTATATTAGTAACGAAAAACAGTTACACATTGGATTTTTCACAATTTAAACAACATAATATAGTTAATCAATTTAGTAACATAATATAGTGTAATACAAAGAAAAATAAGAAACAAATACAAACAGGCGCTGTTAAGATGTCCGCCAGTGTAGTGCGCGCGGACAGGCGGTTATCAGGATGTCCCGCCGGAACCGCGGTATCGGTTCGCGCCACAACAACCTGTATTCGTGTCATGAGCACTCGCGCCCTCTAGCGTTAGTCTTTGTAATCACCATTGTGGTATGATAGATCACTCTCAAATAGGTCTATGATATGAAACAACGCGCACTTAGAGGATTCGATTCCGGTCGATATATCTGATCCCGCGATTTTGGGATTACCTACAGTTAATCTTGGGATCCCGGGATAGTCCCGGGATTGTATTGGTAATAAAAAGTAGTATAAAAAGGACAGTAAAACATATCAAAATCAACATTTTATTTAAATCTTAGGATAGCAAATATCTCGGGATTTATCAAATTTAATCCCAAATTTTTCGAGAATAGTGGGCGTAGAGGACTCGAATCCCAGATTTCGTGATCAAATCCTCTTCCTCCATCCTCCACTTCAACAGTACCGTGACAATATTTTTTTTTTGGATTAAGTAATTAAATTTGTCGTGTGGTAGGCAGAATAGTGCCTTCCCCAGTACCAGGTATTGTAAGAGCTGACAGGTACCAGAACTGACTGACGTGACAAAGTGGCGTTGCTCAAATGCAACAGGGTAGATATAGGCAGCAGCATTTCCGTCGCAAAGCTATATTCTTCGATTGTTACCACACTTAAGCAGTGCTACTATTATGGGCAAATTCCCCCTTTCTTGGACACTTGTACTGAAGAATGTTTTCTTTTTCATATATTACAGGAAATTCTTAATAACATTAGCAAACATTAAACAACAATCAATTCAAAAGTCACCGTCAATATGATGTTGCATAGATTTATTTGTTCTGGGTAGGAATCAAACCGACCCTTGGCACACAAGATATCACAGGATCAAACCACCTACGCCCGCATATTACATTACATAAGCTTTATTTAATTCTCGTATTCTTCCGGAAACGGCAACTACGCTGGTGGAACCGCGTGGCGCTGCTAGCATAAATAAAGAGGTTTATCAACGCAAAAATTATCTGTCTGACAAAATTGGTCACCGAACTATCGAGCCAGAACTTCACGAAACTTGTTAATCAATATCATTCAACAAAGCCATCAACAGCTGAGGTATCTCGAATGTTTGGTATTAACAATCGGTTATTAATTGTGATGGATGGCCGGACAGAGCGATTTACGGATTATATGGACTTGTCGCTTCGCTTGGCACGGATATTAAATTCTGTGTGGACTACTGTTTTGTGCATTTTTTCACGTTGCATCTCGATTTTAAATACAAACTATTTATTATTCAAGCTTCCCGATCGCAGGACAACTATCTTTATTTATAGGTAAAAATAATCACCAAGTGAGCTCATTGCGGGTGGGTTTTAAAGGCAAATGTAGTCGGAACTAACACCTTAAAACGGGCTTATATTGATTTATTCGTCAGGATCATCAATCAGATATATGTAGATGGAACTTGGCTCGTAATTGCTACACTGAACAAGTGTAGTGGCATTCGCAGAGCATAGCGACGCTATTGCCCATCTCCGCCCTGTGCATTTGAACTACACAAAAGTGTCTGTATACCTTAGTCGCTTTTTACGACTCCTGGTACAGAGGTATGTACAATTTTACTCTGCCAGAATCCAAGTCATGAGGCAAACGGAACTTCGAATAAGGTACAAAACTTCGAATAACGTCTGAAGACCGTAACAAAAGTAATTTTATTAATACTTATAATACTTTTCTTGTGATAGCACTATAACAAATCACCACTATAACATTCTATTACAACAAAGAGTTTACAGTGCTAAACCTGTAAATAACACTTGTTGGAACTCATTTTTCGTCTAAAAAGGCAATTCGCGTCGTCGCCGCTTGTAATGAAAATGTACGAGCGTACGATAGCCGGTTACGGCGAACCAGACGCCGGCTGTGGACTCTGAAATAATCATAGCCTTACGCAGCTTACTAGTCACAACTATTATTATTTTTTATATTACTTTTTGATATAACAATAAAACACTTTTGCTTACACTTTCTTGTGTTATATTTTTTAGGTTTTCGTCTTTATTTTTCACTATTTTGACTATGAGCTTGACCTGTACACGTCTTTGAATGTAAAAATGATATACTTCATGGTACACCCTGGGTTATAATCCCTACTAATATTATATATGCGAAAGTAACTCTGTCTGTCTGTTACGCTTTCCCGCTTAAACCTCTCAACCGATTTTGATGAAATTAGGCATAGACAATCTTTAAAACCTGAGAAAGGATATAGGCCATATGAAAACATTATAAAGTTTCATTTTAATGCATTGTTTTAAATTATAATTAATAACAATAGTAAATTTCTAATAATGTCATTACGTATGGGCTGCACAGAGCGTCGGATTGAGATGTTAGTATCGACAGTAAAACGCGAATCGACGGCGGCGCGGGAGTGAAATTTGTCCCGTTACTGACGGAGCAGACGAGCGGTTAGATGCAACGACGCACTGCATCAAATAAATTATTGAACGGGTGAATTGTTTTGGACTAAAAATTCTTGTAGAAATATGTAAATATTACTAATTTTTGAGATTAAGATCGACTGATTGAGACCCACTTGAAATTCTACATATATAATATAAAACCAACATGTGACATAGTTTAGACTTGTTAATTTTTTTTATATAGAGAACTTTATTTTTTTTTTTCTGTTAAGACGATTCTGTCAAATTCAGAAATGAAAACTGCTAGTGAATGTTTATCAAACCTTTCCATTTCAGGAGAACTTCATCGATGCATTTATTATGAAATGTAGGTACATTTTTTTACATTTTTTTATAAAACAAGTATAGGTGTCAAGAAAAAAGTCTTCCAAAAAAAATTTGATAATAATGAATGCCTAAGACTGTCTGGTCGATTTATAAGTAAAAAATGAAATAAGAAGTGGTGAAACAATATTACTCATATTGGCTAATTGATTATAAAACGATCACTTTTAAACTATCATTTACATAAGATATTGCTAAATGCTAAATGTATAATTTTTACTGACAAACACCGCGTGCAAAATACTAAATCATGGGTTTGTACACTAAAAAGACAAAATATGCAAAAAATATAATGTTACTCAAAAAACAATCAAAAATAAATTAAACTAAATTAGAATTTAAATATATAAAAAGGATTTTTTCTCAAATATATAACCTACTATCGACAAAATTAGAAAACACCATGACATTATATAGTAATATTTTAGTGTCGTGGTAAGTTACTTAAGGCACTTGTGTTACGACGCCAGACAACAGAGGAATCACAAATATACCACTTATATAAATATATTTAACACCCAGACACAGAACAAACACAAATACTATCATTTAAATATTTGCTCTGGGTGGGAATCGAACCTACGACCCTTGGTGCACAAGATAGGATCATTACCATCTGCGCCATCGATCCCGTCGCTGTAACAGTAACTAAAACAAACAATTTTTTTTATTGTATATCTTCAAAATATATTCCATTTATTTGCAGAAACTCGCTCGTGTGCGCCGGGCCGGTGTGACCATGACTGTATGCGACACCTCCGCGCGCCCACTCGGCGGCGCGGGTGATTTATTGCAAATGGCGTGAAAGCGAAAACGCTCGTAAAACGCCGCGTTTACGGCGCGTTGTTTGGCCGTCGCGATTGCATCGTGTAACTGCCCCTTTACGTAAATCGCGAGATTATTATGAGGTTTGATTGTGTGTTTTGTGAATTTAGTTTGCGTTTAGGTTTATTGCGTTGGGGAATGTAATGGAAAGTGTGATTTCTGGCTACTTTTACGTATAATCAAATTGCTTTTGTTTGCAGCTTCATTGACGTTTGCAGGCACGTATATTATGAAAATGTCGGAGTTTCTTTTGCTAACTTTACTTTAGTATCTTTATAAAATGTCCGATGGCGCACATATAAGTAAAGAAATAGAGAAAGAAAACATTTATTGACCGCTCAAATTAAATAAATGAAACATTACAAAAAAATGACACAATAATCACGGTTAATAACTAATAACTGCCTGCCTCAGCATAAGCTAGAGCGGCATATAAGTAATCCTATCTTGTGCGCCAAGGATCGGAGGTTTGATGCTCGCCCAGGACAAAAGTTAATATGATGAATATTTGTGTTATTTAAATGTTATATATGTAATCTCTCAATGTAATATCCTTAACACAAGTGCAATAAGCGACTTGTTTCGGTCAATGTATGAAATATGTGAATTTATTTATTGATTAAATGAATATATTCTTTATTCAATAAATAAAGCTGAACAGAACCTAAACGAACCTGAAAGAAGCTGAACGAAACAGAAAGCTGATTAATATCAGAAACTGAAGACTTCAAAAGCAATTGTTCAGAATATATGTGTGCACTAAAAATACTTGACCCAATAGTTTTAACTTTTAACTGTTTATTTATCTATTTAAAAATAACATATAAGTCATCTCTAAAAACATCACAATACCAGATGACTCGGCAGTTCTGTTTTAACAAAGCTTATATGTTTATCATGAAAAAAAAATTGTAAGATTATAAATAGAGATATTTTCACTATATATTACTGTAAAGTTGGATCAAACTACACCGTAAGCAAAAATTAATTAAATAAATTATTTATATCGGTTTAGTACTTTAGCAGTTTATCCCGGACAAACGACATGACACATTATTTGTATATATCATATTTGCTATTTTATTGACTTGCACGCTATGGCAATACTGAAATAATAACACAACATATTTCATATGAAATTTTAAAGTTGCCAGTACTCAAATAATAAACCAACAAGTTTCACATGGTATTTTAAAGTCAGAACAGCACGCTTATATCAAGTTCAAATGTAAGACAATACCGGAAAACTAAAAATCATGTTATCCATCTTCAGATATAAATCTCGGTTTCATATTGACACAACAAAGGGGTATCTGTGGACCCTGTGCGACCTTAGAGTGGCCCTTAATGTATAGATCTGTAAATCCTTTGATGCAGCGATTCTGAAACATTTTGAAGTGTACCCCTTGTATACCGTGCTGCAAAAATCACTGTACGGATTTTTTAAAGTCTGTCTAAGTCTCATCCGACTTTGGTAACTCACTCTCACCTATTTCTACCGCCAAGCGGCACGTTTTACGTTCGCAGCATTGCTGTGTTCTGGTTTAAAGGGAGAGAGAAGCAGTGAAATTAATGCAATAATAAGCCACAAGGTTGGTATCGTACAACTGATATCCTTGTGATATCACGAGCATCTTATAGGCTGCAGTTGCTTATTATCATATGGATTGTATTATATTTTGTCGATATGGTCTAATAAAGAAAAAAACAAGAATTGACCAATCCAGACCATTGTGTATAACTCCCTCCAAAATTCATTAAAAACTTTTTTGACTGTCTATTTATTTCACTAGTTCTAGCGTCCTTCTTTGTTTTATATGTTGCATAGAGGGAAAAAAATTATTTTTAGCGTTCTAAAAATGAAAGTGTGCCGACTAACATATATCATAAAGGCGTAGGTACGACCAAACATACTTTGAGAATACCTGGCGTAACATAACGGTGTATTGAACACCGAAGATATGTTGTTGAAGACGATGGCTTGTTGTTGCGAGTGGTGGTGTAGTGATAGGCTTGGCCGTTCAATATTGATATCAAGCCAGATCAACTTTGTATTTCTATTTCTGTACGTATAAATAATATATTAGTGTCTGTTTGTAGTCACAAATTACAAACAGATACTAACAACTTTTCATTAAATAAAATAAATATTTATATTGACGGGTTCGATGGCGCAGATGGTAGTGATCGTTAGATGGTAATGATCTCTCGAGCTGATTTGAGTACTTAAATCACCCAGAACGCCACAAAAATGCATACAAAAAACATTAAAATCAGACCAGCCGTTTAGTGACAATGTTTGAACTTCCTTTTCCTGAGTTCAGTGACATACACACGTTCTGTAGAAATTAATATGTGAAATTGGGACTTTATTGCGGGTAATTTTTCGGATTTAACAGGTTTTACACTGGCAGATAGCCGAAGTTACTACTACGAACTACGGCTACCGTATTGCGTTCATCCACAAGTTAGCCGACTGAACGGACTGAATTGCGCTGGGTTACGACTAGATTCAGGCCGAATATGTGCACAATGAGAGTCCTACGGCCAGATGATTAACTCTTTAAACGAATTTCAAACATTTAAATAGCTGTCAAATTAAACGTAGAAACTCTTTATGTATGTCTGGAAATCATAAGCTATAGACAAATATTGACCACCATCCAGGAAAAAAATGATAAAAATTTATGTTTTTTCAGTGTTTGGGTGTTAAATATTTTAGGATAATTATATAAGGTATTATTTAATTTTCTTGGACATTTTCTTTCTATTTGTCTCGGATTCAAGTCAATAGATAGATGTTACATGAGTTTATTGTTATTATTTAAGGGTCCACAAATGGGCAAAAATCCTACAAATTCAATAAACGTGAAAATTTGTGTTGATGTTTGTTAGTCTTTCACGACATAAACGCTGACCGCTGATGAGGATATAATGTAGACAAAGAGTGACTTAGAATTCCAAAAGGAGCAATAAAACATCCCCGGGGAAGGTAAGTAAAGTTTTGAACTCACGGATAGAAAATATTATTTTAATACTACATACTATTTCAAGTTAAAATTATATCCCTTTCTTAGATAACAAAATCGTTGCAATCATCGATTAGAAAATGGCATCGCAATTTGTTATTTCATATCGTAGTAGGATTACCATTCGGCGTGGCGTCATCAGTTTTTTTAGAAACTTCGCACAAAACATCAACCCAACAGACGCATAGGGTTGTAACCCTCAGGAACATCAATCAATATAGGTCAACATAGATACAATAGTACAAAGATCGTAAACAAAGATAATTAAGAAGTATATGTGCCAATTTTGTTCAAAATTGACACGAATTTTCCTCTAAATAAATTTCTGATTTGAAGTAAAAATTTACTAAATTACTCGTTTTGTTTAATTAAAACTCCTGTATATATATATATATATATATAAACTAATGCGCTATCTCAAAATATAATATTTATTCCTGGGCCAAATTTTACGCAGAGCCATTTAATCACAGTTTGATTGCGTAACGTACTTCCGTTCAAGACCTAGCTGTGTTCGCGACTTCGTCCGCGTGGAATAGTTTTTTTTGGGTTCGAAACCTCTTTACTTTAACTTATATAAACTTTGACAGTCATGTTTTTTTTTTTTATTTATTTAACTTTATTGCACATAATGTTACAAAATGTACAAATGGCGGACTTAATGCCAGATGGCATCATCTCTCAGTCAACCATTACACATAACTGAAAAAAATATATATATATATAGTGGTGCAGGCAATATATATACAAAATAAATAAACGTGGCATACATATTTGTATAAATAAACGCAATAAATGCATATGATATAAAAATCTTATATCGAATCAATAGCTTGAAAAATAGGTTTCAAGTTTCCAGCTCCAAAAATAGCGATACTTCCATACAACTTTTTATCCCCCCTTTCGACCGCTCACAACCTTTTTTTTATTTAAAAATAGCCTATGTCCTTTCTCAGGGTCTAAAGATTGTCTGTGATAAATTTCATCAAAATCGGTTTAAGCGGGAAAGCGTAACAGGCAGACAGAGTTACTTTCGCATTTATAATATTAGTAGGGAGTAGGGATATCAAGTCAGTTCCAAAAAAATGTGTAAACATTTTATCAATTACGAGAACTGACCAAAAAAAATCTGAGTTAAAGATGATAGTAATTTTTTTTTTACAAATTGAGGCTTTTCTGTGAACAATTACTATTATTTTTATTTTATTTGGAGACTCAACAATGTTGTTTACAACAAAAAAAATTATTATTATTTTTTTTTAAATAAAACTCAATATAAACATAGCGATTAGTAAAGTTTCATCTTATGACAGAAGATGTTAACGAAAAATGAATTACCTAAATACATTTTTTAATATAAAAATCAGGATGTAAGTAGAAAAAAAATAAAAATTTACTTCAACACTACATTCATAGCAAGTTTAAATAAATCCTTATCTTAGATTGAACAGTTATTGTGATAAAAATAGTTGTCTACATTATAGTTCAAGATTTAATGTCTCATACTTCCCACTCGTATGGGAGTCCGTGAAATAAAAGTCGTTATTTCTTAGTTTCGACCCGGTAACCCTAGGTGCATGCGAATGCACGGCCCGTACGGAGGCTTCTCACGTATGCAATTATAGCAGTTGTGTGGATGTGGGTTAGCCGGCACCCGCGTGACGTCACCCGATCGTTCGGTCCCACGGATACGCCACGCCTCTATGCTTTAACGTGAGATGTATATAACCAGATCGACTTTAACGGAAAATATTTGAAAGATATTGTAGTACATGTTGAGAAATAACTAATAATAATAAATTTATCCGTAAATAAATTAGAATAGTAAGTATCTCCCCCTGTACCAGGTGTCGTAAAAGGCGACTAAGGTACCAAAACCGACAGATGGCGGTATATCCATCCGAAACAATGCAGCTCAAATGCACGGTCAAGGGCGAGGATGGGCAGCAGCATCTTCGTCGCGCAAGCTGCGTTCTGCGATTGCCAACACGCTTGCCCAGCGCGGCAATCATGAGCGAAATTCCCCCTTTCTTGAGGAGGCCTATATCTAGCAGTGGAATTTCAATGGATGGTATGATGAATAAATTTATCCATAAAAAGTTACATGTATTTTTTTTTTATTTGCAACTCTGACATACCTAGACTAAGATAGGCTTGTTGCACGATGGCAGGTGCGTATATGTGATAGCTGCGTATCGTAACTTTGTAAGCAGTATTGTTATATTTTTTGACAAATCAAAACTGCCTATGTAATTAGGCATAATTAAATATATTTTATTTATTTAGATTTGAAGCCTGTGTTTTGAAGCCTGTGTTTGATAAACATTGGTACCGACTTTAGACTTCCTAAATTATGAACATATTACAATTTTGTAACGAGGCAATCCCTATAAATATTATAAATGCGAAAGTAACTCTGTCTGTCTGTTATGCATTCCGAAAAAAATGTTTGACGAAAATTGGCATAGACAATCTTTGGACCCTGAGAAAGGACATAGGCTATCTTTTAATTCGAAATAAGGGTTGTTAGGGGTCAAGAAGGAGGATAAAAAGTTGTATGGAAAGATCGCTATTTTTGGAGCTAGAAACTTGAAACTTATTTTTCAACATGACATTTAAGTTTATATAAGTTAAGGTAAAGAGATATGGTAACCAAAAAAACTATTTCACGTATACGAAGTCGCGGGCACAGCTAGTACTAAATAATTTACCAATTCGTTTGCTAAAGAATAAAAGATTTGGTTATAGAAATTTTAGAATATGCTTTTTTCTTATTTTAATTTGGGATTGTAAACGTGGCATTTGTTTTTAATTACTAAGGCACCACCGCAAGGATGTCTTTGACTACCTTGTAAGTAGAAGAAATTATGTCACATTACCCAGTAATTTTATTACCGCTCTCACCCTTCAAGCTGAAATACAGGAATGTTGTTTAGAGGTCGAAATAGCTAAAGGTGAGGCACCCATGCGACATTTCTATGAGATTCAGCACTAGTAAAATTTATAAATAACCTTAATGGAGAAAAAGGGTAACTACTATTACAGGATAGATTCGACCTCCACCCAGGACAAACATTTATATGATGAATTTTAGTTTGTCCTGTTTCTGGGTGTTATATATGTGTTTAGGTATTCTCCTTGTGATTTCTCTGTTGTCTGACATCCATCGGACTAATCTTGGAGCTAGTGAATAAATATTGCAACTATAAATTGCGATACAAACTATTCTATTTCTCAAGTTCGATCAAAGTGTACACACTAAGCAAAAATATAAAAATGTCTATAAAATTTATCTATAAAATTTATTAAAATTTATAGATTATTATATATTTATTAACAATGGTAAATATATTTTGGCCAACAGTAGCCTTAAAAACCTTGAACTAAAAAATATTTTTATCAGACACACTTAACCAAATATTAACCAATAAAAACAGTTTAACAACTCGCTTAGTGCTTGCGAACACAAAATTATTCAGTATACAAACAAACTGCAACTTTCTATCGCTATCATATGATCATTCTATTATTATAAGGTATTTTGCAATCTTTAATATTTTTCCCAAGGAAGGGTTTGATTGCAACCACAGTCTTCGATCAAGAAAATTGAGACGAATATTATTATTATTATGAAGATTCTAAAAGTTATAGACCATCTTAAGCTGCATTTAATTTGCACTATAAACAAATTGCGATAACAAGGAGTCAGAAAAAAATGCCACAGAACAAAAAAATATACAAAAAACACTATTGACTAGATTGAATAAAATACTATTAACATCTCAGTGGTTCAGCACATCTGAATTATATTCAAAAGCACATAAGCCTAAGCTTAAGCAATAATTAAATATTGCCAGACTTGCATACAGTCTATTAAAAGAGTCAGATAAATGGTCATATTGTTTCTATTTTTTAAGGATAAATAGTCACTATACTTAAATTACACTTTTTATTTTAATGAATTTGACAATAAATTAACTAACGAGATTTTAAAGAGAACTAATGATTTGCCTCAATATTTTCCGTTAAATAGTTCAATCGAGAAATTGAAAATATATAAATTTAACAAAATAGCGTTCTAATTTTTAGGTGCTTTGCGTGGAGAGAGAATGAAATGGTTATGTAGCATATATTAAAAAAAATGATTGAGTGTTAGTTATGGATTAATGCATGTTGTTCACATCAAATTTACTTTTTTTCTACTTAGGTACTATCTATATATATTAAAGGAGAACCTAACTAACTGACTAATTAACCTAACTAACAGACAAATCGCAGGGCCTTAACTATAAGTTGAAATATTGCATTGAGGCATTAAGAAAGTACTTTTAAATATTCACCTTCTAAAGATCTCACCTTAGAATGATTTATAGACGTAGATGACGTCATCGCCACATACGTCTACCGGTTGATTGTAAGCTAAAAATCACATTCATATACTGTTTGTGCCTTGAGTACTTGAGTGGATTTCTAAACCGCCACATATCGCTAATGGTTTCAAGATTTAGTGACGCAGTTCACGAGCCGGTGATTGTCCAGCACGATTGTAAAGTTCTGCTTTTGAAATCGGTTACTGCATTTAGGTTATACAATTATGAAATTAAATTATTATTTACAATATAATATGCTGCCTAATTTATTAAATTCATATTTAATATTGGCGTGAGGTACCGTAAGAGTCGAAAAGCACCTCCCACTGCACCAGTTGTCGTTAGAGGCAACTACAGGACTAGAACCGACAGATGGCAGTATATCCATCCCAAACTGTGCAGCTCAAATGCACAGGGTGGGGGATGGGCAGCAGAATCTCCGTCGTGAAAGCTGCGCTCGGCGGTTGCTAACACGCTTGCCCAGTGCGGGAATTGTGGTCAAAAACTCTCCTATCTACGAGAGGCCAAGTCCAGCAGTGGACTTCCAATATCTGGTATGATGATTATGATGATGATGCTGGTTAAACACTTCTAATGGCAATACTGAAAATGAGAGCTGCCTTTTTCAGTCTGTTTCATTTCACTAGTACGAATATTTTGTTCATAGCTTTTTATAATACACTCGTAAATTCTGGTTTGTGTTTTCTTAGATATATTATTATAATTTTTATTATTTTTGCTTTAATAAAATATATATATAGATAGCGCTTCTGTGCTATGACTATTATTTAAATGATCTTATATTTAATACAATTATACTGGATCAATGAGATTGAAACATAATCTGTATGTATAGAGTAAATCTGGATGACAGCACATGTGCTAGATGATAGTATTATTTCTAAGATTGAAAGAGAAACCTTACAGTGGTTTACCATAAAGGGCAGGATTACGAACGTGATCTTTAAGACTATAGCTATTTGACTAGTAAAGTAGCAGTGTCAAGGTTAGGCATCGGCTGTGCTTGGATTTGGCGAAGGCGTTATGGCATAGGTATCTTCTCGCGAAATTACCATCCTACGGACGGTTAGAGAGATTGTGTAAATGGGCCCCCAGCTTTTTGTCTGGCAAAAGTATTAAGCCGTAGTAGATGGCAGTTGCTCAAATAATATGGACGTAACTGCTGGCGTCCCGCAGGGTAACTTGTTGTCTGCTATCCTGTTCCTGCTGCATATCCACTGATGCTGTCCACTGATAACGTTTATTGCTATTCAGACGATAGTACTAGGGATATTTGTACAAGCCGAGCTAACATCCCTTGGTTTACAGTGGAGGAAAGCCGCAAACAACTTCTGTCTAATATCAAGGGTCTTCTAATCTGTGTCTCCGATTAGAGTAGCTCTAATATAGTCAATTTTAACCCAACAATCAAGAGGGCGTCTTGCTAAGAAAACCTTTTCAACTCTTCGGAATGCCCCTTTCTAGCTCCAAGAGTCTGGGCATCATTAGTGTCGATATCTCCAGCGAAGTTCAGTTTCGTGATCACATATAGAATAAGATTAAGTTGGTTGGTATAAAGCTCGGTGTGCTCGACAAAACAAAGCAGTATTTCACTGCAAAACAAAGTCTAAATGTTACAAGTCTTCAGTGTGTATAAGTCGCATGTCTGTCCTTACATGGAGTACTGGTGCCATCTCTGGACAGGAGCACTTAAGTACCAATCAGCTTGGACTCTTTGACTCGGTCCAGAAACGTGCTGTGAGAATTGTTGACGATGCATGTTTCACAAGCGGTACTAAGTCCTTTATCAACACTTCTTAAGACTAAGGAGATACTTTACTTCCTTATGAGAAATTACTTATATAATGCTAAAAGAATGCTTTTTTACCGTGGTATAATGGTATAAAAAAGTTAGACCACAATAGGTATGTGCTGATGATATGGTAATGAGATGAACATTAATATATATTAGTGAAGCAAAAAAATAACAATATCTATTGACTGATCGCCAATAAGTACACGGTCTAATTTATTAACCGATAAACCCGTCGATGGCGTCAGGCAATCTTTCCCCGAGCGCCACCAACGGTCGTGATAAAGCGCAGTTGTCCGGCACGATCCGTGTGACGTGATCCGTTATGTCATCCTCTAATTTATCGCTTATAAAGAGTCCAATGCAATTGTATGGAACTTATTAGACAGATAGAAGACAGACGTTGCAGCCTGGGTAAATAGAATGTCGCTTCGATTAACGAATTTCTGAAATATTTGTGTGACAATCTTGTGGCAGTAAAATGTTAGGTATATCTTTTGTTTGGATGATTCAGATATGGTATCTGGTTAATATCGATATAACTGTATTGCCTAGTAAAGTAACGCCACATATGTGTTGTTAGAAATTGTTTTAAAACATTACCATCATTATATGGTAGAAATACCGTTTCTTTATTGCACTCAGTCGACAAACATGCATACAATCTTTGTGATAGTAAGCATTATTGGAACATGTAGTCGCTCGCAATATCACAAGAATATCATAAGTACATATCACAAAAATATCAAGTGGTACAGGGGGAGGTACTATTCTACTCTGCCGGTACCACACGGCACTGAGATGAAGTTGCTTGAAGAAAAAATAATATAAATACATAAAGCAACCCATATTATCATTATCGTCATCATACCTGCCATAAAACGACTACTGTTAGTAGAGATATAATCCTTCCCAAGTGTTTTAATAGGGTTGGTAATATGCGGCCTGGATCCAGCGCCGATTTAACGATAAATAACTTATAGGAACGAGAAAGTAGTATATACACACAAAAACTATGTCTCTACACTTACTACAATCTAAGCCTATCCTTCTTGCTTCCATTACTCGCTTTAGTCCTTTCATAAAAACTCGTATTTTCTTGGTATTTCTGACCTGGCCCATCTTTAATGCCTTTTCTACCTAGTTATGGTATATTTGCTAAGTTCGTCCTATCCCAACTTTTTCATTCACTTCAGCTATATACATTATACTAGCAGCGCCCCAGTTTCACCCGCGTTAAGTTGTAAAACTTTCATTCTAAATTTGCACCTCCACTTTCCCTCTTAAGGGACGATATTTGAAAAAAATATTTTACACATGTTATGACTTTCAATTCAGAACCTTTATAATAACTTCAAAAACAGCAACGCTTAATACTAATTTTGCACCCCCGTTTTACACCTCTAAAAGGTGTATTTTCGAAAAAAATCTCCTGTGTAAAATTTCAAGTTTCTAACACTAATGGTTCTGGCCCTGCAATTTGTCAATTATTTAGTCTGTCAGTCAGTTTCGCCTTTCATATCCTATATATTGAGAGTAAGTAAAAGAAAAGAAAATTTCATGTCAATAATATACATTAATCTATTACTAACATTCAATCATTTTTATTTATCTAGAAATTAACCAGTCGATGGCATCAGGTCATTTTTCTCTTTTCTCGTGAGTGCGCGAGAAAGTCCGGCACGATCACGTGACACGAACCGTTATGTCATCCATTAATTTATTGCTTATTAACAATACGATATTATTGTTTGCTATTAGCGAAATAATGCTAGCGTCGAAGGATAATTAGAAGAAGTGTGCCGCTTTTTCCACTGCGGGAAAGTCTCAGCTAGCTGCATATGATTATTAATTAACGGCTTTAAAACGTAGTTTTTTTAAATGCGACTGACATGACGGTTATCCAGCGGTATATAATAAATGGCTGGTATAATTTAATTTAAAAAAATTAAATTAATAAAGTAATCCAACTTTATTGTTGATTTGAGCTTAGCAAACGGAACGGAACTTCACATCGTTCCCTATTTATCATATTCGCCAAAGAATGTCCTCTCTTGGACATGCCTATGTCTCCAAGCGATCCTTATATACTTGGTACTTTTATTTTTATTACTGAATGCTGTATGTATCATCATTTCATCCGTAGAAGGTCCACTGCGTTTCTGTGTAGCGGCAATCGCAGAGCGTAGCTTCGCGACGAGAAGCTGCGCTCTGCCCATCTACGCTGGTTTGGTAGATAAACCGCCATTTTACTGTTCCGGTACCTTAAAAGGGCCATTCCCTTTACGCAGGACCAGATTACGCAGACGGAAGTGATCTTATCTTATGCACCAAGGGTCATGGGTTCGATCCCCCACCCAGGACAGACATTTATAGGACAATTTTTGTGTTTGTTCTGTGTGTTTGTGTTAAAATATGTATTTAAGTGTTATATTTGTGCTTTAAGCGACTTGGCTCGAAGTGAGGTCAATGTATGAGATGTGGTATGAATATTATTTAAAAAAAAGTACCAGTAGAAACAAAGTTTTATTGGAGAATATAGTTGTGATAACTCTTTAATGCTAATTTAAAAAATATCTTTTAATAATGCTGGGTATATATCAAAAGTGTATAATAATTTCTAATTAGTAGGTGCGCTTAATTGTTGTATGTTTGTTTAATCAGCCATCTCTGAATTACACAGATGATCCGTAACCTTCGTAACCTAAGTGTGTATGCCAATTCGGAGTTGCATTAGATTAGGGCGTCATTTCAGTGACTAACATATAAATTAAATTAATTTATTATGTTTCAATATTCGGTACAACGAAACACGGTTTATAAAAACGAATTAGACTGAGACTTTATTTTTAACAGACGGGCCTGATGACACATTGGATAGTTTTGGTCCGATCTCATAGGACATATATTAATGTTTCTTCAATTTGTATTTATTTAAGATGACATTTACTAATGGACTGCACTACGATTATGCTAACGAGACCTTAACGGATATGTCGAATTTTTGCTAGTTTTCTGAGATGCCTGCGCCATTTCTTTAATGTTGACTAGTTGTTGTAGGTTGCAAATACTCTAATGTCAAAGTTTTACAAGTTTGAAACAATTGATAAACAAGAAATAGATACTATTATTTTGTGAGGTTTTTTTGCATATAAAAATGGTATTATGATATTTACTAGAAAAATACTCTCGAAACTCAGGTAAGCGAGGGCGAGGCGACGACCAAGCCAACGGCTGGTACTGCCAGAACCGAATTTAGGATTTTTTTCACATTAATATACATTAACTTACATTTATTTGAAAATCTTCACGCAGATCAACAGTATTTCTTTCCGTACATAAGTAAGTATCATATAGAGAATATAAGAGTAATATCAGTAAGTACATATTGCATCGGAGTAGAGATCATATTATTTAATATTTTTTGTTGTTTTTACATACATCTCTTCTATCGACCTACTATTCGAAATACGGTAATGCTCGCAGAACTAGTGTTAAGACGGTAGAGTTAGGCAAGAATAAATAGAAAAGAAACGATGTTTGCTATAAACGATATTCTTATATGAATCCCCTTCCACTCACCCAGAAGGCTTAGCGACACCGCGTCATTATTGCTCCAGCGTCACGATAGACGGACGTACTCTCTCTAAAGCTTAGTTCTAATTATTAAATTGTTCTTAATTCGAAATAAAATCAATTATCTCTATTTCTTTTTTTAGTTCAATACGAACTTTAAGAATGTATTAAAAGAATAACCTAGGGTTGATCTAAAGTTTGAAAAGCGCTGCAAATTACACTAGAGTTACCAATTTTCCAACATAAAGGAAGGTCGGTAACAAAAGTGACATGCAAAATTTTAACTTGAATATACATTATTTACTAATGATTAAAATTAGAGTAGCATATTTTCAAAATAAACAGATTCTCATTAAATTTATTTGAAAGTATACGGTACTTGCATAAAAATCTGTCTTGTCCAGCTTATATCTGAAACAGCTGAATTTCAAGGAGACTCTCACTGGTATATAGTTAATGTAAAATATTTAGACTAAAACTACTTTTTAACGAATACCACATGGAAAACTGGGGGGCGCTATTACTTTAACAATTTAGCATGCTAATTCTAAGCCGACAAGATACGCTACCATTACTTTATCATCATTACAGCCATTGGAAGTCCACTGCTAGACATATTTCACCCCAAGAAAGAGGGAAATACCGCGCTAGACAAGCGTGTTGACAATCGCACGGCGCAGCTTTCGCTACGGCGATGCTACTGCCCATCCCCATCCTCTTCATTTGAGCTACTCTGTTTCGGATAAATATACCGCCATCATATGTCGGTTTTGGTATCTTAGTCATCTCTTATGACATCTGGCACAGAAGGAGGTATTATTCTACTCTGCCGGTACCTCTCGGCTATATCTGAATTACCGCGCAAAAACTAAGTTTTAGTTATCAATCCTTTAATTCGAAGACTACACAAAAAAACCTACCAGAAATCTAGGGTTTCGAAACCCACCGGACAATTCCCTTTTCATCGCAAAGATGGCGGCGCCACCGTCACGAGCAGATCGTGTCCGACCCCAGCCCGCCGTAATTAATAACAAGCGTGACAAGCTTCAAAACGCTCGTCGGTTGGGGGATCCGTGCATCGACGCTGGGTCCTGCATTGTTCCATCTTGGAAATATCGAAAGCAATTGGACTTCGTGCTCTATAGTTTCTGGGTAACCATGAATTTTGATACATTGCATGCGCAAGGGCAACTTTGAAGTTAGATTGTGGAAAATACTTAATTGCAATGCTTCATAAGTTACAGAGCTTACTTATAAACCTGCCTTTACTCCGTGTTATTGTAATCTTTATATTAAAAAAATACTGCACAATGATTGTTTCGCTTCCTCAAAATAGCTAGGCTCCCTCTGTATCGGGTGTCCTAAAAGGCGACTAAGGTACTAGAACTGACAGATAGCGGTATATCCATCCATATATATTATAACATAGCTAATGCTAACATAACATAGCTTAGCTAAACATAAATGCAAGGAAAAACGCCGGAAACGCCGATATATATATAGTTGCCTTCAATTTATATATATTTATGTATATATACGAGTATGTGTGTAATCAATGTATGCCCTATGGTATACATTTAAAAAACAATCTATGTGTGCAGCAATCCAAATCAATTTGCTCACTGATTAAACATATCAGCTTGTTCCCGAGTTTTCCTTGCATTTATGTGATAAAGGATTAATATTTTAAGCTTTTCTAGCCATGTTATATAAGTAAAAGCTAATGACGAAGTAATGTCGCTTCGCAAAGATATTTAATAAAATATAGTTTGGCAAACGTAGGATTGATTATACATCGATGGTATATTGGATATATTTTGTACTTGCGAAGTATACTGTTAATAACAAAGAGTTGTCAGATCGAGAATCTCCGTATTGTATCGACGCGGTTTACCAAACATTACTTTAAGAATATCTCGTTGAGCTCTTTCCAAAGGACTATTGATAGGAGACTATTGATAGGAAGAAGGTATTGATACTAACCCAACCCTAGGCGACAATACTGTTTTGTCAGTATATTTTAATAAGTAAATATTAATTCAAACGATAAATAAATTAGTTCATCTCAACATGTTATTACTTATGTTACAGATCTCAGTTGATAGAGAAATTAAAAATATAATACTTATATACATACAAAGAATACGTAGACACAGATAAATTCAAATTTTTGACATAGAAATAGGTAGAGATAGAACCTACGAACTTTGGCGTTCAGGGAAGGATCCCTACCATCTGCTCCATCAGGCCAATTAATGTTTTATTCCACTTGCGTATATAAAAAAGGCGACTAAAGACAAAGAGTACCCAGTCGCGAAGCAATAATATCTTCGAGCACACCAAAATAGAGTCAAGGGTCATTTTGTGTCGTGTACTATAAAGTGTGGTGATATTTGGAGTAGGTGCGGTCAAAGGGATCGTGCTCATCTTGACCTTTAGCAGACCTTTTAGGGTTGCAGCATCGCTGCAAATTTACGTTTTCGCTAGATGATAATTATATCAGCCACTGTGTATGCTTGGTCAAAGGATTAGTGGGCTCGATAATTTCATTTGTCGATCGATGTGGTGTAAATATGATGTGACAACAATATAGAAAGGAATGTTCAGATGGTTTGGATATGTAGAAAGGATGGATGAAAGTAGGATGACTGCATAAATATATAGAGCGGAAGTGAAATGAAGGTTTGGTATAGGATGACCGAGCGAACATATTTTAACCAGGTAGAGGAGGTATTTAAGAAGGGCCAGGTCAGACGTACCAAGAATAAACGAACGTGTATGAAAGGATTAATGGGAGTAAGGGAAGCGAGAGAGGTTTGCCAAGATCGTAACAAGTGGAGATTCATTGTCTCTGCCTACCCCGATGGAACACAGGCGTAATGTATGTAAAATATATATATAATTTTTTTAGTTCTATAAATTTGTTTTTTCTTACTATAATTATTTGTAAGACAATATCAATTTAAATAATCAAACTATTTTTGTTAAATGTATGTAAAGGTAAGGTTAATGTATAATGTTATATAAAGTTTATGTATAATATACGTATAGGCTTTGTATTTTGCATTGGCTGAAGAAGATGATATACCTACTTATATAAAAACGAAAAAGTTTGTGAGAGTGTATCTATGTTTCTTAGCCGTTTACTTTGGAACAGGAAATCAGATGTGAATTAAATTTGGCACAAGATTTATTATAGTAATAATGTATCTCGTACATTGACCTGATTCCGTGATAAGTCGCTTAAAACACTTGTATTACGGACATCAGACCACATAAGAATCTCAAATATACAACTTAAATACATATATTTAACATCCAGACACAGAATAAATATAAATATCATAATATAAATATTTGTCCTGGTTGTGGATCCTTAGTGATCATCTGTGTGATCAGGTCTAACATGACAGTATTTTTCTATTTGAAAAATACCATACAGGTAATAATTTTATCTTCTTTTTCTTACATTCGTAATAACTGTAATTAAAACTATAAATTGTTAAATTTAGAACTCGGCAAGGTACTGCAATATCAAGACTTCAATAAAAAGTATTTTGTAACTTAATTTAAAGGCACTCACTGCTCATGAATCTAACATGATAAACATCTTTATAGATAATACTATGAAGTGATTTGCTTAAATTCCACTTCACCAACAAATGAACCACTTTACCAAAACATAACGAAGGTGCCAATTGCATCGATGTAAGATTGTGCTAATAATTCTCACCAACCAATAGACCAGTCCCATAATTCCCACATTTATCTGAAACCTCGTTCTAGATCGCCAAGCCATGCTGGATTCATACTGAAATCAGACCAATAGGTGAATTGGTCAATACTGTAAACAGTTTAGTAAGTGTTAATTCATAGTTGATTTCTACATGTTCTCATATTTTTTTGTTTTAATTTACTAAACATCTCATACATGAAATGACTTCGAGGTAAATTGCTTAAATATTTATGTTACAGAAATCAAACAATAGAGAATTCACAACATTAATATTTAAATATATTTATACAGAGACAGAATATACATGTGCTCTATATAAATGTGTCTGTAGGATACCGTCTGAGTAATAGTACCTCCCTCTGCAACAGACGTCGTAAGAGCGAACTAATACCGGAACCGACTGATGGCGGTATACCCACCCAAAACAGAATAGCTCTAGGAGACGTTTTATGGCTATGATTATGATGAAATGTTTGTATTTAGGCGGGGGTTGAACTCAGGACCCTTACCGCACAAGTTAGAAGTACTACCGAATAAACCGTCGAGGCCGTCACGTTAACTGAAAGTTTTTATTTTATTAAGGTTAGTAAATATCGATGTGCGTACAGAGAAGATTCTTTATCTAATTACAGTCATTTAGATGTTGAACTTTTGTAATCTATACCTACTCTAGTGAGTAATATAGTACTCTAATGCATCTGTAAGTAGTCTCGAAAATGGCTCGAGAGTAGCCCTAGTAATGCCCTACTCTAATTATTACTCTTTCTATGGCTACTTATAGACAAGAGCAAGCTGTTGTACTGCCGCTAATGCACTGTGAATATTCGCTAACGAGCCGTACGCTTGCACAACCAGCGACCATCCCGTCGATCACGAACGCCCTGCGACAAATGTCGAACGATCCGATGGCTTTACGCAGAAAAGGACCAAGATGATTACTCTAATTCAATCAAATACAGATGCTACCAGATGTTTGAAGATGTTGGATGTGTTTCAGTTGCCGGATCCATTTTTGGAATAATATTATTATTTGTCTAAGTGGTTCATGACATTTTTAGGAGTGACTCGTTTCACTATACTATGTTATAATACTTTTTTAGTTTTTTTTTAAATATTTTATAGCAAGTTTATTGACATGGTTTAGGAGTCAATATTCGTATCTGGGCATCACATTTATAACTTCTACCTTGATTATAGAAATTTTTAAATCATGGTGCAACCTCTTATTGGTTATATACCAAGGCAAGTTTGTTATCATTCTTATGATTTTAGATTGCAATCTCTTTAGTAATTTCAGGTTTAAGTTAGTTGCAGTGCCCCAAAGTTTAATTCCATACGTCTAAGTAAGCTTCATGATGCACTTATATGCAAGCAATTTCTATTTAGTTATTTAGTAGCCAATCTCATTTCCTGAGTTGTAAGCGACTTTGCACTTGGTGAGTATATGCTTTTTCCAAGGAAGTCGTCTATCTAAATAAAGTCCAAGAAATGTGACTTCCTCGGCCTGTGGTATGAAGTTATTATTCATGGTGACAGGCGGGCAAGTCTTTCTTCTCAGCGTTTAGGTCACATGGGTTCACTTAGTATTATTGGCTTTAATACGCCATTTCTTAAACCAAGATCATTATAATATAAGCCATAGAAAGTCCACTGTTGCACATAGGCCTGTCCATGATAGAGTGATTTTTATTCATAATTGACATAAAACTGCCGTCTTGAGTTGACATAAAACTGTCCATCCCCGCTTTGCGCGTTTGAGCTACACTAGTTTGAATGAATATACCGTCGGTTATATATATACAATCTGTCGGTTTTGGTACCTTAGTTACCTCATTTAATTTTATATACTAATTATAAATTCTCGATAGAAACAAGATTACTGGTTCCTTGCAGCATACCGAGTATGATGTAGATCAATGGAAAGCGATTGATTGACAGCCAGACAAGGCAATATCTAAACAATTACAACTCGCACTATCGCCGGAATATATAAACGGAACAAAGGTCACCACTTTTGACATTGTTTTGATGCTATTGTTCGATAAGGCTCTCGGTTGCGACCACACCAACGATATTCTTTTGTTGCAACAGATGTTATGATTTAGCGACGTTCAGCGGTGTGATTTACGCGCCTTCAGTTGCTTAATTTTTATGTCAGGTAACAATTTATTGCCATTAGTTTTAGAATCTTTTCCAATGACCGCGTTGCGAAGTTAAATGTCCCATTAAAATATCGTTATGTCTATCCTTGTTTGCTGTGGTATATCTATTAATCTAAAGCACAAATTTTAAAAATTTTAACTCAAGTGAACGTTAGAAAAATCATAAATATATATGAAATTGAACTTACAAAACGCACTTTACAAGACTAAAATTGTTAATCCTATACATATAATATGATTACTTATAGTTAAAATATTGATAAAAATTATTACAAAGTGGACTCCATACCAATAAATACCAAATTGACGGGCTCAATTCCATAGTGTCCCTATCTTATGAACCAAGGGTTGTGGGTTCAATCCACACCAAGATAATTATTTGTGTTTGTGCTGAGCCTGATTATTATATTGAAGTATTTATGAATGAAATTTATAATACCTCTGTTGTAAAATATCCAAAACATAAGTGATTTAACTTACTTATCCCGTAATTAGGTTAAAACATAAAAATTTTGTGTTAAAATTACTCAGATAATCTATAACTGTTAACACCTTCGTTCAAAATGTGAATTCAAATATAGGATCTTCAATTCTGTTCTGCAAATTTAAGTTACAACATGATAGGCCCATATTTAAAATAAGAACAACTTAAAATCCATTCCATTCAACGCTGATATTTCTTATCTGAAGATAGCTCCTCCCTCAGCCAGCGGAATAGCATCAGCAGTTCAGTCAATGCCGTTTGCGACACCGCAAATGTCAAAAGAAGGTCAAAGGTAATTATTGTTGTCTGGCATTAGGTGATTTATGCAGGAATCCAGCGATGCGCGCGTTTGGTAATAGCTTTGATCTGCTAACTATGCGGACTTGGGTGGTCGGGGAAGGGTGCTGGCGATAGTGGTGCTGATAATTGCCACCCAGCCGTTAGACTCTAACGAGAGTCGTCCACATATCCGTGAGGGTGAGTGAGGCAGTGAAATCACTGGGTAATGTGACATACTATTCTCACATCACAAGGTTGGCGACGCGCTAATGTTACAGTGAGGGTTGGTGAGGCAGTGAAATCACTGTGTAGTGTGAAATACTGTTTTTTTAAATGTCTTCATATTGCGTTGACCAATTAACATATTATGTATTGATGGGCCGTGGGGTATCGGCAGTGTAGAATAATTACCTCTTTTTGTGTGTAAGACGCGACTGAGATACCGGAACCGACAGATGGCGAAATATTCATTTGAAAAAGCGCAGCTTACATATTACAGGGCGGAGATGGGTAGCAGCTTCGATTTTGCGATTGCCCCACCCCACCTGCCCAGCGTGGCAGTTATGGACAAAAATCCCCCAATCTTGGGTAGGCCTATGACCAAAAGTAGACTTTAGATAGCTGATTAGATTGTTTTTACGGGCTCTATGGCGCAGATATTAGTATTCCTATTATTTGCGCCAAAGGTCGTGGGTTCGATCCTCATCCATAGCATATATTTATATGACATATAAATATATGTCATGGATGGGTCACTCAAGTGCTTTAAGCGATCTTTCTCTGTTAGGTCAATATATTTACGTATGTCATATATTGTGTAAAATTAGCTATCTTTTTGCAAAAATATCAGCGAATGATGGTAATACAGTACAGAAGTAATTTTTTGCAGCAGAATGCCTGATTATACCGTCTCAAAATTTCCAGGTTTTTTCTGACCACAGAATATTGAAGTAAGCCTGCCTGTTATTAGAGTCAAAACTACCGCTGTCTTGTTAATGCTTCATCAGCATCAGCATTAGTAAGACGTCCACTGATGAATACAGGACCCTTCAAGTGATTTCCAATAGGACCGGCTGTGTGCTGGCTGCGCGAACGCCAATTTTATACGGTCAACCTTACTTACTGATAACGGCTAGTTTTAAAATAAATTACTTACTATTATATAATGAATACAATAATATACGATTACATTAAATTTATATATTAAATCTTATTATATATATAAAGTGCATTATCTCCCAAAACCAGTGCACTTTATTTTCCATGTCATGCCCGAGAATCGAACAGGGTTCCTAAGCGATTAATTTGAAACTGTATTCCAGAACCGACAAATAAAATTATTTCATCACATAAGATACCAGGGCAACATAAATATACAGCAGTAAACCGAAAACGGATCGGAACAGTTAAATAATCGTTATAATAGTTCACCAGCTCAGTTGAAAGGTGATTGGCCGCAGTCAGTGGGTCACTGAGCCGCGTCCTACAGGTAAAGGCGATGCCATCTTTGCCCTGCTGCGACACTGGTACATACGACACGATGTTCGCATACGATAAATACTATATATGTTTATATTTAACGGCTCGATGGCGTATATATATATGTTTTAACAATTTTTTAGAGAATAGAGAATTTATCACTCAAAATGCCTCTGCATTCCACATACTTCTATAGCAAATACTTTACAGTTCAAGCTGTTTGTTTGTGGAATGCGCTCCCCCTTGAAATGAGATCTGCTCGTTCTCTTTCTATTTTTAAGAGAATGGTGAAGGAGTATTATCTGTCCCTTTGATTTTGCTTTTTGATTCCGTCACTTTCCTTGTTCTGTAACTTTATCTTTTTTACGTATTTGAATGTATGTGTATTATATGTATATATTTATGTTTATTATTATGTATGTATGTACTAAATGCACATCAAACTTCCACCAGTTTTAACATTATTTCTATCCAAGGTTGCCTGTAAGAAATTGCATTTAGCGATAAGGCCGCCTCTTATATCTACTATTTCATGTTTTTGTGATGGGCTTGTGTTGTTTTCATTGGTGTACAATAAAGAGTATATTATTACTATTATATATAAGACAATTAATTGATATTTAATCTCAGAAGTGAAATAAAACTCTTATCTTTTCTATAATTTGTTTCTCTGTAAATAAAGTTAGCAATTTTATCTGAGTAGGTATATCGAGTAGATATCACACAATCATGTAATATTTACACAACTAACCAAAAATCTTACCTGTAAATAAAAAAAACGACAATTAAAGTTTATAATTATCACCTCTCGATTTATACTACTTAATATATATATAAATTAAACTAAAAGACAATTATAATAACATTTTATGAACAGAACATATTTGTCTTTGACTATGACAGCTCGATTGATGCGACACGCTAACAGCAAACATACATTTTAACGCAGACCCTAAACTAGAAGAACTCCCGAACTAGTATAGTAGGTTTTATAACGTAGGACAGAACTCCCAAAGGGTTTTTGAAAATTCACTCCCTGAAGGTGTAAAAGAGAGGTAGGTTGTGGAACTTTGCTATTTTGGAAGTTAATCGAATAAAAATTTGTATAAAGGTTAATTATTGAAAGTTTTTTTCAAAAACATTCCTTAAGGGGTTAAATGGGTGCAAAGTAGTTGCCAAACCTTATGACTTCAAGATATAAAGTCACATTATCCAGTAATATTACTATCTCTCTAAACCTTAATGCCGGAACACAGGAATGTTATTTGACGAAAGAAATAGGTGAGAGTGAACTGTGATGATGAGAGCGTGAAGAAATAGGTGAGATATGAAGGAGGGAACTTCTGCGGCCGAAATATGATATGTTAAAGATGGTTTGTATATTAATAATTTATAGGTCCTAAGGGCGAGAGTTGTTGCATAACTGCAGAGTTGGTACAACCACGCATCTGATACCGCTATTATTATTTATGAGATAGATACAGAGATGATAATTTGAACAAGACTTGAAACGATCGTATGTATTTTAGCCGCTTCTGAATAGGATGACCTATGTGACCTGTATTTGATATAATAAATAATAATGAAGTGAGAGTTGCCAATTTTACTTTTTAAATATATGAAGGAAACTTTGGGAAAATAATATTTTTGGTATCAGGGGTACTTGTGGTCAAATTGTATTGCAATACCATTTAAACAGAAGAAAGAAAGAAAACATTGATTGACCTTAAATAAATAGTGTAATATACATGCCAGAAATAGTAGAGATCAAATTTCTTCTGCAGCGTAATTTTGGTATCATGGACCATAATAGCCTTTATGATGATGCAATTAAAATTGACTGGATACCGCTTTTCGCCTCCCTTTCAGTCAATGAGCAATTGACATTTTTGTTTCGAAACTAACACAGCTTTACGACAAACATGCTCCGATACGACCAGTTAAATACAAACAGTTGCCGGCACCTTGGTTGACTGATAGCATTAAAGCAGCAATACATAAAAAGTCGGCTGCAAAAACAAGATTTAAATGTCAGCCTACTAAGGTTAATTGTGACAAATATGTTTCCATTAGAAATCTCTGCAAAAAGATGTGTAGAAATGCTCAACGCCTATATATTCATGATTCAGTACAAAATGGTGATCCAGCTTCAGTCTGGAAGTTTCTTAGATCCATTGGAGTCGGAAAAAGTAGACACATTACAGCCCCTCAAGTTTCAATTCAGCCCCCCATTCAGTTTTCATGGAACAAAGAAATTATATTCATTAAATTTTCTTTCGTCTTTGCCAACTCCGAAATATTCACCATTCATCTTTAGTCAATTTTCTGCTTGTGATGTTGAAAGGAGTATATTTTCCAACTATGCTATAACTATATAACTTCCAACGCGGTTGGAAGTGACTGTATCACCCGTAAGATGATCCTCCCTATCCTGGATCCTATCCTGCCTGTAATTTGTCATATTTTGAATTATTCGATATCCTCAGGTATCTTTCCATCGGCATGGAAGGAAGCACAAATTATTCCTTTATCTAAAATATCTAATCCTGTTTTACTTTCAGATTATCGTCCTATCTCTATTCTTCCGTTTCTTTCCAAAGTCCTAGAACGCCTTATCCATGATCAACTTAGAACTTTCCTGTATAAAAATAACCTCCTAAATTCCTTTTAGTCTGGGTTTAGACCAGGCCATAGTACCACAACTGCCCTCGTCAATATTACTGATGATATACGTTCGGAAATGGAAATTGGTACTGCTGGACTTCAGCAATGCTTTTAATACCGTTGACTTCGATATCTTGCTTGGCATACTACGATCTTTTAACATATCTCCATCGGTTATTGACTGGTTTCATAAGTATTTGTTCGGTCGCCGGCAACGCATTTGTATCGAAAACGAATCATCGTCTTGGTGCTCTATGTCTGCTGGGTCTGCTGGGGTTCCGCAAGGTGGCGTATTATCACCATTAATCTTCGCACTATTTATAAACCCAATTTCACATAACATTCTATCGTCCTACCATCTTTATGCAGAACGACCTACAAATTTACTAAGAAACACCAGTTTCTGACCTTAGTATGGCTATAGATGCTATCAATGATGATCTGACCCTCATTAAGAAGTGGAGTGAGTGATGTGGTCTGGATGTGAACCCATCCAAGACTCAAATCTGTGTGGTAGGCAGTGCAAGGATGATCTCCACTATCAATTGGCAAACTCTTCCCCAAGCTTCTTTTGGCGGCATTTCTATCTCTTATAGTAAAGCAGTCAAGAACTTGGGAGTATTTATGGATAGTGATTTATCTTGGACTACTCGGCTAAAAGAGGTTAGTCGTAAAATTTTTGCCTCAGCGGCCTCCCTGAAAAGGTTGCGGAAATTTCTCCCCTTTGCTACCAAAATTGCTCTTGCACAATCTCTCCTTTTACCTATATTGGACTATGCGGATGTGTGTTATCTAGATCTCACTGAGGCTCAGTTTGAAAAGCTTAAGTGTCTTCAAAATTTTTGTATCAGATTTATATTCGGTTTACGCAAATATGATCATGTATCAAAATTCTTTACTATACAAAGTATAGTTCCTTCCTCCCCTAATTACTTATGTGTATTTATTATTGTGTTTTTGTTCATTCCACAATATTTTACAGGAAATCCTTCACAGTTTAAGCTGTTCAGTTGTGAATGCGCTTCCTTTGTCGATCTGACGCGCGCAATCACTGCCGATTTTTTCAGAGAATGGTGGAGGTAGTAGTAGTACTACCTATCATTGAAGTTGTTGCTTGCATATTATTCGTTTTATATTCTTCTCTTTATTTTAATATCATTATTATTTTTTGTGTGTTTCCGTGTGTGTATGTATGTATTGTATGTATGCATGTATATGCATGTGTGTGTGTGTGTGTGTGTTGGTGGATGTTTTCCTTTATATGTGTTGATTGTTTATATTTATACATTAGCTTAATTTATTATGCACCTCAAACTGCCTTATTATTGTTGTATTTCTTTTCAGTCCAAAGGTTGCCTGGTCGCAAAGGAAAGAGATCGCTCTATGCGATAAGGCCGTCTATTGTACTGTATTGTTGAATGTTTTTATATGTTATTTGAATGTGTTGCTTATAGTGTGTATGTTGAACTTAAGTTAACAAAATATTGTCTATAGGCTGTATAGTACTGGAGAAAAAGTTTCATCAAAATCGATACCAGGTTTTTGAACAAAACCTTTTGCAACTAATCTAGCACGGTATGTAACATTATTGTCACTATCTACTTTGCGTTTGAACACCCATTTACATGGCACAACTGTACTTTTAACAGGTAAGTTTACTACCTCCCAAGCATCATTCTCCTCGAAGGATTTGAGTTCTTCATCAATTGCTAGGGTCCATTGAGCACTCTCTGGTCCATTTAGGGCTTCATGAACTGACAATTCACTATAGTCCACAACACTAGACATTCATCTCTTAGATTGCTTTTTGCTTTGGCAGCTCAGATAAAGCTCGATGTAACCCATTTAGATGTAAAAACTGCTTTTTTGAATGGCATTTTAAAAGAAACTGTTTATATGAAAATACCAGTAGGTATTGAATGTGGCACTAACAAAGTACTTAAACTAAAGAAAGCCATCTATGGTTTAAAGCAGTCTTCTAGAGCTTGGTACCAAAAAGTTGATAGTTTTTTGGAGTCAATAGGTTTCAAAAGGTGTCAGTTAGAACCTTGTCTTTACACAAAAATCAATGGTAATAATAAAATATTTATCGCTCTGTATGTCGATGATTTTTTCGTTTTCTCAAATAGTTCATTTGAAACAGAGAAAGTTAAGAGAGATTTGTCTTCAATTTTCAAGATAAAAGACATGGGATGTGTTAAACAATGCTTAGGTATGAGAGTTTGTGTAGACAAAGAAAATGGTTCAATAAGTTTAGATCAACAAAACTACATTGAAAAATTGTCACAGAAATTCAATGTTGAAAATTGTAAAGCTATACACACACCCATTGAATCTAAATTGAGTCTAGGTAAAAGTGAAAATTGTAACACTAAATTGCCCTACCAACAATTAATTGGTAGTATGATGTATTTAGCAGTACTTACCAGGCCAGACATTGTTTTCTCAGTTAATTATTTAAGCCAATTTAACAACTGTTATAGTGATGAACATTGGGCTTATGCCAAAAGAGTTTTAAAGTATTTAAATACAACTAAAAGTTTAGTTCTAAAATACACAGCCAGTGGTAATTCTAAATTACAAGCATATGTAGATGCTGACTGGGCAAGTAATGTAATAGATAGGCGCTCATATACCGGCTATTTCTTTGCTCTTGCCAATGGTGCTGTTTCTTGGGAAACTAGGAAGCAAGCCACAGTAGCTCTGTCTAGCTCAGAGGCTGAGTATATGGGTATTTCAGATTGTATTAAAGAAGCCATATATTTAAGAAACTTGCAGCATGAGATAACCAATGATTTGTATGTAATAACTGTCTTTAACGACAATCAGTCTGCGCAGAAGATGGCCAATAATAATTGTCTACATAAAAGGTCCAAACACATTGATATCCGTTTTCATTTCTTTAGAGAACATTTAAATAATAATGTTATTAAATTACAATATTTGCCAACTTCAGATATGCCTGCAGATTTGTTTACCAAAGGGTTAAATACAGTTAAACATTTTAAATTTTTAAATATGTTAGGATTACAGTAATGATGATATTTGATTATTTTGTTAAGTGGGAGTGTTGAACTTAAGTTAACAAAATATTGTCTATAGGCTGTATAGTCAATGTTACAAAAAAAAATATATATATTGTCTCTGTTTTTGTATCCAGCAGCAAGTCGTTTTATTTAACAGTGTACAATAAAGAATATTATTATTATTATTATTTTGTTATTATTAATGCATGGTATCAATTATTTAATTAGGTAAAATAGTTAAAATAAAAAAAACGTGTCTCGTTGTTTGTCCGGGATGAACTTGAGTAGTCTAACTGCTTAACCGATTTTAATCAATTTTTATTTATTATTTACGGTTTAATCAAATTTGAGTTATAGGCTAGTTCCTATCTCAATTTACGGTTTTTATTTATATAAAACTTATACAGTTAAAACAGGCCGTTTACGTTTGTCGGGTTAACTGGTATATATTACATTACAATGGTTTATTTACTTCCACACACAGTAAATAGTACCTTGACAGCAATATCTACTCAGACAGCGTATTTCTAAGAGCGTAGTGGCGCTACCACCGTCAATCGTAAAAGTGTTTGTATAGATACTGGGTGTAGTAATGTTCGCTTCAAATGGAGTCTTAAAATGTTGCCTTATATTTTTTTAATCGTATTTACAGGTAAAAGAAACGTAATAACCTTTTTGTATGAATGTAATCACACGTAACTCAACTAGGACTAGTACAGAACAACATTTCATTGGTTTTCGCTTCTATATCAAAGGTAATAAAGACCAGATTCTCGTGGTATCCCCTGAACCTGGTCTAGGGTAAAGCACTAAAAGGTTTGTACGGCAGTGGGTCACGGAGCCTCCTTCGGGAAAGGCCAGAGGTCGGTCCTAAAGCAGGCCCTTTTAAGGTGCCTGGGAGAGCGGGAAGTACTCTCCTGACATTTGGGATGCCACATAGGAAAGTTAACTAATACCCTTCCGATGTTCGGAAATAAATTAAGCACTATTATGACATAAGCATTTTGCGAATACAACAAAGTACAAATCACGATTAGCGTATGGATAACCTTCTCTGTTACTTAAAAATTTCTATAAATAAACATATGTATAGAAATGTTTAGTTTTTATTTATTATTTTACTAGAAAAAACCGCCTAGTCTCAGGCTTCAGCCGGGACTCGAGCCTGCATCTTTCCCATGCCGGGATACTGCACTACTGTTGTGCCAAATAAGTGTGCAACTATTTTTTCTAGTTAATATTTTCTAATCTTCTCTAGTTAAGTTTTAACTAAAATGACGTGTGAATAAAATAAAATAAGTGACCGTGTAAATCTTAGAAAATTTTACTAACTAACTTTTAGAAAATTGTCGTGAACGTGTCTTTAGATTTCTCTTATAACTGGAAATACTAAATAATTCGTTTCTAGCGTTAAATTATTTGTGATGTAACGAGAGAGACTCTTTGAAGGAAGATTAAAAAACACATATCGTATTCTATGAATGAAATATTATTTTATTATTTGAGATGTTTTAAAGGTACTAAAGATAATAAAGGTAATAACTAATTTTATTTAAGTGTTTTCATGTTATTGTTGTAAATATAAAACTTCAATATTATATATAGCAGTATCGACTAACCCCCATCAATCCGAGATAACGATCACGGGCCCGCAAAATAGAAACTTTATGCTAAGTCCCGACTGCTTCAGCAGATTTACACTTATTAAGATCACGACAAACATCACCTACGACCTTACACGCAACCCTGTTCGTACATCCATATACGACTTTATTGTGAACGACGGAATGTTGAGATTGGCGTGTTTTAAGCAAATTAAGTTTGTCAGATTGCCGGTCAGCAGTCCACGCGCTGTCCGCTTGTTCATTGAGCTCTTCCCATGACATTATTCGCGCCAAATGAATACTTCTGTCTTAACATCGACGCTCGCAGACCTAGCTTGTACTTTAACATATTGGAGTACGGTTGGAATTTGAAGAACACTTGAAATGAGTTACGATGTTTTGGAATAGATGTGGAAATAGCGCATCTGAGGCACCGATGGCCCCGAAGATGGACCTGGCGTTTTATTTCCAGCAAGGAAGACACGACTCCGCGATACATGGGGGAAAATATGGCCCTAAGTCCGTTCAACCGTATTTCAAAGAGGTCTCTGGGGTCACAAGCGCGGACATTATTAAACTGTTACTCTCCGTCGTGACTTATGCAGATATTTAAGTAGTGGTTTGACTGATAGTTTCGCGTATAGAGCACACAGTGGTCGACTCTCACGAGTCTTCTTGGCACGACGTCGAAATTAGTTGAGCTGGGTTTCGGCCGTGTGTATGGTTCCTAGTTAGGGAAAGCTGTTATGTAACTGATTTCGTTTGAACATTGTTGTGGCTCGACTTACTTTTATTATATACAATTTAAATTAAAGTATGTAAATGCCATTTTATATATTATTATTTGATGTATTATATAGATATCCTGATTTACTTATAAGTCTACTTGAAGTTTGCCTCATTATATACTCAATAATTACAACACAAAAGTATAGAGACACTCCAAAGAGCAGTGAAAGTGTTCGAGTTGGGGTTGTCTCAATATTAACTTTTTTATGACGTGAATTGTTTCTATTATATATATGTATATGTATATACAAACATCCGTACTCAATAAAAACAAACAGATTTAGTTTGTGTGTGTGTTTGGAATGAATGCGTGTGATTGTCTGACTTTGGATTTAAGATAGAATATTATAAGAAAATATAAAAAACACTAATAATATAATAATGTTTTCCATTTTTTCCAAACAGTGTAATAAATCAGTCAGCAAGCTTTCTAAATTCGAATGATATTATTTAATTATTAAGATAATTAACATACGTGTTTTATCGCGTGATAAAGTCTATGAACAAAAAATTTAAAAAAAAGTTTACTTGTATATAATACGTGGGAAAACGTTTAAGAATTCCATGTTGTTAATATGAAGTTTAATGCAAACGAAATACCGTAATAAATCAATAAATAACAAATGCTAATTATAATACAATATCTATATAAGCAGGCGTCACACGAAAATTATTATCTAACTAGAGAGTTTCCTACTTCAGCAAAAACGAAACCGGCTCAGAAGTCAGACACGAATGCAATTAATAAAGTTTTTGCGGGCAAATCAGGAAGCTATGTGTAACTGTAAATGGCGAAATGTGGGAAAATGTCGGGAACAATGGGAGAGATGGGGTTTTTTCGGTCGAAAGAGCGCTCGTCGATCGTAATTACGCGTGCAATTCGCTGTGCTATGATATGAGAGAGGTCGGCGGTGCTTGCAACCGTTAACTCAAGATAATCGACACTTTGATCATGGTTTACCTAACGTAAGTGATTGGTTAAGTTGTAACTATTAATAATATAAATACATGACTTGATTACTCGATACTCAGTCTGATTCATAAAAATAAACAGTAATTGCATTATTAATTTAGGAAAACATATTAAGGTACGTACATTACATTGATTTAATAAACGGCAATATAAAAATACTAGAGATAAAAAGAAAAACAATTACTAATATTATAAACGCTAAAGTTTGTAAGTATTTCAAGCCGGAACGGCTAAACAGTTCTGGATTAAAATAGTGACATTAAATATAATAGTCTGAAATAAGACATTGACTACTTTTTACCTAGAAAATTAGTTCTTGTGGGATAGATCAGACTTTTTAATTTTCTTCATGAAATTGGTATTAATTTTTGTCACTCATAAGCTGTCAAAGTTTCTTCTGGGAATAACAAGAATTCGTCAGATTTGGAATAAAAACTTCACCGACAACGTTGCGGGTGGAAAGTTAGTAACGATAATATCATCATCATATCATCCACTACTGGACATAGGCCTCCCCAGGAAACGGGGAATTTTGCCCATAGGGTGTTGGTGCCCATCTCCGCCTTGTGCATTTAAGCTGCACTGTTTCGGATGAATGTACCGCCATTTGTCGCAAACCTGATCAACCTGATCTAATACAACATAAAATAAAAAAATAATAAAAAATTGTTAACTGTAACTTATACTTCTATACAATCATTATACTTCATAATGAACATTAATCTAGAAGCTAACCCCCAGTTAAGTTACCCACACATTACTAACCTCAGGTGCAGCCCGGCGCAGCCATAACTTTTTCACGAGGAAAAGTGCACACAATACAGAGCAAAGAAGCTGAGAAAGCCGCCTTTCATTACCATGGTAGTGGACAGTTATTGTCTGTTGATCACACCATTACTGCTCCTTCCTCATTCCTAGGGCTAATTGTGTTTCCTTTGTTTCTTATCACGGAACCGGCCAAATTGGATAATTATGGTTATTGCTGGAACTTATCTAAGAAAAGGGTTTAGAATATAGAATGTTTGCAACCGCAGCCCAATAAAGGCAATGGTAATTTTTATTATTAAAAAAATAAGTTTTATATAGTTTGGTGGCGCAGTTGGTAGTGATCCTGTCTTGTACGCCAATGGTCGTGGGTTCGATCCCGACCTAGGACAAACATTTATACGATGATATTGATCATGAAATCAGGTCAACGTGTGATGAGTAATGTGAGAATTTATTTATTTATAACTACTTACGCACTGACAAAAAATTAATTATTTTTTTATGAATATTGTATGCTAACAACGTTCGTATACATAATATAGATATATTTCACATTCACTTTCACTTGCATAGTTCCCTATTCCATGATAATATGGGCAGAAAGTAAAGCTTATGTTTTATGTTGATAATATACCTTTTAATAAACGAAAGAATGTTTAAATAATCCATTCAATTTTAAGTTTGTTAATTACAAACATACAAAAATAAATCCGTTTACATATTTCCACTTTAGGTCAAAACCTACTAAAGCCTATGTTGCTCAAAAATAATGAAACTTTATATAAATGAAATTATATTTAAAACGGTTCTGTAGTTTGTGTGCCTATTTATTACAAATAAATGCACAAACCTTTTCCCCATTATAATAGTATCGATATATTTATATCCTTGTTTGATAAGTGTTTTAGGTCAAGGCCTGTGTTGTACAGACAGTCGTGATCGGATGTAAAGACAATCGATATAAAAATTGCTGCTATGTGGCCGTGTAGTATTCAAACACTCGTTTGGAGACTAAGTGCCGACAGGCTCAGTGTAGGACATACACCCCCAAGGCCAACAAGCTAGAGAGTTCCGCCCGATAGCATAACTACTATATGCCTCCCTCCGTGGCCCTCTCACTGATACTCCACAATCAAATACACTTCACACACATTTTTTTTCGTTGAAAAGTGCACCGTTCTACGAACGCGTGCAGTCCTTGCCCCCACAAATGATAACCAACTGTACTACTGCAGCGAGGAAGAAGGAAAATGATTTCATTTATGGTGATATTTACTAGAACAAAATCTGACTGACACCTGAGAAAATTTTACTTTTTTCTAGTAAATATCATCTTGAATATAGTTTAGCATTTTCTATGCATAAAACCTCTCAAAGTAATTATTTTCGATTGTGCCATAAAGATATTACGTTGTTACGATTGTCACGTTACACAGCAATTTTACTGCCTCTCTCACCCTTTATACCTGACGGAAACTGATCTTTGGCAGTTAAAATATATTAGAATAAAGTACCAATGCAGGCGTAAGTATCAATGAGGTCTACCTTATATAACAAGTGTAAATTACTTTCGATAACAGGTTAATATTCTACGTTTAAGACAAAACTATTCCTAATATATAATAATAATATACTTCGGATGCCAGGCAATAACTAAATCACATCCGAATCGATGTAAAAACAAAAACTTTTAATACAATTAAAAAAAAAAAGTTTTGTTGGAATCTGACAATATTAGGCATGGTACCAATTATTATTGCAGTACATATATTTTACGTGTTTACATCAATAAACTATTTAAAAGGCTGTCTGAACATTCAATTTCTTTTTCCTAAATGCATTCACGGAACTACTTATGTATTTGTTGCGGCTAATCTCCGACATAGCTGCATAACTATTTTTGTAGTAGAAAAATAATTTTCAATGCATGAAAACTACCTAATAAGCTACGAGCGCAGTCGCGGGCACCTCGCGTCATTGTGTATTTTATCTTGATTTCTAAGGTATAGAACCTTTAACTGCTGCCGTGTTCTTTGTAGGCACTCTGATTCAGATATAAAGTACTGATGACCTTTGAACTTTGCCCGATTTTGAAGCTGGCGCCTGGTCAAGGACAACGCGCGATGGAATGTGTGTGTGAGGTGATAAGGTTGAAAATACATTCAAAGTTCAGATAGTTCACCTTTTATGTATTTAGGCCTACCAACAATGTGCATGTTACGTGTTTCAATAACACTTGCACCTATAATTGGTTAAATACATAAATAACAATGTTATGTTACAATACAAAATAATGTTTGTCCAAGATTCATTTATAGACAAGCAGAATTTTATTATATTAAATGGAAAAGTTGTGTTCAAAATTGATTATCTTAAGCTCCTTCGTATTTAAATACACTAAAACGTTGGTTGGTTGTTTTTGGTGCAGAAAATGAACGAAAGACTTAAAACAATGAATAAACATGAAGAAAACTACGTGCATTCACAAAATTTTGATGATCTGTATTTTTTAAAAATGAAATAAAAATTACGAAAAAACTCTTCTATAGCCTTTAGCCGCCAGCCTTGGTTAGGTAAAGGGAAATGATTACTAAAATATACAACCCTTAAAATAAGCAACTCATTAAATCCAAATTGACTTTTATTTTACTTAAAAAATGCAATTAAATAAAACTCGCGCAAACAATCCATTTCGCGAACATCAAAACACATGTATGTGCATATTGTCGAGGACAGTTCAATACCGAGTATGTAGCACAAGTGAATAAGGTCCAAATTTCAGTTTTCGCAAATGAACCTTAGACTTTATTAACAACCGCTACTTCCGCGATATTGAACTTTCTCGTTCTCTGACAATATATAATTGGAAATGCAATATCAACCTACGGCTGATATGGGAATGAAGAATATTAGATTTTGTTTCCGAACTAGCTTCTGGAAGGAAATTCCACCTGTGCTTATATCCGCTTGAATTGACTGAATCCGCATCGTAGGTGTCGCATCTCCTGAAAACATTTCCAACTTTAAATTTCATTAAAATCGAATAATTTTAATAATTAATCATCCAAATCGTAATATACACACAAATGATTTTAAGCGTTTATAAAATTTGCAATGGATATTTCTTTTTTACAAAATAATAAATTCCCCTGAACATCTAATACATTGACCTGACTCCATAGTATAAGTAACACAAGTTACGGACGCCAGACAACAGAAGAATCACAAATATACTATTTAAAATACATATATTTAACACCCAGACATAGAACAAACATAAATATCATCATATAAATATTTGCTCTGAGTGGGAATCGAACCCACGATATTTGGCTCACAAGATAGGATCACTACCATCTGCGCCATCGGGCCCGTCAAATGGAAACTATATTTTAATTTAAAAAAATGGAACCTATATTTTAAGTTAGACTACTTCTAATTTTCGTACATGTTCGAACATACAGACAAACAAATGAGAGAGAGACAAATGTTTTTTGGCTTATGTTACTTTAATATGTATCCCCTAATAAGTAGCCTATTATAATCTTGTACTTGCAAAGCTGTGTGTTTTAAGTTGCTCGCGAGCTGGCTTCGAGCCTGTGCTCGCATTCGGGCTCAATTGTGCACACACCATTAGATGTATACGACTGTGAACTCTCGTCAGAGATCCGCCGCGCGCGCCGTCGAGGTCAGACGTGCATGCATGAGAACCGAACCCACAACCGGACACAGCCCACGCCGCCAAATGACACGATGCAACCGCTGCTAGGGCTACCACTAGAAGCTAAAATTATTTCCTGTTTGATTTTAAAACGAATGTAAACGAAAGGTATTTTATATAAATTACAAAACTAATTTTGTCCTTATACATTTTAAATTCATCGCCAGACAAACTCATAGAAACTGTAAGTTTTAATCTTTATGCATAATATATATATGTATACATACATTGTACGTGTGTATGTCACTAAACACTAAAAAGCTGAACCAATTTGAATATTTTTTTTTATGATTTTGGTTGCGCTTTGGATGGTTTCGATTTATAAATCTATAGGTTATTTATCGAAAGATTTCAATGTTTTTTTTTGTAAATGCATTCAAGTAGGAGCCTGGATAAATTAAATTTAGAAATCAGCCCCGCATATGGCACTGCTACCTAGGCTATTCACCAGCACAGTTTCTGTTGGATACGCTACTGTTTTATAAAATATAAACAGGAACGCGTAGTTCTTGACTAATGAGAGTACGTCGATAAAATGTTACTTGCAGACCATTAAGCTAATCATTATCATAACAAAACACAAATCTTACCACTTATGCAACTTTATCCTTTTTTTAAATATAATACCTATATCACTAGGTAGAAGTGGACTTTCGAATAATTAAAGAATTTATTATATTTATAAAACCAAGAAACAAGCAAATCTTTCTTCTTTATAATGTTAATATAAAAGCAATTAAATTTAACAAAATTAAACAAATAAAGAAACAATAAAGATATATTAGTCCAAATATATAAAAAATGCCTCGTCATTTCAGCAATCCCTGAGAACCATATAAGCAACGCAATTTACGTGCGAGTTACGTCCGTCCAGGGTTTTTAATGTAACTGAGTTTCACATGAGGTATACCTCTTGCAAAGGTCTTCTGCATTAGTACCTCATTTTTATCTACTTCTACCGCCAAATAGATCGCATCGCATGCGTTTTGAAGACTTAATGATACAGACATAAGTATATAGTAATAACACTTACTTACCCTTAAAAATTCGCTATTACTATACTTTACTAAACTTAGAACAGTTTATTAATTTCTAACAGTTAGTCATTAAAATATAACTTTATCATCATCATCATCATCATTACACCCATCGGAGATACACTGCTGGACATAGGCCTCCCTAAGAAAAGGAGATTTTGCCCATAATTACCACGCTGAACAAGCGTGTTGGAATTTGCAGAACGCAGCTTTGGCAAAAAGGATTCTGCTGGCCATCCCCACCCTCTGCATTTAAGCTATACTGTCAGATGGATATACCGTCATCTATCCATTCTGTTACCTTGGTCGCCTCCTGCGACACCTAATACAGGGAGGTACTATTCTACTCTGCCGGTATCTCACGGCACAAATATAACTTACGATTTAGTAATACTAACTAAATTATTCAGTAAATATTGACAACCCTACCAGCAACTATCTGTAAACGATCAAATGCCAAATCAATGAACAATGCTTTTGCATAAATCATGCTAATATACAATGTCATATTTTACTCGTGTACTGCGACTGAAATTACAAATTGAATTCTTTTCTTTTCAAATACATTTACTAAACAGTGATAATGGTCTTCCAATGATCGAGATTCGACCGGAGTTACAGTTCAATCGGCGTGAACAATGAAAATATGAAAAGGTCGACCGCATATAGCAGTCATCTATATTGATAGTCCAGTTAAAGTATTTCTACCGCAACACAGCATTGATGTATTTTGGTATGGCACTGAAATTACTAAGTAATGTAACTTAATATCTGCAAATCATGAAGAGACAAGCACGGTCCAATTTTAACAATTTGGTAATGTGTAAAACAGTAATTCAGACATCTTTGCTTACTGAGGTGAGAAATAAGCGTTAGTTTAAATGTATAAAAGTATTTTTAATTAAGAATGTACTAAAATATATTAATGAATATATATATATTCAATAAACAATACTTTAATGTTACAATTTAAAATTATTTAAATTAATTTTTACTTACATTTATGAGATATATAGCTCACTTTTATAATATGTATTCATAAAATAATTTAACTAAATTTACTTATTAGTACATGTCATATATTGCTCAAAACCTTGAAAGGATGTCGTTGAAATCTTTTCAATGGAGGCTAGATACTTGTATGGTTTTCAATCAATTAAGGAATAAATAACCCACTTTGAAGTATTTGACCTAATAAAGTCACATAAAACTTTAAATTAGGTGTGTTTCAATTTAATTCAATTTGATATAATCACTTTATCATACATGCATAACATATTTCCAAAAACCATAAATATTGAGATGACGTATTTTAAAGACAAAGTCGTGTGATACCGGCAGAGTAGAATAGTACCTCCCATTGTACCCGGTGTTGTAAGATGCCAATAAGGTACCAGAATTGACAAATGGCGTTATATCCATTCGCACCAGTGTAGCTCAAATGCACAGGGCGGGAATGAGTATCAGCAACCCAGTTGCGAAAGCTACGCTTTGCGATTGCCAACACGCTTGCCCAGCGCGGCAATTAATGGGCGTAATATCCTGACAGGAAAATGTGAAAGAGTAATCATGTATTTATCGGTAGGAAGTCCACAGCTAGACATGGGCCGCCTCAAGTTATTTCTTCTAGAACCGGAGTAGTAACGCGGTCTGGCGGGTCTAGTCAGATGGTCTGCCACTTCGGTGGTGGACCTTTTACGCTGTAATTTCCGTTGTGTCTTCATTACAGAGCCTTTATGGCGAGAAAAATATCCTCAATGATCATGAACTTATATAATAATGATATAATTTACATTACAATCAAATAACTCTATTCGTCATTATCATGATCATCATCATCATAGGTCTCTCCAATTAAAAAGGTATTTGCGCATATTTGCCGCGCTGAGCGAGCGTCGTCGCGATCTCAGAGCGTAGCTTCGCGGCGGAATAGCTGCTGCCCATACTCACACTGTTGCATTTAAGCTACACAACTTCGGGTGGATATGCCGCCATCTGTCGCCACAATCGCCTCTTACGACACCTAATACAGATACCAAGAGGTACTACAGTAGAATAGTAATATAGCCAAAAATCTATCATATATTACTATGTTAACAGAAGACTTTAAAACCTAACTTGTTAAAAAATGTGACTCAGTTGAAATGACTACTGCATTTGACGACGCATTAACAAAACAGACTTAAAAAAATGTTTTTGTAAATTATTGACATAATGAAAAAATTTTGTTACTTAACTAACTTTCTTTTTAAATTTAACTCGCGGTTTTTCTGTTCGATATAATATTTAGTTATTGTCTGTCTTTTCTTACGTTTTTTAAGCAAGAGTAGGAAAAACTATATATACGAGTATATTTATGTTATCTAATATATTTTGCCTAATCTGCATAATCGAACAGAATAATATTTTATTATTATGGAACTAGCATTTCTTCGAAAATATGCTGTAGAATCTTCTTTCTATAAATTACAGGTACCAACAGAATAGAATAGATATTTCGCCTGTACCATGTTGTTACCTGAACCGAAAGATGGCTGTATATCCACTAGAAACAGCGTAAATACAACGAAAAATTAAAAGTTCAATGGACCGGTTTATCAGTCGGTACAGAAAAGGTTTTTCTTAAACATTTCCGGCTGAGGCTAATGATGAAAAATATCCATGAAAATATCCATAAATACTAAAATGATTAATGAGGGATTACTATAATTTAGAACGTAAACAAACCTACACTGTCATAACAGTTCGCGTCGCGCCTAAACTGAGTCATATTGACTCTACCTGTTTGGATTTAAATAAATCTGTTCCAAGTTACCATTCTTAGTATATAATAACACTATTTACAATTATCCATCAAATATAATTAAAGCGAGAGTTTATTTTATCACTTCAAATATAATAAAATGAGAGATTCTATTCCACTACTCTTATAGTAACTCTTCTACGAAAAATTAAAACAATTATTACCGATTTTAGGTTTAAATTCTTAAATATATCATCGACTACCTGCAACCTCATCAGATAATAGGTTTTACTTAATTAATAATTTGTAAATTTTATTAAATGAAGAAGCTGTAGTTGGTTATTAAATGAAGGAAGGATATAAATGAAAAAAACCATCCAGTACTGCTCAACCGTGCCGATGTATATAGTAACAATCATGATATACATGCGCACATTCATACTCACAAACTTTTCGTTGATAATATTAGCAACGATCATCATATCAGCCCCTGGATTTCCACTACTGGACATAGGCCTCCCCAAAAAAGGGGAATTTTGCGCTGGGCGAGCGTGTTAGCAATCTCAGAGCGCAGCTTTCGCAACGGGGATACTGCTGCCCATCCTCGTCCTGTGCATTTAGGCTACACGTTGCAGATGGATATACCACCATCTATCGGTCCTGGTACCTAAGTCGCCTGTTACGACACCGGGAACAGGGAGAGATACTATTCTAGTCTTCCGGTACCTCACGGCTTGTAAGGATAATAATATATTTTTTACATTATCAACAAAACATATTTACGCTTAGTGTTTATAAATATGACTTAAGATCCAATTATTATAAATTGCCTTAATGTTTATAAAATTATTGTTGATAAAGGACAAATGCGAGGAAGCCGAAGTTTTCAATTAAAAATTTAAACCAAATATACAAATCTATTAAGTATAAATAATAATCTTAAAGTCTAATACTTAAAGGAATTTTCACTACAAGTAGATTGGAGAAAATAGCAAAATCTCAACTCGTTCATAGAAAATGTCTATGACTTAAAACGTTATTCTATTCGTTTTGACAATGACATTAAGTATTACGAATAAAATAATAAATGTCAATTACGTTAAACATGATATTAGCAACAAATGACATTAACAGCAATCCGACTATTGATCACAATAAATCAAAACCATAAATACATAGTTACAAAATTTGTCACAACAAGCCCACGCGTTCAGCGGGCAATTACACCGACTCCTGTTAACATTAGCCGGCGTCAACAAATCAATTGGCCGCGGAACGTGATTATTAACGTCGGCTGGCGGCGTGCGCATGCACTCAATTAGGATCTTGTTTGAAACGTCGATCGGCATTTCGAACAGTTTCGCTGACACTTGTGTATTTAGCTTTAGCCATGGTTTGTTAACCTTAAATTGAAATAAACGTGTAAAAGTACCTAAAACTTTGGAGAGATGGCGCTAACTTCTCACCAAAAAGGAACAATAAAACAATCCTATGATTGTGCGACCGAGACGTAGACAACGTGTCGGTCGCACAATGGTAGTGCAGTTCTCCGGAAAGAAAAAGATGCAGGTTCTAGTCTCGACTTTTATAAATAATTATTATTTTTAATTATTTTAAAAAGTAAATATGCAATACGTTTCTTGAAAAACGTCCCTAGTAAATATCCTCAAGCACGATTTGTAGCACTGTATTGCTTATTATCTTTAATAAGTTTGTTCTTTTCTGTATTCCTTTTTTTATGTATTTTTTTGGTTTTTCTTAATTATCTTCTTATTGACATAGTTTATAAGTTATACTTTTACTAACCTATTATAATTACTTGGATAAGTTAATGTTGTATTGAAGACATGTTTAAGATTAATATTTTGTTTTTGTAATTTAGTCATATTAACAACTTTATATGATTATAATCTATTGTATCTACCTATTAAAAAAATATATAACCAGCCCTATTGGAAATCTCACAGTGAACTCCTATAACTGCTATAACAAAATACTGATAATTATTGATTTAATTTGCAATAAGTTACTTATATTTCATGAATGTACTTAAAATTTACTTTAATTTAGGTAATTGTTATCAGCAATTATAACTTAATATTTGATATTCAACCGACCTGATATTTGAGGCACACAAAGCTAGGCATTTAATTAAATTTGCTTGTTTAAAAGTTGTGCGCCATTGTCTTGAAAATTATACCCTAAGCTATTGCGCTAAACGTCTCATTTAGCGTCGTAATTGTAACAACTTTATACTAATTAGACATCCCCAAAGACCACACGTCACTTAGCATTCGTGAGTACCAAGCAGGTATTACAGTGTCCTACTTAGTCCACTCACGATGTTGCTAGCGTCGTTGGATATCAGATCTTATTGCTTCGGTAGTAAGAGTAATGGTGTTTGCATCGTGGGGGCTGGAAAGTCGTGTGTTTTCGGTTGCCATGGTGACCGAAATGTCGGTGAGGTGCAATAGTTTAATCTGGCTAGGCGCACGACCACACGAATCTGCCGCCCGTGGAGGCCTTGCGAGCCGGCGCTACCATATCTAGCTAGCTGTTAAACATTAGTTAGGACGTGGTGTATTTAGGACGTGGTGAATTGCGATACCTCTTTTTGAAAGAAAAAGAATTATAGCAATTTATAAACAATTTTAGAAACACAAAATCGCTTGTCTGTTAAGTCAGTTTACTGTCGATAGTTAACGTGACAACGTCATAAGAAAATAATAATGGAATAGTTGAACGTGACAACGTCATAAGAAAATACTTATGAGAATGTAATATTGTATAGCAGCTGACCGCGTGGGCGCATCGCTCCCTCGAGTACGAGAAAGACAGATATCGAACGCTGCCGAACGTTGGGCCGATTGTGCCTCTTTGTCGCTAGTCTTGCGCTCTCGCTTGCACTTCAAGCCTTAAACGAAACGCCTTAGAGCGAGGTAACGCCGCATGAGTCATGTTTTTTCGTGCTTGCAGCCGACTCCATCGAATTATAAGACGTTGTCACGTCAAAAATACGGGGCACCCGGTAAATATATCTAAATGAATATTAAGAACAGTAAAGAATTTTGTTTGCAACAATTTAATTATCTTCATCTGTAAATATTATATTCTCAACAACTATATATCAGTAATATAGTATAACTAAAATGGATGAATATAAGCAACATTTTATTTTATGTAACCTACTAACATTTGTGTTCACTTTATTTATTTTGACATCATCATGACATCCATTGCAAGTTTAAGGCTGGACATAGACCTCCCCAAGAAAGAGGGTATTTTAAGAGGGACAAACGCTTGTTTGTAGACTTAGTCGTATAAAAAAACTAAGAAATGGAAGAACCGCGAGAATTGAAGTCCACTTCCTTTTGTTCCAGATATGTACCGAAACTGTAAATTCACTCAAAATCATCTTATTACGATTACGAGAGGTGAACTTTTATTCGAGAAACGAGATAAGCCAACACACTATTTTGTAGCAGTACTCAATAGTCTAAGGCCGTGTATCGGCAGATTAGAATAGTAGCTCCCAATGCACCAGGTGCTGTAAGAAGCGACTAAGGTACCAGAACCGACAGATGGCGGTATATCGATCCGAAACAGTGCAGCTCAAATGTACAAAGCGGGGATGGGCAGCAGCATCCCCATCGCGATAACTGCGCTCTACAATTGCCTGCACGATTCCCCAGTGCGGCAATTATGGGCAAAAACCTCATTCCTCATGGCTTGTCCAGCAGTAGACATCCAATAGCTGGTATGATGACCCAATAGTCTAGACAGATTTATCTGTGATTTCTTCATAATAGGATCCTGTAGATAGAAACAACATGTGAACATCAGTTAACCTGGCAATTATCTGTTAAACAGGCGTCGTTCCAACCAGCGCAAGCCGCAGCGGTCGTGTCGCCGCGTGGCGCAAGCAGCGCGGACGGCTAAATATCAGCGGCGCATCACCCAACCTAATGACTCGTGCAAATGGCGCGCGCCACGACACTTGTTGGCGAATATATGTTGTTACGAGTATTATTCAATAATTTAAACTTACGTCACGTATGTGAGTACCGAAATGATTGCGCTCGTGCATTAATTTTGATATTACTAATGCTGAGGAAGACATTATGTTCTTCAATTATTATATATACATAATGTACTAACTGCCGTCCCCTGGTGATTGTTTCCTCGTTTGTGATTGAAGTGTGATTTTAAATCTATATATCTTAAAGCATTTCTGGTCAAACTTTTTCTTTTAAAACAAACGGAACAAAAATGAATTCTAGTGCTTACCGAAAATTATTCTTAATTTCCTTTAATTTTAACTTATTTTTATCCACTACTGGACATGGGCTTCCCCAATAAAAGAGGATTTTTCCCATTATAGCAGCATGGCCAGCGCGCCAAGCGTGGTGTAAACCGCAGAGCGTAACTTCGATATGAGAATGCTGCTGCCCATCCCCCCCTTATTACATACATTGCTTCGGATGGATATACCGCCATCTGTCTGTTCCAGCTCCTTAGCCACGTCTTAAGACACAGGAAAAATACACATATCATTATATTTTTCCTGGGTAAATATTGGTCCGATCATAGAACCAGTGAGTCCTAAGTACCGCCCCCCCCCCCCTCTGCCCCTATACCAGAATAAAAAATTAATGCTGTCCTTGCATATTCAAATATACATACCAAATTTAAGATTAAGCCGTGATAGTGCGGCATGCACACTTCACATGATGTGCAAATTGGTACAAGTATGCGGTATTCAGACTTCGTATATTCCAAGAGGTCGGTGTCGTGCAAACCACAAGTCCATAGCAAAACGACTGTCATTTATTTCTGTATGTAAACTACGAATACATTCGCTTAACACCTCTAATACTGGCATTAAACCTAAGTAGTTAGGATTAATTATGTTTTTAGACGCAGATAGTCCGCCCCGTATAATCTAGATTAATCTAGTACTTAGCCGGAGTCCAGCCGCCATTGATCCTGGAGTAGCTCGCGGTCGCCCGCGCACGATCCTTGCGGTGGTGATTGCGCGGTAATGCGGTGTATTCATTCTGGTGAGCAATGCATGGGATGGGGCTAGCTAAGTGTTTGCTGGTCTATTCATTTTTGATAACGTTTGTGATCTGTTACAAGAGACTTAACCATTTTGGCCAGTATATTTTTCATATGATTATTATTTAGATATTATTTAATCTAGTTAGCGAGCATTAATATTTGGTCCAATGGCTTGACTATCAATAAAGGTAATTTTCTTAATATAACTATTACCTAAATTATTATGACTTACCTACCGAAGTAAACAGAGTCCAAGGGCCATAATAGGCTTTTGCTTCGATCTTGACATACATTCCTTTCTCCGTCACCATGAATAAGCTCGTTCATTCACCAACGCCAGTTCAACGTTGATCATATCAGAAACTTTAAATGTCTTAAATTTTAAGGATCGTTACCAATCGCTCAGTTAGCAATAGCTTTATAAAATTCTGAAATATTTACTTTGACATGGGTCATGGCCTTTTACCAAACCCAAACCGTTAATATTTCATCGACTGAGTGACTTTTATTTGTTTTCTTCAATGAATTGCCTCAAATTTCCATCGTTGAGAGATACGTTTAACACTTTTCAAGATCCCGTAGTAGAAGTATCTCCGGCAAACTAAACAACTATAATCAGCTCCATTTTAACCTACAGTCGTGAGGTACCTGCAGAGTAGCACCTCTCCCTGTACCCGGTGTCGTAAGAGGTGACTTAGGTACCAGAAAGGCGGTATATCCATCCGAAACAGTGCAGCTCAAACACACTGGGCGGGAATGGGCAACAGCGTCCCCGGGCGAAAGCAGCTCTCTATGTTTGCCAACACGCTTGCCCGTCTTAATTATGGGCAAAATCCATTTTTTTCAGCGTTTAACGGCTGCTATAATAACGATGATTAAAATTGCAATATTTTTTTGATAAACATACGTATAGATCTAATTAAGACAGGGCAACGTCTGTCGGGTCAGCTAGTAAATAATCTAGTTTAGTTTATTATTTATTTGCTAATTATGTTTACACTGTTTATATATCATCATATCAGCCATATGACGCCCACTGCTGGATACAGGCCTCCCCGAATGAAACTCCAATACGACCGGTTATATGCGGCCTGTGCCAGCGCGATCCTTCATTTTAAGTCAGATCGTCCATCTTGTGGGTGGACGCCCTACGCTGTGCTTGCCACTTGCTACGTGGCCTTCATTCCAGAACCTAACGACACCATCGGCTGTTTACATGCAGATTTTAATGAGTTCATTTTAGTGCACCGTGTTGCAATTTTGCTTGCCAAATTCAAAAAATAAAAGAAAGCTTTATTATCATCTAAACAAAAACCAGTCTGACGTTTTATCAGCTGCTATCCTAATAAACATGAGAACCATCTGACACTGTTATCAGCTGATCGCCGTGTGCATGAGTACCGCGCCTAATTAAGGCAACATCCGTGCGAACCAAATGTAGGCCCAGGAAGCGGCCGTGTCCACAGCTCAGCCATGATATAATATGTGCCTCTATCTCTCTATGTATCGTTTTAGCCCGTACACACATTAGCGGATCTCAGTCACGAGTGCGCGGCGGTGGATGCGCGCAGAGTTGATCGTGTGTTCTGTGTCAATCTACTTAACTATAAATAAATTTATATAACATTTCACGTGTTGACCTGATTCCGAGATAAGTAGCTTAAAGTACTTGTTATGGATATCGGATTACGGATAACAGAGGAATTACAAATAAAAATATTAGTAGGAACTAATATTATAAATGAGAAAGTAACTCTGTCTGTCTGTTACGCTTTCCCGCTTAAACCTCTGAACCGAGTTTAATGAAATTTGGCACAGTTAATCTTTAGACCCTAAGAAAGGATATTTTTTTATTCGAAATAAGGGTTGTAAGGGGTCGAAAGGGGGGATAAAAGGTTGTGTGGAATTATCGCTATTTTTAGAGCTAGAAACTTGAAACTTATTTAACAGGCCATTGCTTCGTTATAAATAAACATGACATTTAAAGTTCATATAAGTTTAGGCACTGGGTATGGTACCCAAAAAAACTATTCCACGCGGACAAAGTCGCGGGCAAAGACTCATCAAATTCTAAAAGCTTAGACTCGCTTCTACCTCAAAAATGATACATCTTCCCATGGGGTTTAGGCTATACACATACCAAGTTTAATCTTAAAACGGTCATCAGATTAAACATGACAGAATAACATTCAGACAGAATAGACTATAGACTAGAATAAACATATTTAAAATATTACTTTATTTGTAACTAGCTGACCAGACAGACGTTACTCTGTCTTAACTGTACCTGTACTTAACATACCAGCCATTTTAAATCCACTGCTAGATATAAGCTTCCCCAAAAAGGGGGATTTACCCATAACCGCCGCGCTGGGCAAGCGTATTGGCAATCGCTGAGCGTAGCTTTTGCCATTTTTCCTCTTTTACCTTTCTGCCTGTGCTTGTTATACTGCTTCGGGTGGATATACCGCCATCTGTTGGTTCCGGTACCTCAGTCGCCTCTTACGACAACTGGTTCCAGGGCGGTACTATTCTACTTTGCCTTAACCCCATGGCAACTTACCTGGATGCCTATGTTTGACATGAACAAAATTTTGGCATTGGTTCAGTAGTTTAAGAATTTATCCCAGACAAACGTCGTGACATGTAATTTTTATTTAAAAAAAGATTAATTTATTTAGATTTAATTAGATTAATTATTGAGTTACAATAGCAGGGTATTACCAGCTCTATACAATTCATAGTCGGCCGGGCCAGCATCCTCAGTGCTTGCATACAATCTACGAGCGGCGATGAAACGCGCGAGCACAATTGTCGGGCTATAAATAAAATAGCCACAATTACAGGTGCTAAGGTGCACAATAGAATAAGTATAGTGATGTCCGACTATTAACACTCGATTGCTGACCATTAATATTGACTTAAAGGATATTTTTTAAATAAATTTACACCATATCTCGTACGTTGATTTGACTCCAAGAGAAGTAGCTTATGTTGCAGATACTAAAAAACTATAATTATTACAACTCCCATAGAAAACTTTATGAAATCCACTTTGATGTACTTCTGCGACTTTACGAGAATTATTCGGCATACAAATAAAAACACGATGTAGACGCTCGTTACATCACTAGATTATCACTTGCTAATCCTGTGACTATTATGTCACATTACTTAGTAACTTCACTGCCTCTCTCACCCTTCAAACCGGAACTGCTATACAAACACAGCTTTTTGGCGGTAGAAATAGGTGAAGTGAGTTACCAATGCAGCTGACCTCTGTATGAGTTCTACCTCATTTTGCGTATACTCATGTCTTCTCAGTAAGTAAATTAATGTAATTTCTATGGAATTTGAAACCATAAAGAATAATTTATTTTTATTACTTTTAGATATAAGTTTCCTTTACGAGCTATTTTTTAAAAGGCTTCTATGTCTTAATCGACGTATAAAAAAACGACCACTACTAGATATTAGCCTCCAAAAGATTATTAATTAGGGTAATTTTATTCATGCCGCGGTACCATTCCTGTTTTTATGAATATAATCTACCCTATTTCAGGTAGATCTATATATACATATACCATTCTATCTATATCCTATAAAGTTGCACTGCAAGTACCTCAAAAACATTCGACGCTTTAGTTGCCTGTGGTCAATATTGATTATCTTCTTCAGATCTATCGATAATTAAATTATGAACGAACACATCACTAAACAGAAAGGCCCTTCGCTAGGTCCGCACGGCCGGCTTTCACACGGTAGGCGGCAGAATTGATGTCTGTTTTATAAAAAGCCTAAGGAACTGGTCAATCCGAATTAGGATCCAACTGGAATGTCGAGGGCAAAGTTTGTGTCTGTTACAGTTATGTAAACGGCCTCGTTGGTACGAACTTTGAACTAGACCAGATAAGCCTTGAGTTAGATTCCCAGTCAGAAAAGGTTTAGGAAAAATGTTATAGAGTATTGTAATTTTATTTTATTTTTCCTTTCTTAGGGTGGCCTATATGCATTGCTGCTATGATGATAATAAAATTTCAAAGAACCTTTAAATAATACTACTCTTTAAACGGCTTTAACACGGTTTATTGTCATTTTTTTTATCGACGTTTTTTTAAATAAAATTCAAACGCAACGCAAACCTTTAAAAGAGTAATTTTATTATAAATTGTGAACGCGTGAATGTTATAAAATATTAAGAAAGCTTTAATTTCAACTTATTTTGTTCTTAAATCAATATATGTCATTTATTAAAGGTTGTTTTACTCCTTCATCAAAATTTACTTATACTTAAATCGCAAATTTCGCAATCCAGTTGATCCCCACAGAAGCAGCCCTACCGATGATTTAAGTGCCGCATTAAAACAGAACTGATTGATTTACTGCGCACGAGTGACTCGCGTGTGGTTTTCGCACACGATCACTTACAACTGCTAGTCTATGGTTTTAATATTACTGCTTTATGGAGCAATTTACAGCCGTGAGGTACCAGCAGACTAGAATAGTACCAGGGTACCTGTACAACCTGTAAACAGTGTAGTCATTGGTACCAGAACAGAGAGAGCGGTATATCCATCCGAAATACCTCAAATGCTCCGCGCAGGGATGGCAGTAGCATCCCCGTCATAAAAACTGCACTCTGCGATTGCCAACACACTTGCCCAACTCGCTTAATGCATACTCTACGGGTACTTTGGTGATGATTTCTACTACTTTATTACACTTCAAACTGGAACATGGAAATGAAACCCAGTTTCACAATAGGAATGCTGCAGCCTATTCTCGTTCTATTGCTCTGAAACTACGCTGTTACGGGTTCAAATACTAACATATCATCAACCATCCATCGGGTTTTATACCTCAGTCACCAACGTGTCGTAACACAACTTAGGTTTTAAAAAAACTAGTTCAAGGGAAGTTACTACTAACTGACTAATTGTACATAAATGCCCTCAGGTCACAAGATTTTGAAGGCAATAGTTATCATTATCACATCAGCCATTAGAAATCCACTACTGGACATAGGCCTTCCCAAGAAAAGTTGAATTTTGCCCATAATCGCCGCGCTGGGCAAGAGTATTGGCAATCGCAGAACATAGCTTCGCGACGGAGATGCTGCTGGCCATTCCGACCCTGAGCATTTGAGCTACACTGTTACGTATATTTTTATCACTATTTATACCACCATCTGTCGATTCCAATACTTCAGTCGCCTCACACGTGGTACAGGGTAAGATACTTCTATTTTGCCGGTACCGTGCAGGTACCACACGACAAGGTATCTCAAGGCGCTAATGCGGTAACTTTTACTTCTGCCAGTATTACGTTTACCATGAGTCGATTTTATTGTTTGTAAATTTGGTTTGTTAAAAAGTAAACCTTGCATAAAATAATTAGAAATATCATTTACACGTATACATGCAACATTTTTTAAATAATTTAGAGACATTATAGCATCTGAGATGCCATAATTATCTCATAATACAACTACTTAAAACGCGCTAGTGTTAAAGCCTAAAAATATATAATGAGAACGAAGTTGGCCCGACAGACTAAATCGTGATTTGACTATCTGATTTGTTATAATTAATCAATATCAATCCATTCATTCATCTATCCATACTTGCATCGCACTAAACTACCAAACTATTGACAGTTATGTCAAACGCCATATAAGTACGTTACGAAAAACTATATTATACTAGAAAAAATGATATAGACATTATTTTTCGTGATAGGATTTTATTATTTACTTTCTCAAAGATCATTCTCTTCCGTTTATAAGTAAATCAATAGTAAAATTGCAAATATATTTGTCATTTTTTGTTATATTCACATTAATTATTATTTTTTTAAATTATTATTACATAGTTTTTCTATAAACTTAATTTTTGAAATGAAATACTCAAAATATATAAATTCTACACAAATCACTTTACATTAAAAAAGATAGGCATCTTTTTTGGATAGTTGCCATAAAATAAAAACATATATTACATACTTTATTTTTAAAAAGTAAGTTTCTTGACTAAGCTTTGAATATAGAACTCGAATTGGTATAAATGACAAAGAATATTTTTATTCATAAAACTACGGGTCACTGTGTTTCTCTGGGATAAGCTTTTAAACTTCTGAAGAGATTATTATATATTTTTGCTAACTGTGCACAATTTGATCCAACTAGAGAGATATGGTAGTTTATATCTAAATATATAGTCGCTAATGTTGGTACTAAAAAGGCGAAAAATAAAAGGGTGAAAATTTTAGATTGTATATATTGTTTGTTACCAAATTAAAAAGAAAACAAAAAAAATGTGCTTGACTACTTTAATTACTTAGGGATATAAAAAATACAACCTTTCCTCAACATTAAATCATTTAAGTCAGTAAAATAAGTTAAGTTATTTTGGAGGACTATGACAACTAACACAAGACACTGGGAAACTAGAATTTTATATATTACATAATGTAAATAATACTAAAATTTCTCAGCCACAAACGTTTCCCTCTTTCATACGCAGCAACGTACGCATTAGTCACCAGGCGCTTGCATTATTAACCCCGCAATGAGAACGTGCAATTACGGAGTCAAATTCAGCTAAACAAGACGGATGGTGGCCCGTCGAAGCTCATGCGACCCCGGCGCTGCCTCACCGCAGAACCATGTAAATGTCATACTTATCCTATTGATGTTTTAAGTTAATAATCAAAGTTTTTGTGTCCTTTATAGTTGTTTTTTGTATTCTCTTATGTTGTGACACAACATCTTTTATCAATCTTGACAACGGTTGTTGCTAGGTTACCGAAACGACAAACATAAAATGGAAAATGTTAAATGAGTAACCAAAATTATACTGCAAATGTACTGTATTATTCGTTTTTCATTAAAAACCATGGAATAGAATTCAATGAAACCTGATAGATGTATTGCTGCCGTTAGAACACATAATAATAATATTCTTTTTATTTTACACCAATAAAAACAGCTCAAGAACATCACAAAAACATGGAATAGTAGGTACAAGAGGCGGCCTTACCGCTGAATGCAATTTCATACAGGCAACCTTTGGATAGAAATAATTTTAAATCTGGTGAAAGTTTGAGGTATATTTAGTATAACAGACAAACATACATACATATAAACATACATATAAAATATACACATACATTCATATACATATAAAGAATATAGTTTCAGAAGAAAGTTACATACTAAAATAATAAATGTAAACATTCGTCTAGATAGACGTCAGGTAGGTGAGACAGTAACCTGCATCTTTCCCATGCGGGCCAGCACCAGAATGCTACTGAGACCTGGACAAAATGGTCACTGAAAATATCGACGTGTCTACTAAGGACCCGGTAGCAGATGCAATCCCCCGAAATGGGAAAGTTTTAGGTATATTACCTGAAACCTGACACAGTTTGAATATTTTTCTAGTAAATACTTTTTTGTCATATACTTTTATAATTAAACTTTTGTTCGAAATTAAAAAAATACGTTATTTCGTTCGCAACTGCATGGAATTCACTTTACATTTATAACGCTTACTTCTCTAGTATACAATCTGACTTATGTTTATCCCTAGAGTTTACGCTTACACATCTTTGTCTCATCTGCAAATTTTGTCAAAGTCGTTTCATAGGCTGAGGCTTGAAAACGTAATGTATACATATAGGCGTACTTTTGCGTGTATGATTTTAGTAATAAATACTAACGGTAACACACAAATATTTTTTTCTAGTTACTGTTTTCTTTACCATAAAATTCATCATTTTACAATGCATATAAGAAATATTGGTAATAAAAGTACAAATTCATACATTGCTTGCGAGAACGTAGGCATGAGTTTATTCTAATAAGTCATAAGACTTGAATACGTTTATTTACATTCAATATATCAATATCCCGTTACCGCGTTGTCCTTTGACCGCGCTCGTCCGGCGCGCGCGCACACGACCTGCCGCCCCGCGCGTCGTACCAATTTGTTACTCTAGAACTTTCCCCCGGTGCTTAGGTCATAGTATCTAAACAATCTAACGTAAAATCTGATATATCTTATAATCTATTATATCGAAGCTTCCTTTGTCATTTTTATGACATACTTTTCTATAAGGAATAATCAACGTAAATATTTTTATAGACACTTTTTTTCTATTTATACTATCATCATCATCATTATACCAGCCATTAAAAGTCCACTGTTGGACAAAAGTCTCCCCAAGAAAGGGGGTATGTTGCCCATAATTTTCGCGCTGGGCAAACGTGTTGGCAATCACAGAGCGTAGCTTTCGCAACGGGGAAGCTGCTGCCCATCCCCGCCTTGTACTTTTGAGCTGACTTTTTTGCATTGGTATACCGACATCTGTCGGTTTTGGTACCTTAGTCGCCTTTTACGACATAGGTACTCACGACACTCCTGGTACAGAAGGAGGTACTATTCTACTCTGCCGGTACCTCACGGCTAATTTATTACATAGCTACGTGTTGTTTCGCAACTAATTCTACGTGAATCTAAATTTAGCCTTTCTTGATTCCCTAAAGATCACGTTACCCCATGTCTCTCATCATACGCTAATTAATAGCAAATTTAAAATATATGTGGATTTTTTTCTGAAAGATCTGAATAGACAACGTGCTCAGAAAAGTTTTCTTTTCGAATAAGCAAGCGTTATGCACCCTAATACGATCATTTACGCCAATTTCAAAAGATCTTCTAAGGGTACAAATATTAGTATGAATGAATGCTTCGTTACTATGACATTTCTTCAGCCAATGGGAACCAGCGTGAATATAAATTATGACTTAAAACTTTTGCTTATATATTAATATGCCATTACCATCTCTCACTGTTTGATGTTCTGATTCTGGCTCGTGATAAACCATTTAGACAAACATTAACACATTAAAAATAGGTAGCTAATTGCAGGACGGCAGACATGGCACATGCCGTGTGGCTTCGACAGTGTTGAATACTCTCTTCCATTGAGGCCACGAAAAAAGAGGCAACTAAGATACTGGAACCAACAGATGGCGGTGTATCCGAATTAGCGGAGCTTAAATGCAACAGGCCGGGAATAGCTACATGCCGGTTGCAAAAGCTACGCTCTGCTCGTACCACCAGGCCCACCGAACGCAGGAATTAAGATCACAGTTCCCTTTAAGGACCAAACTTGAGCAGTGGACGTACTACGGCTGCTGAGATGATGTTAATGATATATCAGTAAAATTGTGTGTGATGAAGAAAATGAAGTCTATTGACAGAAAATAAAAAGAATTTATTATGTGTGTGAAGTTGTGTCCGTTATAGGATTCCTAAAAAGACCTCACTCGTCCAGTGCTTGTACACGTTGACCCTCCACGCGCGCCGCGCCGATTTGTTATACTCAGACTTTCCCTGGGCACAGGCGCGCGATGGCCCCGGTTTTGACCCAAGTACCTGCATAGTACAATGTCCCAATTTGTTTGATGGTGCTAAGAAATCTTTATTTATGATTTTGAACAAAGTTTTTAGAAATAATGTCAATCTTTTTACCATAAATATATCATCTTTAGCTATTTCAAAATGTTCCCTTTTTGATTATACCAGGTCGACAAGCAAGCATGCAGTCCGCGTGATAGTAAGCCGCGTAGTTACAGCAGCCTACAGTCGCTTGTAACAATGATATAACTAGCGCGTTGCCAACCTTGTGACTTGAAGATATTATGTCACATTACCTATTAATTTTACTACCTCTCTCACTCTTTAAACTGGGACTCGACAATGCGAACACTGCTATTTGGCAGTAGAAATAGGTGAGAGTGAGTTACCAATGCAGACGACCTTTGTGTGAGGTCTCCCTCGAGTATGAACCTCTACGGCACTGACGTTCCTTATATTTAAGTAATGAGTATAAATATATATATATATATATATATATATATATATGTGTGTGTTTACAACGGCTTAACCAGCCTTCTGAAGTATGGAAGAGCCGGAAATAAAATAAACCACCTACCACAAAACCAACCATTGCTAAACTAAGCTCAAGGCGCGTTAGCAAAATAGCTGTTCATCGCCATGAGCCCATCCTTCATTATTGTTAACACTGACTACATATAAAGTTACTATAGACCAAACAAGTAAGAGGGATCTCGAGTACGGAGTGTAGAGTATATTACAGGAAAATAAACTTTTTTTGATCGCCTTATGGTCGCCATTACATTTTGACTAATTTGTTAAAAATAAAAAGTTTAGATGGGCTGTTGTAATTAATTCAATAATAGTGGAATTGAAATGAATAAAATTTGGTTCATAGAGTTTATACCTGAATTCATACTAAAAATGTAATTATTTTTTCTAGATTAGTTCGCGTAGGAGTGATTTTTTTATATAAACATGTTATCGCAAGCAGTAAGTTTAACAAAGAAACTCGGTTTTAATCTAAAAAATCACACTAGATCTACCGAATAATAAGGAAAGTAGTATAAAGATGTAAGTAACAAAATTGACACCTAGTTTGCATATGAATAGAGACACTTCCTTTATTAAAATTAACTATTTAAAGACAAAAGCGATTGTGCCGAAGCCAACCCTCATCCCACTCTTACAAGTCAATTTCTATCATAGACCAATAAAAATAATCGAAGTATTTTACTACGAGTACAATACTTCGATTATTTTTGAACACCTTGAACATACAAGTTGACTAAAACATACATTTATTCCAGCATTCGACAACTATTGATATTTTAATATATGCTTAGAATCGCGTTTATGTAAATATTTTTGTATATATGTACATATGTAGGTATGTGTATGGATATGTATGTATAGATGTGTGTAAATGTATATGTTGCGCATTATGTATGCTGATTGTAATAAGCAGACTTCATGGGTGTAGGACTTCTATACTTGTATTATTAGTTTATTTAAATAATTTTTTTTAGAGCTAAAGTTTTAGCTATTATGTTTTCGTTGGATTAATATTGCAAATTTGGAAATAAGCTGTTTTTCTTTTTAATAAAATAAACAAATAAATGTATTTAATTGATAAACACAAGATAACAAAAAATTGCTTTGCATGAACACACCGTAACCTATTTATTGCTGAACATAGGCCTCCTTAAAAAATCTGAATAACCGGTTGTATACAGCTCACATACAACTGGATACTGCGACTGCAGTCAAATTTTACAAGTTGCCATATCGGCACATTGACAAGCCGTTGTGACTAAGTACAGTTATTAAATATGTAGTCAAAGTTATTAAAGGATATCTGATACTACGTAAATATATTCAAATCTGAATTTGGGATAACAAGCTTAAAGCACAAGTGGACACCAGTCAATACAAATAAAAATGTCATACTTAAATGCATATTTAACACCGTAAATAAAATAAAAAAATGTTTTCTTTTACTATGAACATTATTATACACTCATTAATGACTTCATACACAGAAGCTGAACCCAAATCAATTGTATTTTAGCCATTCTTTATTGTATTTTTTAATAACTGGTCTATTTATTTTATTAGTCTAAGATGCATCGTAATGGATTCATTGCGTGGGCGCAAACGTTTGTTACACTTGGACAGCTGGTTGTATTAATAAACCGCTGAAAATAAACCATTAAATAATTATAGATAATTTAAAAGAATTACAATAATAATATAAATAAAATCAATTAACTGTAATATTTTGTTGAATGTCTAGCAAAACATTTGTCTTTTTACATCATGACTAGTCAAGTGGAGCGTGTCATAAGTTTAAACAACGAAAAAGACACTGGCGAGTGAATAACATAGAAGTATATGTGGAACATGAAGTATTGTTTTTTTTACTTCATTGTAGGTCGACAAACAAGCATACAGTCCTTAGTCATGGCCGATGCCGATAGAAACCGCGACTAGGGAGCACAACGCGACGACGCACGCAGTCTATAGCTGCGCGTAAACAACTACCAGTGTTTCTACTAATGAATCAAAATCAAAATATCTTTTATTCAATCAGGCCAATAATAAACATTTTTTAAAAGTAGAATAATAAAGTACATGCTACAGACTATGATTCACAGATAGAATCATATATCGCATCTGTCATCGAGCAGCAAGCCTATCTTAGTACTAGATTGCCATCACTGGACGAGTCTTACAGCTAAGTTTACTGCAGGTTAATTACGCGATCCTTCAAAAAAGAGCCTGCAAGAAAAACTGATGTTGATTAAGGCTCAGTGTCATCTTGGTCAGGTTGACGGAACCTCCATTAGCGATGGCTTTTACGAAACCTTTATCTTAAAACAGTTGAGGCTTTTTAATACCTTATGCAGAAAATAAAACAATAACTCTAAATAGTAGCCGTAAATATTATTAATGAGAAAGTATGTATGAATTAGTGGATCTGTGGCTATTTGTTATTTTTTCGCGCCGAAACAGCTAAAAAGATATCTTTGACACATATATTTTATTCCGAAAACATATTTTACTTTTTATATTTTTCTGCCAGACAGCTACATAGTGGATTTGTATCTCCCCCTTCACCTACAAATGTATTAAAGTTATTTTTTTTTCATATTGTTAAGTATATTATCATCAATTTTTTTTTATAAGTGTCTTATATGAATCTTCCTCTTTGTTAAAACTTAATGGGCAATGGTCTGAATACAGCCGAGTTTTTTTACTTGAATGCGTAATAACTTCTTTGAAGACTGATTATTTGCTCCTTTATATCTCAAGTCGTATAATTCTATTTTGGATGTAAATAATAGTTAAGTAGCTACATACTACAATTTAATCTGGTATTCCCCGTTTAAGTAAAATTATATATAAACATATGTCAGTATTTAGTGTAATTTTTTTCAATAATGTTTAACACTGATTTATAATATATCTGGAAATAAATTTATTCTAAGCAAAACACCTTAAAAATGAATAAAATGGTTTTGATAATAGGCTATATATATTATTTAATTGGTAAATAAAAAATATGTAAATTATTTTTTTACTTACTCACTAAACTAAAAAAAAAACATATATCGTTAAACAATGTTCGAAGTTTTGACGTTAAAACAAAAAATTTTCGAACCTAATATATGTTAGGTTACCCACGGCCCTTGGCGTACAAGTTAAAGACACTACTAAATGCGCTATCGGCACTTAGGTGGCATTGGACTCCAAATGTAGTAGCGAATTTACGTCGCATGATAAAAATAACGTTGCATAAAACTTTTAATTCCCATAAACAAAGCATTCAATATTACGCAGTTACAGTTGAATTGTCCGACAAAATTGTGGCTTGATATTGAACTTAACAATGGAGGCGTAGGCGTCGTATCGTAATAGGTAGAATAATGTCAGATTTTCAAGTGTATTGAAACAGTTATTTTCGCTCTTACCGTTTTGTTGCTTCACATTAGACTAACCTTTAGTTTTGTAACCGAAAAGTTGCCGTGTCGTGTCCAGATTTATTATAATAATTTGTCTGAATATTTTGTAATTCGCATTACCAGCTGTACGATTTCGCAGCGAGAATTAAGGTGCGAGTTAGATATTTATCGATGCTATACAAATTTTATTTGTAGATTTTAATACTTGAACTGTTGGTTGGATCATCGTCATCCCGATATTTAAAAAGTCTTGATTGTTTGGCAATCAAATAATATGTTTCTACGATTTTTTTTTGTATAAATGTCACATACAACGTTAAATCAAATATACTTATTATATTAGTGTTCAGAGTCTCAAAAAGGTCATGAAGATGTGTAAATAAATACACCAAAAATTCAACATATTAGCAGCATCACACAGTTTCACACGCGTAGTAAATAGAATATGGCAATAAAATATCATTATTCCTAATAACAGCCATTGGAAGTCCACTGCTGGACATAGACATCCCCAAGATAGGGGGAATTTTGGGAATAATTGCTGCGCTGGGTAAGCGTGTTGGCCTCGCAGAGCGCAACTTTTGCGATAGAGATGCTGCTGCCCATCCCCACCCTGTGCATTTAAGGAATACTATCTCATATGGTTATACCGCCATCTATTGGTTCTAGTACCTTAGTCTCCTCTTAAAACACCTCGTACACAGGGAGGTACTATTCTACTCTGCCGGTACCTCACGGCTAAAATACAGCTTATGTTATTGGTTGGTAATGAGTTTTTGTTTTAAATAAATTGATAGAAAACATTAATTTATTTAATCATTTCTATTGATTCATCGAGACAGTTCATTATAGTTACAATATTTTTAATATTTTTAACAGTTATAATATTTCTCAGTTGGAACAGATAAATCCATGTAACAACTATTCATACTTAGAAGAAAAAATTAAATATGTTGCATAATATTCTTAAACATACAATTTTGCCCATAATTGCCGCGCTGGGCAAGCGTGGTGGCAATCGCAGAGCGCAGCTTCTGCGACAGAGATGCTGCTGCCCATCTCTACCCTGTAGTATTTAAGTTGCGCTGTTTCGGATGATACTACCGCCATCTATCGGTTCCCTTACCTACGTCGCCTCTTACGACACCTAGTACAGAGGGAAATATTTTTCTAGTGTGCCGGTACCCAACGGCTAGAAACAGCTAAAATAGCTTTTCAAATAGTAAAGTTATGACGAATTAACTGCTTTTGTTTTATTTGTTCTTCCTGTACACCTGCCCATTGTCCCTTATAACATTTGAATTTATGACCGTCGATATATTTACGCGTGCACTACTCATAGTAAAACGATTTGTTTCACGGGTTTACAACGTGGTTTATTATTATTATATGTTTTTGTTTGACGTTACCTTCCTCAACCGTTCTCAAGACAGAAGATGCTGTGTCCAGATTTGAAAGTTACAATGACGATGAAAAAGTGTATTAAATCCGTTAAAAGAGTACTTTTATAATGTCCTTGTTGTAATTCCAAATTAACAGTTATTCCATATGTAAACATATACATTACTTTTATTTAAAAAAATGTAAGTGTATTGCTTTTGGCCAGCTTGTTTTCTGTCATAGGTTCTTTTATTTTCTTAAACCTTACCTGTATAATCTAATCAATAGAACGCTGTCCAATTACTGCCTCCTAACTAACCTATAAACTACTGTGTCGGCTGGGCTGAAATCTTTTGCTTATGAGGACCAAGAAGATCTTATGGTTATAGTTTTGTCAATCTTTCCCCAATTTCCATTATGTCCTGCTTCTTTCATAGGGTTGAATTTAGTATTTTTATTAATATTCATCCTACACCTTTCTATGTATATGCCTAACAAAATTAGATACATTTCCGAGAGTGGAGCCTAGTGTATCTACAGACATATTTTTTGCCAATTCCAGGCAACAGATTCTTACAAATAGGTTCATTTAATTTATGTGTGTTATGAATCGTTGTGTTACTTTTTACTATTAGTTTAAATAAATTCTATTTAATATTAATATTAAATAATTTTACTTAAAGTAATTTAAAAAAATTTTTGGTTATCTGTTTCTGGCTAATATTAGAAACAAATTAAACTAATTTAATAGACTATTTATTTATTTATTTTAATAGAGATGCACTGGCAGATAATATGTCATGAAAAGTGTAGGCTATTTTTATAAGTTTAATTAGATGCAGTGCATGCTATTATAATTATCAATAATTATTTAATATTCTCTTGGAAACTATATTTCAAACGCTAGTATTATATTTAATATATAGACTGCTAAAATGAATTAACATACTTCTCAAACTGTCTCAAACAGAAGTCGCACTTTACACTCAAATGTCGATGGTCAGAAATTTAATTTGCGTAAGGGACATATGGGCAAACATTTTTGTATTTATTTCTGCTTCTTGTCAATAGTTTCAAAAAGAAGAGGATTCAATTTCAATTATATTTATATTACATAATCAAATATAGACTTTCCAGTAATAAAGTTATAACTAATCATAGATTTTATCTTCTTTTATGTTTTTCTTGTAAAGTGCAGGTTGCACTTCGTCCCTCACGACAAAACTAAATAGAAAATTATTGTTAACTTCATTTGAGTATGACAATGAGTCATTCAAATTATAACTTCATCCCCACATTAACTTTAACTTTGTAAAATCTCACGATTATCCTTTCCCGCAATTTCCCTAAACAGGGGAACAAACTTTCGACACACGTTATATATAACAGTTTTGATTAAACTTACCTAAGTACTAGAACTAAGTCACTAACAAAATTCTCATCTCCAAAAAAGGATGTTCTTTACCCATAATTGCCGTGCTTGGCAAGCGTGTTGACAATCGCAGAGCGTAGCTTTCGCAACGGAGATGCTGCTGCCTATTCCCGCAATGCACATTTGAGCTGTACTGTTTCAGATGGATATACCGCCATCTGTCGGTTCTGGTACCTCAGTCACCTCTTACGACATCTGATGCAGTGCGAGTTACTATTCTTCTCTGCTGGTACCTCACGGCGAGGTACATTACATTCCATTTTTGGTGTTTATAGTTTGATTTTATGAAATATAATATAACCTTCTTACTTACTCGATAAAGATGTAACAAGAATCATTCAAATTGGTCCAGTAGATTCTATTTATTTACTCTCTATTATTATTATTTCAATATATATTTGTTTATTTTAGTATGTAAGTATATTTATATTCACCAACACCACCAGAGCTGCCGTTGAACTATTATTAACTGACAAATTATGTTACTTTAGAGGTTTTATGCATAGAAAAATACTGAATTCACGGTATATTTCTAACGGTAAAAGGATTATTTAAATGGTTATGTAAAATTTAAGCTAAATTATACCAAACAAACAAATGTTTCTTCTTTATAATATTGCTATAGATTAAGTGACTAAAGATTCATTTCTGTTAGTTTTTTCGGCAAATATTAATAACAGCCTCCCATATTCCCTAGTCAATGTTTCTCAGTAATACTAATATTGCAGTAACATCCAAGCAAACACTTCTATTAATCGAGATAGGTACGAATGAGAATTCGTACCTATCTTGAGTAATTTATATAGATTGCAGTATCGTTATGATAACTGGTGTAAATCTCTAAACGCTGTTTATCGATTTTAAAATTTATATCCAAGGATCTTATGAAAGTAAGAGTTTATAGGGAACTCACGGTGACTCAACCCCGTGGGCCGTATGTTACAATCGCGATATTGTATACAATCCACGAATTTATCACTTCATGCTGTAATTGAATAACTATTGACTGTAACAGGCTAATAAGACAAGGTATAAATAATGGATTTTCTCGTTCAATGTTGTCTCTCGTATTGATTTAGAAGGTGTCAAAGATATGGCAAGTTGTGAGAGGTGGGCTTGATTTATTTTATCTCGATTGGATCCAACCAACTTAATCTAACGTTTAACACGACAAGTTTAATTTCTGAGTCACCAGCATCTACAAACTATATTAAAAACTAATATGAAAGAGCGAAATAATGAAAAGAATAATTTTAATGATTGTTGATAACGTATTCCAAAAGTACAAATTGTTATGAAAACAAAGTTAAGTCGAGTACATCATAATTTTATGTTCTGTTTTAATGACGAAAGATTAGAATTCAACACAATGCTATACGAATCCTTAAGCTTCGATAAGCTGAATATATTTTTTTCAATTTCTTTTGCAGATTTTTCTAGAAGCTTTAAAACATGCCTTCAATGTCCCCGTTCAGCTGAGCCCAGACGTATTGTTGTATTGCCTAGGAACGAGGTATTCGTAATAGAGATTTATATATTTAGTTCAATTTAGAAACGCCAAGCGTCTATAGATTTTATTTTGGCGTTATTTTGGGTACTCACTTGGTACTTATTATAGATGATGAATTATTTTGTTGTTAATTTCGAATATAAAATATTCTGATAATTTAATTAATTGTCAAAAATTAATACTATAATACATATTTTAAAGTATTTAACAGATTTAATTGAATTATAGATAGAGTGATCAAAAAGAATATTAACAATTAATGTACTACAAAATTGTTAATTAATCACTTCACACTGTCCCATGTAAGTATCAATGCATTGTGGTATATAGTATATGGTATGTAGTATAATTCGATTAATTCATTTCGACGGGCCCGATGGCCCAGGTCTTAGTAATCCTCACTACCATCTGCGCCAAAGGTCATTTGTTCGATCTCCGACCACAACGAATAATTATACGATGATATTTGTATTTGTTCTATGTCTGGGTGTTGAATGTATGTATGTATTTAAGTAGTATATTTGTGATGCTTCATTTGTCTGATGTAGGTAACATAAGTGGTTTAAGCGACTTATCACGGAGTCAAAACAATAAATGAGATGCTATTTTTCATTGTCATCATCATATTAGTTATTGGAAGTCCACAGCTGGACATAGGCCTCTCCAAGAAAGGAGGTTTTTTGCCCATAATTGCCGCGCTGGGCCAGCGTGTTGGCAATCGCAGAGCACAGCTTTCGCGACGGGGATACTGCTGCCTATTCCCGCCCTGTACATTTGAGCTCAACTATTTCGGATGGATATACCACCATCTGCCGGTTTTGGTACCTCAGACGCCTCTTACTGTACCTGGTGCAATGCGAGGCACTAATCTACTTTGCCAGTACCTCACAGCAAAGCCATATAATTGATTAATATTTATTATTCAACGTCTTCCTATTTAAAAGGAACCCGCACACTTCTTGCCGCATGGACTGTGTGAACGGTCCCCGATATCGTTGTCACGTGATGTTGGATGTAGGTTGACAACGTGAAAGCCGTCCGTCCGTGCGACTCGGCTGTGACGTGTTAATGATACTGCACCGGGAGTATTCGCTAACTGCATCTTTTTATACTATTATTTTGCAGAAATGTCTACGGTTGCATGCTTGATAGACATGACCTATATTCTTTACATCAAGACGCGGGAAATATTTGTATACCGTTTCAATATTATAGACAGCAAGCGGTTTATTTAAAGAAAAAAGACTAACTTTGGAAGTACCGTCTAATCTTCCGCAATCAAAAAACTCTTATGCCTACTAACTCTAAATGGATGTCAAAGTAATTACATTTTGAATGACTTAGTCGGCTGACAAGCATACGGTTGGTAGTAAACGTCACCGCAGCCTGTAGACGCTTGTATCACAAAGATAAGGATATTGTAAGTTTTAGATAATATTTCACCACATTACTCCGTAATTTCACTGCTTCTGTCACCCGTCAAACTCGAACACACCAACGATGCATTTGCGGCTAATGTTTCGCGATATAAATAAATCAGGCGAGAATGAGGTACCAACACAATTTTTGTGGGAGGCAACCTTAAGTGATTTAGATTTTGTTAGATGCCTTATGTTATATTTTTTATCAGCAGTCAACTTTCAGCAAAAGGAATAAAAGATACTGAAACAAAAACATAAAAAGAATATTTATCTTTTTATGTTTTTGCTTATCTATCAATCCTTCCTTCCTGTATCAATCCTTTTGCAATATCATCATCATCATCATATCAGACATTAGAAGTCCACCGCTGGACAAGTACTTCCCTTATAAAGGGGAAATTTTGCCCATAATTGCCGCACTGGGCAAGCCTATGGGCAATCGCAGATCGCAGCTTTCGCAATAAGGATGCTACTGCACATCCCCACCCTTTTCACTTTAAGCTACACTGTTGCGATGGATATACCGCCATCTGTTGGTCCTGGTACCTCAGTCGTCTTTTACGACACCTGGTACAGGGGGCGGTATTATTCTACGCAGCCGGTACCTCACGACAAATGTATTTTGCAATGTATTTAGAGATTATTTAATCTTTCATAAATCGACATTATCTGAAACTATCCGCGCATATCCTTAGCTAACTAATCAGGCGAAATTGCCTTATTTGAAGCAAAGGAAGCGTTTCGGAAGTTCACTAGCGCATCGTCCGAGCCTGGGAACGATCCTATCTCCCCGTCTCTCTCTGCCAGATCTGCGCACGATTACTCGCACGCGCAAACGTGATCCAGTTTAAACAGAACACAACCACCAATCTAAAACTTAACACCATGGCATAGAGTCCAGTTGCTGAAGCTAACTGTGCCTTTGATAGGTGGGTCAATGTGCCTTGAGATACGAGGATAATAAATGAAGTTGAAAAGTTATGTTTACACATCTCTAATTGTTTGATATTTTAAGCTTCATTGTATTAGATTTGTTTACTTTAACTTAAGCTGTCTTTAATTATTCTAATTAATGTCGTCATCGTGTAGTCTAGTTATAACCCAAAGTTTAATATTCTATCGGTCAATATAGCTTAGGATATTTCTAAAAATATCCTTCATCTAGGTGTTTATTTTATCTCATCACATGTCATTAACCTGACTCCGTGATAAGTCACTTAAAGCGCTTGTGTTACAGACATCAGGCAATAGTTATTCTATTGTCTGAAGCCAGTAGTTTAAATAATTGTCAAATTTTACAAAAGCAATGTTACATCGCAATTCTAAATCCAAACATTGGTAGGGTTTAAAATGGCCGTAAACAAATGAATGCAGGATCCTATCTAAGCAGTTAGGTTTCTATGATTGGTATGAACCAAACATGAGTTGGTCGTTCATAACGCTAGCGACTGCGTGTAAACGTCGTCGGGGCGGTACGTGCGATGCGTTATCGGCGCGTTCCCAGGCCGAGTGACCGTCGCGGGTCGCAGGCACGATGGTCATCGCTGCCTCTACTTTGGTACATTGGCCGACGAAAGGGTTACTTATTTTTAAATTTAGCAACACATTCAAATTTTTAGCTGCAGGGTATATAGTTAAGACTAATAGCACTGATCTACTTACATATGCTGCTTTTTAAAATTGGATTACATTTTTGCTTGCATGTGCTGATTTTTAAAATTGAAATACATTTATTTTTAAGAGATGATATTTAAAAAAATATTGTTTCACGTGACCTTTAATGAAGAACCTTTATACTGGACTTCATACAAATAATTTTTAAAAATAGAAGATTTTTATACTAACCTTGCATCCCTATTTTAATCCTTAGATGAGTGAATTTCAAAATTCAGAAATCCTTTTTTACTACTCCTTTACGTTTTAAAAGAAACACTCGTCCATAATTTTAATTTTCTAACCCTTATTTAGGCACTGCGCTGATATGTAAGTCAGTCAGTCATCTTCTTTAGTATATAATTTTAAGCATATTTTAGAGCACAAGTATATATCTAACAATACACAATATTCAAAGTCCTAAGAAAAAAACTGGATTGAATTGAAAAAACATATTATTCGAAAGAAATGAAGAAATATCCTAACGAGAATAGACGAAAAAAGACCAAACTTGAAGAGACACTGGCGAACGTTACCATTTTACTTTCGTACTATATAAAAATAATAGAAATGTATTTTGGACGCGACTGTGCAAAAAGACTAAGCCAACATGACATTTTAGCGTCGTTTTAAGGAAATAAACTAACTAAGATAAGGTTGTTTTGTACGTTAACTTTATGATTTGGCACTATCGCACCGTATCACGAAGGATTTAGGCAGATTTTCCTTGTTTCTTAAAAAAAAGTCATTAAGATGAACTCTGGTACTAATTTTCTAAAGTTTTTAACTAGACATATGAGTTCTACTAGCGGACGTTCTCATGTAAAGGTCGTCGGTATTAGTACTTCACTCTCTTCTATGTCTACCGCTGAAAGAGGCGGATAGTAGTGATCTTATATTGTGCGCCAAAGGACCTGGGTTCGATCCCTTCCAGGATATATGAGAATATGTGTATGATGATATTTGTATTTATTCTGTGTCTGGGTGTTAAATATATGTATTTAAGTAGTATACTTGTAATTCCCTTATTATCTGATGTCCGTAACACAAGTGTGAGTTATTACGGAGTCAGGTCAATTTATGAGATATCGTGGGAATGTATTGTTGTTATTACATAATATATTAATATCACAAGGTTATCAATTCGATAGTGATATCGTTATGATAATACAAGTATCTATAAGCTGCGGTAACGCTTACTATCACATCGAGCACATGCTTGTTTTTGTCGATTTATTCTGATAACAAAGACTCAAAACAAATGTTTCACGCCTAAAAAAATACCTAGAGCAAGTTCCTGAAGGTGCCTGAAGGAAGGCCGGAAGTGGATGGAACTTATAGGCAGAACAACATCCTAGATGAGCGGCACTGAAAAAGTTCGTTGAATAAATAAGAAGTCGTCATACTTACATAATCTTTCAAAAAATATTATAAATGTTTAGATTATAAATTTATTGTAAATGTTAAATTTACAAATTATTTCATTAACGATCGGCTGATTTCGTAGTTGCACAATCCTCGCCCTTGACCCTAGAAGACCTCTCATATGTCCTAGTCATACTCGAAAAAAAACAGTCATTGTATTTTTTTTGGGGCTGTCATTTCAGGTTGTTGTTGGTGTTGCTGGGGGAGGCGCCATTAGCTTAGACCTATCGGAATATTAAGTAAATTTACTTAACTACACACATTGGTCACTCAATGCGATACTGTTTTAATTTATGATTTGTTTGAGTTTTAATTTATGATTTTTATTTTTTTTTATATTTAATTTATGAGACTACATACTTTTTATGTATCTCAAAGTCCAGGGCCGTAGAGTACCGGCAAAGTAGAATAGTACCTCTCTCAGTACCAAATGCCATTAGAAGTGACAAGGGTATTAGAACCAACAGATGGTGATATATCCATCTAAAACAGCACTTCCTTAATACTAATAATAGGGTGGGTGGGGAAGGGCAGCAGCATCCCCGTCGCGAAGCTGCGCTTTGCAATTGCCACCACGCGCAGTATAGAAAATCCACCCCTAGTTTACAAACGATCTGACTATACTACCGCAGAACCGCTCTGGATGCAAGCTGCATACAGCCAGCTCTATTGGAAGTCATCTATATCCTTAGTGGTGGACATCCTACGATTGATAGGACGAGGATGAGAGTGAGATGAAAATGTGATTAGACGTGTTTGAATTTCTCATTTGCTTCTTATTTAATGGTGGCAGATAAGCAATGCTGATTATACAGTCTCCAATGAACATTACTTCGTTAGCGGCAAGTCAACTGAATGCCAGCAATTACAAACGATCACCCGTGGCATTTGATCTGTTATTATTGTCTTATGTCAATCGCAGTTGTTTGGAATTAGCAAATATCAAACAGGATATAATCAAGTATTTGGTACGCAAAATATAAACAACAAAATGTAAACGTTTTAAAAATATACGCGTAAGGTATCTGTTGCGATAGAAGCTAATTTTAAAACGTGTTTATATCCATGAATTAATAAATGAATCATTTTTTTTTTAAATAATAAAAAAGAGCACAGCAGCAGCTCGCGGTAATGATAGACAAAATTCTCCTTTTCTTGGGGAGGCCTATGTCTAGCAGTGGACTTTTAATGGCTGTAATGATGAGAAAATTATGAAGAAAAAGTTAATCCCACAAGTTGTTCCCAATGTTACGTTACCCAAAAACAGTATGAATTGATATCAGCTTGAGTTCTAATGGTTTGAAATATTAAAAAAAATAAATAAAGTATGTAATCAAATGAAATGCATTATATTATAGAGGTTTTCATACATAGAAATATGCTGAAATTTTATATTTAAGATAATATTAACTATAAAAAATTTGAACTCAGTAATGATATATAATATCAAAAATGATATCAGTTTTGTCCCGATTGAAGTTTAAGACAAATTAATATTTTTTATTAAGTTATAATATTCATTTATTATGTAAGACGCATTATAAACAAGTTAAATACAGGAAGCTGATAATGTCAAACACATTTTATCGACTGTTTGAACTTTCGAGTTATTTACCAACTCAACGCAGACTGTGTATTGTTAGTGAAACTTGAAATGAATGTTATTTATTATTTCGTCATCTGGAAGCGCTAATGTTTTTTTAGCAAAATGTGACTTTGTTTAAATCAAATCAATTTTAAATATTTGCGATAACATTCGCCATCTAGACATTCTTATATTTTTGGCAAACAAAGTACAGTCAGGTTTATAATTGTCTTCTTTATTAATTTATTAACGAACGGGACGATTTAATAAAAAAGAGTCTCTTGTATCGAGTTGATGAATAAACCGAACTTTAAAGAATGTTTATGTAATTTTTTTGTCCAATACCATTACCACAATGCTACCCATCCCCACCCTGTAGTAATGGAGTGTTTCATGTGAATATACCGCTGTCTGCTAGCTCCGGTACCTCAGTTGCAGCACTACTCTACTCTGCTGGCAAACCTACAGCCATGTCAGTCTTATTAAAGTCAACTCTCATATTAAAGTCGCCGCCTCTAACTACCAGACTCTATCTTTAAAATCGGGTGAGTCGGCGATAAACTAACTGACCTCTGCCGAGCCAACTGACCTATCAGCTCTAACATCATAATGAGGGTAACTTTTAATGACATGTTCACAATAGTAAGACGAATTCGTTACGTCTTTTGGACTCGGTAACTGGCTTCTCCAATCACTCATTGTAGTATAATTGGGCGAGATCATTGCACCATAATTTATCTTTGTCACATGGTACCGCCAGAGTAGAATAGTACCTCCCCCTATACCAGGTGTCGTAAGAGGCCACTAATGTACCGGACCTGACAGAAAGTGGTATATCTATCTGAAGCCGTGTAGCTTATATGCTATAGAATAAAAATTGCGCTTGCCCAGCGCGACAATTATGGGCAAACGGCCCCATTCTTGGAGAGGCCTATCCCCAGTGGACATTTTACGGCTAATACCATGACGATTAATCGTTAATTTTAAATGTGGATAATGACTTGATATCTGTAAGTATGAAAAATGCAAACGCATGCCCGCTAAATATTAATCGCACTACCATATAGTGTTTGTGGTCGACGTGTCTGTAAAACATCTACACGACAATGTGACAGCGACCTTAAGCCCTGCTCACCTCCGCCGAGACGCGTGACCTATCGACTATAAGACACAGTGTAAGCATACGACATAGTTTATTTGAGTAAATCCTAAAAAAAAATACTAAAAGAAAACCACATTTTTTTAAATAACGATTTAGATAAACAACGCAACAGTCATTTGTTTAATATTATAAAAATCCAATCTAAGATTTCTTTAGTTGTTTTAACGATTTCAAAGTGTATGCGTTTAATTGTTATTAGTGTGTTTAAAAGCCGTTTAATTGTTATTATTAATTAGTTTAATAATATAAATATAATTAAATACATGCATTTTAGTATAAGTAAGTGGAACTACTTATATTTTAATTTGATTTTTAAAACAAAATGACTATTCAAACTACTGAGCATCAGCAAATTAAAAGTTATTATTTTGACTGGCTCCTGTAATAATTCTAAAAGCTTGATAGGATTGATGAGCTGCCTGGACTACCTCTACCTCTAATAGCCTGTCTGATTCAGCAAAAATGTTCAGTTAAATAAATTAAGTTACCGGGTGGAAACTATTTTAAAACTTAATTCTTTATACAAAAAATAGAACTGCATTCCTAAAGAAAAATATCAAAGCAGGCATTATTAGAATACCTACTTTAAACTTCAAAACCCAATATAAATAAAAAAAACATAAAGGAAGTAATTGTAGCTTTCAAATCCTAACACAACCTCGTTTGTCAATTCTGAGAACGGAAAAATGTAAAAAAATAAATAATCCGCGTTTTAAAGCCGTTAAAACTGTAATTTTATTATGAACAGTGAACACGTAAATGTAAAAAACATCATCATCATTCTCAATCAGCCACAAAGCTGAACACAGGCCTCTCCAAGATGGGGAGATTTGCTTATAATTGCCTCGCTTGGCAAGCGTGGTGGCAATCGTAGAGCGAAACTTTGCGACGGGAATGCTGCTGCCCTTGCCCTGTAGTATGTATGTATTTGAGCTACACCGCTTTAGATGTATACCGCCATCTGTCGGTAACGTGTTGTTAGAATTTATTATTCTAATCAGTTGTTACTATGTAGCGACAGGTCCTAATCGCAGGCGTTCCCTTAGCGATGAAGGCAATTTGTTAGTTATCAGTTCAGAATATAAAAGCAGCGAGAGTAAATAGAACAATAATTATTATTGAAAGGTAAAGAATAATAAAATAAAAATAATAGTTTAAAGAACTAAAAAAAAAACGCTTTTATTACGCACTAAAAATATAGTTCAAAAAACTAAAAAACACGCTTTAATGATGAAAGAAACTGAAAAGTGGAAAATAATTTCTAATTTAGAAATAGATCAATAAAAAATTATATATGTATTTTTTTACATCATATGTATTTACTGCATTTATTTATACAAATGTGTATGTAACGTTTGTCTTTTTTGTGTATATATTGTCTGCACTACTATATGTATTTTTTTCTGTTTCGTATAATGGTTAACTGGGAGATAATGCCTACTGCCATTAAGTCCGCCATTTTGTAATATTATGTGCAATCAAGTAAAATAAAAAAATAATAATAATAAATTTACAAGACATATTATACCTACGTTAAACCAACCAGACAACAGAGGAATTACAAATAATATACATCAATACATATAAATAATACCCTGACACGGAACAAGAACAAATATTCGTCATAAAAGTTTTGTCTAGGGTGATTCGATCCCCCGGGACAAACAATCATATGATGAATATTTTCGAAAGTTTTGTGTTTGAGTGTCATATATGTATCTCAATATTCAACATCATATCCACTATTGGTCATAAACCTCCCTAAGAAAATGGTAGGTATATAGGTAAATTCACACATCTCGTACATTGCCCTGACCACGTGGTTATTCATTCAAAGAACTTGTGTTACGGACATCAGACAATGGAGGAATTTTAAATATAATACTTAAATACATATTTTAACACCCAGAAACAGAACACACACAGATATCATAATATAAATATTTGTCCTGGGTGGGTATCGAACCTACGACCCTTGGCACATGAGATAGGATCACTACCCTTACCCAATAAATTCACTGATCCTCTCACCCTTCAAACAGGAACACAGCAACGCGTATATATTTGGTAGTAGATACAGGTGAGAGTGAAATACCAATGCAGACGACTTTTGGTCTGAATTCTACCTCATTCAAATTAAAGTGAGCGATATCATACGAGTATACAATACTAAACATGAGCTTCTTTTATATGTACACTATGCAATATCACTAGCAAAGATGACCTTACGTTTACACAGACTACGCACATTCGAAAGAAATACCTGGCCAACTGTCTGTAAATGTTCACGATTTCATAGAAATAGTCTGCTCTACAGTGGACTGGATGGGTATTGTTAGTATTTTAGAAGACTTGTGCATCTCGCTTGGCCCCTGGCCCCCGCTTGCGTCAGACGGTTTGTTTGTTAGGATTGTTCATTAACATCACTATAGCCCATGACAATGTCGGGTCAATGTCATGCTAAATGGAACTGATACTTTAATATTATCCTTTATTTTTTGTTAGTATTTAAACTTGAGATTTTGAATTGAGCGAAAACACATATCTCTTAAATATGTTCATTTTTGCGCATAACATAACATAACGATATATTAGATCCCAATGGTTAATACATATGATAAAAAAAATATATATGTATATATTACATTTACTAACCAAACCAACAAAAGTAGCTCAAATGCACAGGGTGGGGATGGGCAGCAGCATCTCCGTCGCGAAAGCTGCCCTGTGCGATTGCCAACACGCTTGCCCAGCGCAATTGTGGGCCATATTCCCCTTTTCTTGGGATGGCCTATGTCCAACTGTGGATTTCTAATGGCTGATATGATGATGATGATAATGATTCACCAACCACCAATACTGATATTAAAAATGAGAAAGTCACTTTGTGTGTTTTTCGCTTTCACCGCTGAACAGATAAACCCTTGTTTGGATACCTTCAACTTTGGAAAGAATATACGCTATATTTGACACTAGAAAAATCTGCATCGATGAAATGCAATGAAGGGTAGATAACTATTAAAATGAGGTATATTTTAGTAGATAGTTAAATAACTATAAAATTGTTTCAGTAGTTGATTTTATGAGACGTAAAATGTATTACGACACGAATCACTTAAAAATCAGATATCAAAATAGTATCTCTAGAACGAATGTATACGTAAGGTAAAATAATGGTAATTTATTAAAGGGAAAACGAGTTTAATACGTTGTGGAAACTTCTGTTCAAGAGAAAGTTTGGATTTACGATCCTGTTGAGAAAACGTTAGATCATAAACCTCTGAATTGGGAGAATTATTTACATGTGTAAACAAATCAATGAATTGCATTGCTTCCTGCGTAGGTGAAGCTATAAGTTTTATGGTTCAGGTATCCATTTGAATTGGAGAGTAATGTTGTTAAAACGTACGATGATGCAGTCGTCGTGGAGTATATTGATTTAGATCTTCATTCTTTTTCAATAATAATGCTTGAAGGAAATATAGAGTTATTCGCAAGAGTGGAGAATTATTACAATTTTTTTATTTTATTTTAATAGTCTAAGTCCTAACTAACAGCATATAGTCCGCGTGATAGTAAGCGTCATTGACACCTTTAGACGCTCGTAATATCACAAGAAAACCACTACCGCGTTGCGAACCTCGAGACTCGAAGACATTATGTCACATTACCCAGTAAATTAGTGAATTTATTATTATAATTAGTGAATTATTAGTAAAAGTCAGTGGACTTTCTCCACCTTCAAACCTTCGGTAGAAATAGGTGGAGTGAGATACCAATGCAGGCGACCTTTGAGGTCTACTTCTTGTAAGATCTTCTCCAGCATATGATGACTGTCCTACGGTCTCTTACGTAAATCTAAAATAAACTCAGCTAGTTCGTATTTTTAGCTAACAGATTTTAAAAGCAATAATAAGATTTGTGGACAAGCAAAGTAACCGATATACTAGTTTTGTATTTAATTGTTTCTTGATATTGAAATGGCTTGGTTTTTACTTGTTATTAATACTGTTATTTTTAATTGTTGTTTCATTCCAAACTACAAGCTATGATAAAAATTATTACGGATCCTCTCGGACACAGAAAATGAGAGAGGAGAAGATGCATCGTTGACAACTACTCTTATGGTGAAATAATGGCTTTAAAACGGGGTAATTTCTATGTTCGACGTTTCGGTTATCTTGTGGCATCCATTGTCAACATCATCATCATATCAGCCATATTTAGTCCACTGTTTGACATAAGCCTACCCAAGATTGCGGGATTTATGTCCATCTCTACCCTGTATTATTTAAGCTGCGCTTTTTCAGATGGGTATACCGCCATATGTCGGTTCAAAGACCTCAGTCGCCACTTACGACACCTGATACAAACAGAGGTACTATTCTACTCTACCGGTACCCCACAGCTCCCTTTTCAATATCAACCTTTATAAACATTCAAATATTTGAAAATTGCGTCTGTCTTTTACGTGACTTATGATAGCAAGTAAGGTGTGGAGCGAAAATAATAAAACTGACATTAAGTTGGTGAAATCGCGTAAAACTTAGTATTAAATAAACGAATTAAGCCCTCCGACCACATAACCGCAACCCTATGTCAATAAATTCATAAAACAATCCCTCAATTTCCTCGTTGCGCCGCGTCTTCACCAACGGAAATGTACTCAATTATGTGCCTAAGGAATGCGAGTGACCGCAAGTGTTATGAAAAATATTTCTCTTTTTCAATGTATTAAAAAATAAATTTGGTGTGTTATTAAATATTTTAAGACTAACGCAAGAATATTTATTTTAAAAAGTCACACCTTGTGTACTTGTTAGGGAACCTGAACTCTGTGTTAAAGTAAACTAGTAATTATTATAAGTTAAATAATCCATTTTGCATTTATCTATAGATTCGACCCTTAAGAAAGTGAAATAGTCAAGCAAATTTTATAAGGAATATTTTTGCGGACGGATTTATTACACATTTATCGATATTATTTAGTTTAACTGTACGAAAATACAATAAAGTAAACCACAATAGGAAATTTAGTAAACAATGACGTTATAATTAATCATGGATATAGCAAACTCTATATATAATAAATCAAGCCCGGCATAACCAAAAATTGTGTATTTCTATGTATAAATGTGGATTATTTAAAAACTTTAAATCTAAAATAACCCTTAAATTACGATTCATTATAGATCATTTTATTGTTATTAAAGCATAGCAGATTATAAGTCTTATTTGTACGTTTAAGAAATATTTTTGTAAAATATAGTCATGAAAATAAATGCATAGCAACACTGTGGTATGACAAATAGCAAATGTAGACTTTAGTTTGAGAATGAATTATTTATAGATTTTCTTTTCATTTAAAAAGTTCTAGGAGATCGATAAATCTTTTGCACACGCCCACGTAATAATGTATAAAAAAAATAAATGCGGACTTTGAAATTTACTGTAAGAAACAAAATGTTTCAATTATGAAATTGAATCGAATATAACATCTCTTTTAACAAATTATCATTACGGTATTTTCTTAAATAAGTAACAAAGAATACAATTAAACAGTGATATATGGGAAATATACATTGAAAAATGTCTCGTCTGAAGCCTGAGACAAGTTGCTTTTATTTTCTAGTAAATTTTATCTACGTAAATGTATATAAATGACTGGATTTATTTGGCTAATTCTTTATTGTGAATTATGTGCGGATTTTCAGTAAAGGAAAATACTTAAAACAAGAATTTAATGTTCCAATACCAACGGTTCATTACAGTATAAAATTGTAATGCTTCAGCCTTTTTATAAATTATATGAAATGTGTTATTTGATGTTGTATATTGTATTTATAGATGTGTTCATAATCTTTTATGTTTCATTACAGTAGTATGAAACTGGATTGTATTAAGGTACACAAATAAATGTAAGTCATACAAACTTCGCCGGGTCTTCTAGAGTGTAAGATAAAATTTCACCACTTTTTAATGCATTAAACCTCTAAAATAATTAAGTATCTATTTCTTTTTTTATTCGATTCGATTGCATTAAACTTTTGAAAGATTGCCATAAATATTAGAAGTTAGTCACGCCAAAGAATATGGAATAATATTTCTATTCAGTAGGGATAACGTTGATATAGCTATTCAATATAGAAAGTACCGTTTGCAAATTTTAATATTATGGCGGTGTTATTTTTATACATTGCTCTGTTAGAGTTGTCTGTAAAATGTATAAAGGTGTTGACTTTCAGCTATATACATATATTCACTTAACATCTCATACATTGACCTGACTCCGTGGTAAGTCGCTTAAAGCACTTGTGTTACATACATCAGACAATAGAGGAATAACAAATATTAAGCGCCTAAGATAGGATCACTACCATCTGCTCCATCGGGCCTGTCACCTGTCATTCAGCTATATATATATATAGTTGAATTTTTTTTTTCTTAGTATTTATTTGAAACAATCGTAAAAAAATTAACGTAACCAATACAAATATTATTTTAGCACGAAAGGTAACACAGAATTTTTATATTTCATATTAATTTTCTATTTTTGTTTTTAAAAATACTTTCAAGTCGTAATGATGGCTATGCTAACCGTATCTCGTCGAGAAATTATGCCCTAAGATTGCTACCACGCATGCTCAGTGCGGCAATTGTAGGCAAAAATCCTCGAGAGGACCCGTAGACTTACTATGGCTGATACGATGATTGTAACTTAAGCAATACAAAATTAAAGAATTCATTGATAACACACTTTAAACAATCAATAAGAATTTGCAATAATATATTTAAATATTTTTTATAGCGAATAGCTTGACGCTGAGCCTTGATTTTTGTCCACTTAGATGTTTATGTATGAAGGTGTCAAAACAGTATCGTGGCCACAAATTGCTATTGGGCCCACTAAGGGCATCTATTTGAATACCCTAGCCTAAACAATTGTGCGGTCAAGTCCATTCAACGCACTAATGTTTGCAAAGAAAGTTTGCACCTTATTACTTATGTACTACAGTATAGAATTGTCTTCTTGCGTATACAGTCCAGACTAACGTAGGCTCTTTCTGGATTAGATTGTTCCTGCTCAAATAGCCTTCTATGAAGATTTATTACTTAAGCATCGGCCTATTGAATTTTAATAGTTATTATTCAAAATATTCTATTGTTCTTAAATTTCGCTTGGGTATTATATTTGCGGCCGGAAGGCTTCGCGCTTGCATGGCACTTGCAGTTACTCTAGTAGTTATTATTACAAGTGGTAGTATTACAATTTTACAAAGTTTAGATGGCAATATGTTTGGCATTAAAGCAGTATGATTAAGTCAATTTGTGAATTATTTATATATATTTATTACGCGTCCTTTATCCTTCAGATTTTATAAAGTAACTATGGATGAATAAATGGATGTTTGTTACTCTTTAACGCCAGGGTGGCTGAACGAATCTATATGAAATTTCACTCACAGATACATTGTGATTTGAAATAATATACAGGCTACTTTTTGTTCGGAAACATATATAGTTTTCATGGGATTGAATTGATTTTTTTTAGATTAAAGATTTGTTGCATGGCGGTTTGCGGAACAGAGATCGACTCAGGCAATTCTTGAGTACAAAAGATCCCGGCGGACGTAATACATAGTAAATTGCACGCGGACAAAGCCGCGTATAAGAATACTTAACAACTATATAATACTAGCTGATCCGGAAAACGTTGCGTGTATATAAATAATTTCGGCCATGTGAAAAACATGAGATTGACCCTGAGATTTATTTATCGACATTGTTTAATAAATATTATTTAACTTAATTATACCAATTTGAATTAAAAAGGCATCGCTATAACAGGACAACATCTGTCGGGCCAGTTAGTATTATATGGTTTTTAATTATTCTTGTAATTATTCTTGTAATTATTCTTATAATTATTCTTCTATTTATTCTTAAATTGTTTAATTTTTCGCGCAATTCATGAATGATTTCTTTCATAAGAACTAGTTTTATTTATAGAATCAAACTTTTCCAAGTCGTCCGTGTTAGAAATATCTTAATCGTGACTCATTTCGTTTCTACTATCAATATTATTGGAGAGAGAACGATTGATTTCCTCCCTTGTCTAATATATTGGTAGTTCCTTCACACGATCTGAGATCTTTATTACCTTTCCAGACTTCAATATAGTCGGGAACTAATGGAAAGATTTTCACTTAATAATTAATTTGATTACGAATTTCTCGTTTTCTACGCTTAAGTTTCAATTTAATTTAATAAAATCTATTGAGTGCTTACTTTTTAACTTACTACACTTAGGAATTACACGTTTTGTGCTCTATAATAATCACTGAATTTTGAATGCTTATTTTGTGATCAACATATCAGCCGTTGGGAGTCTGCTGCTGACATACGCCTAGGGCATATATGACATAGGCTTTCTCAAGATACTAGGAATTTTTCCCATAATTGCCGCGCTAGGCAAGCGTGTTGGCAATCACAGAGCACAGCATTTGCGATAGAGGATACTAATACCAAGTGCATTCGAGCTACACTGTTTCGGATAAAAATACCGCTGTTTGTTGGTTCTGGTACCTTATTCGCCTCTTACGATACTTAGTAAAAGGGGAGGCACTATTCTACTCTGCCGGGGTACCCCACGGCTCAAATAGTAGTGATCCTATCTTATGCGCCAAGGGTCGTGGGTTCTATCTCCACCGAGGACAAATATTTATACAATGATATTTGAGTTGATTCTGTATCTGGGTGTTACATGTATGTATTTAAATATTATTTTGTGATTACTGTCTAATGTCCGTAACATATGTACTTTAAGTGACTTACCTTGAGAATATTATGTTAAATATTGTATTAGTATAAGTAATTAGTCTCCATTTGTATAACTACTGTATACAAATGGAGTTGGAGACCAATTGTACCTAAATTATCAGTTCAGATCCAGTCCTGGGGTCATGTTGGGAACTATTTAATGTCTTCCAAATTAATAGAGCGTCTCACGGAATCAGCCTACATAAAATTTGTAGAAGTTAAGTGTCTAGTTAATTTATTATTTAAATTATAACCATTAATGGCGGCTACATTAACGATGCTTAATGATTTATATTTCTAGTTTCAATTTAGCCTTGGCATTCTAGGAATTTATAAATATTTTAAATTTATTCGATGTCCACTCTTAGACCAAAGTCTCGCTAATAGAGGAGAATATTTGCCTGGAATAGCTTTTGAAGGAATAGTTTGAACCATTTTGAGTAGTGAACGCATAAATTATACAAAATATACAACACTGTCTTTAAGACACACTTTGAATTCCACAACAATTATTTTCTATTAGACCAGGTTGATAAAGAAGCATACAGTCCGCTTGTTAGTAACCGGCATCACAGCCCATAAACGCTGGTAATATCACAAGGATATTACTTGCGAGTTGCCAAACTTGTGACTTAAAGATATTATATCATTTTACCCAGTAACATAGGTACGTTACTGGGTGAAGTGTATAAGTGTAAATAAGTGTTAAGTGTATGTATCTATATTTTTTTATGTAGGTTATTCGATATATATCGATTATTATGAACCGATTTTTAAATATATTTTATTATTTTTATTTTATCCACGGTATGTTCGCGTTTACGCCTCAAGGTCTGATAATGGGATCTTAGGGAAATCGAGAAGAATTTACAGGCACGTAAAATATCTTGTAGGTTTGTGATTTCCAAAACGATTTAAATATTTACCTGTGGTATTAAAGTTGTTTTATTTTATTGAATAATTATATTATATCCTCACTCTAGAACTACAATAAAGCAATGAGTTCATTTCAAAACCCTGCAATCAAAATTTAGAAAGTTCATAATTATTGAAGGCTATCTATCATCTTAGATCTGTGGGCGTACAATTAAAGCCAAAACTACTTTATTAGGGTGGTAGAAGGTCAAGCGGCTATCTGAGGGCACGCGGCAAATGTCAGCATCCCAGCGGTAACTGACTGTCTACATTAAAGCAAATGGGCAGATTCTCTAGATGTATCAGTCTACTAGAGGTGGAACTTGAGGTCTACTTCTAGTTTAAAGTTCAACGTATATTCTGGTAAACCATAAGTAATTTTGCCGGTAAAAAAAGATGCATCTATCTTTACCGGCAAAAATATTGTCGCATGTCTATGTTTGGGTTTGTAGAGTGAGAGAGGTATTCATAATTTGTAGATATTCAATAATTACTGAGTAATGTGAAGCCGTAAGGTTCACTTTACCCAGTAATTACTGATCTAATGATTATACTGTGTATCTTTAAATCACAAGGTTGACCACGCACTAGTGATAGCCTTGTGGTAATACGAGCGTTAATAGACTGCAGTGACGCTTACTAAAACGCGGACTTTACGTCTATTTCTCGACCAAGTCTTAGATAAATATAAATTAAGAAAGAAATTTGACGTAAACTGATGAGCAGCATGTCATGTTCCATTTTACCGTTGTTTTATTATTCCGGAGGAGTCTGAACGGGCTACCAGATTTTTTTATTTGTATATTACATTAAAGTTAATGGGCAAAGTCCACCTTTAGTATATGTCAATCTTTTGTCCCCCGGCATATGAGTGATGGAGGTTCGAGTTCCACGTGAAGGCTAAGATAAGTTGTTATTTTCTAGTAAATATTATTTTTAATATAATTTAGCATTTGTCTATGCATAAAACCTCTAAATTAATTGAAAAACAGTCATCTTAATTAAAATGGAATAGCAACGAAGATATACTTTATTTATTATTTTAAGTTAAATCGTACAATTAATTTCTTACTACACATTTCTTTTTTAGCATGTGTCGACAGGAGCCTATTTTAATGCAATTATACATCACAAGCCTCCAATCTTCTAATATAAAAAGGCAAGAGGAAAGGTACCTTTCCATTCATTTTATGATAGTAGCCATAAAACGTCTACTGCTGGACATAGGCATAAAGAAAGGCGGAATTTGCCCATAATTACCGCGCTAGGCAAGCGTGGTGCCAATCGCAGAGCGTAGCTTCGTGACGGAAATATTGCTACTCATCCCTACCCTGTTGCATTTAAGCTACACTGCATGGGGTAGATATACCGCAATCTGTCGGTTCCGGTACCTCAAACACCTCTTTCAATACCTGGTGCTGTGGAAGGTACTAATCTGCTGTGCAGATACGACACAGCTAAGACAAAAACCTACCTTATTAGAAAATATAATAGCTACACAAAACAACTCCAATTTAGATTAGATGGAATCTACCGCCTTCGGTGGCAGCGAACCGTAAAAAGTCCGAAATTAAACATTAGATGTGATAATTATAATGTAAAATAAATTCATTGTTTTGTTAATATTAACATTATCAATGAATAAATTCAAATGACAGATTCTGTAATCTTACACTAAATAATGTAATGACTACCTCTTCGCGAAGATAACAATTTACAAGTCAAATTTTTATCCCAATAATATCGGAAATACATTTTTACATACTATGCGGATGTATGGAAATTTATTATTCTCAATTACTTTTATATATAAGTATCATTATCGTCATCATATCACTGTGATACTATCTTGCGACGCAAGGGTCGTAGGTTTGATCTACATCAATGACAAATATTTATATGATATTTATTTGTATTTATTCTGTATCTGAGTGTGTTACAATTGTATTTCAGTTTTATATAAGTGGTTTTTCAACACAATCGTTTTAAATAATTAATGTCAATTGAGTCACATAACAAAGATGTTGTGTGTTATTTATTTATTAACACTGCACTCCTCTTTGACGTTAAAATCCTTTAAGACGTTTTGCTTAAAGAATTTGCCTGTTGTAACAATTTATTGATATAAATAAAATACTGTTATCAATAATACTATACTTAGATATATGATTGTAACTGACTAACCTTAAAGCATAATTCACCTCAAAGTATTGTATACTAGCTGTGCCCGCAACTTCGTCCACGTGGAATAGTTTTTTTGGGTACCATACCTCTTTACCTTCAATTATAGAAACTTTGAATTTCATGTTTATTTATATCGAATGAATGGCCTGAAAAATAAGTTTCAAGTTTCTAGCTCTAAAAATAGCGATACTTCCATTCAACATTTCATCCCCCTTGTAGACCCTTTACAACCCTTATTTCAAATTAAAAAGTAGGCTATGTCCTTTTTCAGGGTCTAAAGATTGTCTGTGCCAAATTTTATTACAATCGGTTGGGAGGCTTAAGCGGAAAAGCGTAACAGACAGAGTTACTTTCACATTTATAATATTAGTCAGGATAGTAAGGATTTATTAAAATAGGAATATTCATTCTACTTATAATATAACTCAAATTATGATGCTAGATTGTCATTAAAGTAATTAAAATAAATAGTTAATTAGTGACCTACTTGAAAACAAGTCTGCGAGCATTAGCACGGCTTTAAAACGTAGTTTACAGCAGGTTCATTAAGCGAGCCCCAAAAAAAAACCTGCATGGAAAATTGATGGTGGCAAAGGTTCTATTGACATCTAGTGGTTGATCATAATTGAAGTACTTACTTTAAAGTCAAAGCAACACAAATCCTAAGCAGTTTTCTCATTAATAGGTATAATTTTAACACAGTAATATTTATAAAATTTGACACATTTAAAATGTAGAATGTTTTAAGCTATTTTTATAATACAAAATGTACTTTCATATTTGTTAATATAACCATTACACACTACTGTTGGATTGACACTTAGACATATATATTACATTAAATACAAGCAAATAATGAAAGAGTATAAAAAATTTTATGAACTATGTTATTTCGACGTATTTCGACCACTCAGAGAGCTCTAGTAAGAATAAATCTATAAGATAGCAAAAAACAGTATACATTGAATACAAAATCAAACCGTGATCTCTCATATTAACTAAAAGTGTACAAATCTGGTACATCGCCAGGATCATTAGGTTTCGACACAATAGGTGGTACAGGCACGTTTCCATGGCAACGGTGGGGCAAGCTGCAGTCGTTATCGGTCAAGCGGAGACCTTTGCGAAGATGGCTCGGCGCTGCAGAGTAGTGTTCCCATCTACCATATACAAAATTGCAATTTTTAAATAGCATACTTTACAAAAAAAAATCTTGCTTTTCATAATTCTTAACCAACTAGCTAATATCCTATAGATTTAGAGAAACAATCATCACAAACATAGAATATACTAGAAACTTTTGTATCATTATCATTACAGCCATTGGAAGTCCACTGTCGGACACTGGCCTCCCTAAAAAAGGTTGCATTTTGCCCACATTTCCGTGCTGGGTCAGCGTGTTGGCAATCGCAGAGCGCAGCTTTCACGATTGACATGCCGCTGCCTATTCCTGCCCTGCGTTATTAAGTTACATTGTTTCGGGTGGATATACCACCATATTATGTAGGCTCAGGTACCTTAGTCGCCTCTGACAACATCTAATACATAGTACCTACTATTCTACTCTGCCGGTACAATACTAGTTTCTATACGTTCAAGTCTTCTTTTTATTATTAATAACTAAGTAATTATTATGTTAAATTACCCCGTACCTGATTATACTTCTTTTTCATATATTTTCAGGATTGATTGATTTGTAGAAAGGCTGTGTAACTTGTCGTAGTTTCACTACAATTCTTGAGGAGCTTACAAAGCGTAAGTACGTTGTAGAATGTTCATCCATTACCGACCTACGGATGGGAAGGCTTAACAGGATTATAAAAGCACGTAGTATATGGCAAGGAATGGGGAAACTTAAACTTAGCAGTAAACGAGGGAAGTCGATGATATATATGCATATCTGTGAATTTGGAAAAAGGCAATATCATTGGTAATAAAATAAAATATAAGAGAAAAAAAGAATAAACGAGAAATGGCTGACGGGTAGCAAACTGCGCGGGCGCACGGCAAAGCGTTTAGGTCGGCAGTATCCTTAGTTCAGTGTGGTTTGGGGTCACATGCGATGGCTGCCTCGCCGTCTTGATTTACAGGTGATTTGCTGTTGTTTGTGTTATTTCACGTGGGAAATATTTCTAAGATATTTATTTGGAGTTGATTACTTACGGGCCCAATGGTCGAGGGTTGATCCCAACCTATAAACATTTATATGGTGAATATTTAGTTCGATATCGTTATGTGAATTTTAAACAATAAACCATACTTCCTCTTTTCATTTGTTCTGTTTATTCTAAAACAATGATAGCTGCTCTCTAATTGTGTCCTGTGAACAATACACATACTACTAAATACTAGTCGATATTACCAGTGTGCTTGCAGTCTTTGCTTACAGCACAAACTGACTGCACTTTTTTATTAGACCAGGTCGACAAACAAGCATACAGTCCGCGTGATAGTAAGCGTAACTGCAGCCTATAGGCGCTCGTAATAACAAATAGATACCACTAATGCGTTGCCTAAAACGTGTGACTTGAGATTATTATGCCACATTACCCAGTAAATTCACTGCCTCTCTCACCCTTCAGACCGGAACACAGCAATGTGAACACAGCTATTTGGCGGTAGAAATAGGTGACAGTGAGGTACCAATGCAGACGACCTTTTGTATGAGGTCTACCTTATATTTAGTTAGAGGACTTCAGCAGCAGGTTCGTCGATAATTAAACAACGGCACGTTGCTTCATCATGGCAGTCTTAAAAACGTCCATTGCTCAACATAAGCCTTCCAAGAAAAGGCTAATTTTCCTATACTTACCGCGCTGGGCAAGCGTGGTGGCAATTTCAGAGCGTAGGCGCGGGACTGGGATGTTGCTACCCATCCCTGCCCTGTTGCATTTATATACTCGGGTGGATATACCGCCACCTGTCAGTTTAGGTACTTCGGTCGCTTCTTATGACACCTGATATTTAGGGCGGCACTATTCTACTCTGCCGGTATCTCACGGCAATGCAGGTACCTTACGGCACGTTGCTTAGGAACCACTTAATCAGTAACACAGATGCATTGGAGTATGAAAGTACTTTTCAACATTTTTATTGCGGAATACATCTTGCTAAACACAGCATAGCGACCTGTAGAGTGAGTTGGTGGTTTCAAATCATACACTATTCGATATCATTATCGAATACTACTGTTATAATCTATCAGGTTGTCAAAAAAATGTTTATTTAAGTAGGGCATCATCATCATCATATCAGCAATTGGAAGTCTTTTGCTGAACATAGACCTCTCCAAGATAGGGGGAATTTTTCCCATAATTGCCGCGCTGGGCAAGCGTGTTGTCAATCGCGTTCAGATCGCAGCATTTGCGACGAGGAAGCTGCTGCCCATCACCATCCTGTGCATTTGAGCTACACTATACCGGATGGATATACCGCCATCTGTCGGTTCTAGTATCTTAGTCGCCTCTTACGACACCTGATACAGTAGGGGGGTACTATTCTACTCTGCGGGTACCTCACGGGTTAAAGTAGGGTATAGGCCCTTTAAATCGTTAAAACAAACATATTTTTATAACTACAGATATACTAATTACAATACTACTCAATTGACCATATTGTATTACCACCTATTAAATTATTGCATGTGTAATAAATTGCTTAATTAGAATTACACAATTTGCTTAAACACCCTACAATTTAATATAGAAATTACAAACATTAATCGATTTTCTACCTCGAAAGTTAAATCAGTATCCATTATACGAAACCAATAACAATGTAAAACAAAAGTTCCAAGTATCAAAACAATTTCACGAGTATGCTCGCGCTCGCGAACAACCGAATGCATTAACACAAAATACTTCCTGCATATTCATGTTGAACAGAGCGGGCGACGCCGCGGTATGAGCGTAGTCCTGGGCGACCGGCACGCGTGGGCGACCGGCGATTATGCACGCCCGCTCACCAAAGTAGAGAGCAAGGTGCTCTGCTTTGAAACTTCATTCATTTATGCTGCTACTAATTCGTTCCGATGTCCCGAAGTATACTGGCATGATGGCGCGTATCCTATCTTGTGCGCCAGGTCATGGGTTCGATTTCCACCAAAGGCAAATAAAAATATAATAATATTTGTGTTATTTATGTTTCTGGGTTGAATATCATATTTGTGATTACACTAGCTGAGTCCGAGATTTCGTTTGCGTAAAATTGTTACTTTGGGCAGCATGAATTCATTCAAACTACAAATTTCCACGCATTGCACGCAACCAACATAAATATTTCACCCGTTTTTTCCACATTTTTGATTAATGCTCTACTCTTTGCGTGATGTAAGCGCCTAAGTTACTCCTTATTACATAAGCTATCTGCCAGTGAACGTCCGGTCCAGCGGTTCCATAGATTAGCCGGAACAAACAGACAAACAGACAGACAAAACTTGTAAAAAAATATATTTTGGTATGTGTATCGTAAATACATTCACATGCATGTAGTATAAAGCGGTTATTTTAATATTACAAACAGACACTCCAATTTTATTTATATGCATTGATAGTATAATTACGCATAACTTCGATAAATGTCTCCCTTGTGCGCTCGCTTACTGGCACTCTACAACCACAAATACTTTACACACATTCCTTTCGTAGAGCAATACACCGTGTTTGCCGGCATACGCGTGCAGCTGCTGCTCCTCGAGTGATAACTGACTGCAATAGTGCGGCTGGGCTCAATCTGCCCACTGCAAGGACACACGGGCACAATCAGGTATAGAATTGCTTATTAATTAACGCTTCTTCCATCTGATGGCACTGGAATTAATGTTTGAGTCCAGCATTAAATAAAAAAAGTTACAAAATAAACACGTTTTATTTATGTCAAGATCTGTAATTACTGAGTTAGATATTTCTTAATTAAAAAACACCATGTATGTTTGTTGTCAATGTTACCGGCTAATAATTAAGATTTCTATACATCTTACGTTTATCTATTGAAATCAGAGAATAAAATATGTTTCTATGTGACGTTTTATGTCACTTCACACGAAAACGCAGTTAAACGGAATAAAAAGTATCCTATATCCGTTTCCCGGTTCTAAGCTACCTCCACACTAATTTGCAGGCAAATCAGTATAGCCGTTTTTCAGTTATAAATAGTGTAACTAACACGGCTCTCTTTTATATAAACAAAATTTCATGAACATTGATGGAGCAAAACAGCAAAAATGACGTACTAGTCACATGACCCTGTAAAGTTATAAAAGTCAATTATACATATAGGGATTGCTTGAATAACATAAATTCTATTCTCTGTGATTGAGGACCGGAAACCTTTTAATTAGTGTAGCGGCAAAGACGGACAACTTATTATTACAACTATATAATAGGATAAATACATAAGAATAAAACCTATTATATTTGAATTGAATCTACACAGAACGACGGTTCCAATGGCGGGCTATCCGTATCCTCTTTCTCAAGGTGACAGCAAAATATCAGTGGTTTGACCAACCTAATAATCTATGTTTCCTTTCCGTCTCAACTCTGAGACAAGTTTAAGCACTTGTGTTGCTGTTATTGGAAACATATAAATTACAAGTATACTACTTGAATACACATATATAAACCCCAAAGATAGAACAAATATAAACATTCTTCACATATATATTTGTTAAGGCGGAACCAGGTAGAGTCCTTTTGTAGGTAGTTTTTTTTTATTAGACCAAGCAAGCATATAGTCCGCGTGATAGTAAGCATCACAGCAGCCTATAGACGCTTGTAATATCACTAGGATATCACTAGCGAGTTGAAAATGTTATGTCACATTGAGAAGTTACTGGGTAATGTAACATAAAATCTGCTTCTCTAACTTTTAAAACCGGAATACTACAATGCCAACATTGTTATTTGGTGGTAGAAATAGGTAATAGTAGCAACACACACACAGATCTATTAAAATCACTGCGGCTTACAATTAATAAATAAAAAAAAATCCCAGCATCTCATACATCGACCTGATTTCGTTAAAGCACTTATGTTACGAACATCAGAGAACCAAAGAATTACAAAAATACTTCTTAAATACATATATTTTACCTAATACATAAATATTTGTCCTGGGTGGGGATCGAACTCACCGATACCATTTGCACCATCGGGCCCGTCTCATACAATATTTTTATTATGCTATTTTTATTAAATTATCAATTTTTTGTGTGCTGTATTTGATGCAAATAACCGTATTATCTGTCCATGGTGTTATCTTCGGGAAGTAGAGCAACACCGCAGCCGGTGCACACTCGCCATAGTCCGCACCATAATTGATACAGGGCGATGTTAAAAACCAATAGCGAGCCGGGAATGATTTACAGGCGGCTAATGCGCATGTACGGCGACTTCATTAGCATTTATTATGGTAATCGTCCGCTTGAAATATGTTTTAATACGAGGCCTGCGTGGGGCGGACTTGCTGACATTTCAGATGGAGCGAGAAAAGGCTTGATATCAAAATGGGGTAGAAAAATATATTCATCCCACTAGTATAGGTGCGAGCGTTTGTAAAGAAACATGGCTGAACGGATTTCAAACTTTACCATAATATGATATGGTCCATACATCAGAATTATACGTACATATTACAAAGGCAAAGTCGCGGGTGGCCGTTTGTTTATCAATAAGTTATATGTAAGCGTAAGGATAAGGTTAATAAAATTTGTTGAACCAAATAATATTTTATAAAGTATATCAAAATTTACTCCTACTATATTGGATGTCTTATAAATTTTAAGACTGAAATATATCAAGGCGTGTACTATTATTCCAAATAAATAAATCTTCCAAAATAATAATCAACTAAAAATACTCGATAATAAAAAACGAAAAAATAATCATCACATCAACAATAAGATCTTCAATTAATCCACTACCGGATAATGGCTTCTCTGATAAAAGTGGGATTGCTGCCCATTCTCTTGTTACAGTTGAACTAACCAGTTGGTTCTCATCCAGAACTTAAATATGACTTAATATACCCTTAAATTTATTACATCATCATCTCCTGGCACTCAACATTCAAATACACTTCACACACATTTCTTTCGTAGAGCAGTACACCGTGTTCACCGGCGTATGCGTGCAGTCCTTGCCCCCTCGAGCAATATCCGACCGTACTACCGCCATCTGTCGGCCCCGGTACCTCACTTGCCTCCACAAACTAGCACAAAGGGAGGTTCTCCTCTGTCCGTTGCGCAAAACAATAAGAAAGTTAAAATCAAATCTGATTTTGCTTTGACTAATGGTCTATTTAGAATAAAACAGACAACAACTCTACAGAGACAATTATAATATTAATTCAGTGACATAATCCCTTAACGAGATGACCAATATTCTGCAGTGGTTGGATAAATCATTTGCTAGACGGTATGCATTGTTAAAATTCCTATTATATTCTACATTATGTACGCGCTACCACGTACCAATAAATATATTGGATATGGCAAAAATGTAGCTACGAAATATATAATAAATAAATGCATTTACCAGTCTGGAAATACCTGTAAAACTGAATTACTGATATATTTACAAATTATTTCAAATACCTCTGAAATTTAATATTAGGTCATAAAGTCCAAAATTGTGGACTTTCATATATTATGAAATATATTTTAGTAAAACACGATTGAATGGAGTACCTGCTTTCAAATTGATATTTTCAATTTAAAATTTTAAGGTGTAGCTACAAAAATAAACATTTATGAATAAAACTGAATTGTCAAATTGCATACATTAAACTCTGACAAAAACTTAACAATCGATATTACTCTATAATAGCGAGCCATTAAGTTTAGAATTGACTATAAGAAATAGCATATTTGGGTAGGTTGATACGATATGGAAACTCGTATCTATTGTCTTAATAAAAAAGTAGGCCTTAGCACTTTTATATATTCGCCAAAGTATAGACCCGATTATTTATTCACATATCTCACACATTAACCTGACACCTAGATAAGTCACTTAAAGCATGGACATCAGAAAACAGACGAATCACAAATATTCATAATATAATGTTTGTCCTGCGTGGAAACAGAGCCCACAACCCTTATTGCAAAAGATCGAATTGAATACTACAGGTCCGATAGCGCAGATGGTAGTGATCCTATCATTTGCACTAAGGGTCGTGGGATCGATCCCAACCCAGGACAAATATTTATATGATGGATATTTGTATTTGATGTGTCTGGGTGTTAATACATTTATAATTTCTCTGCTAACTGAAACCAGTAACACAAATGCTATATGCTACTCATCACGGAGTCAGGTCCATGTATAAGTAAGAATTTATTATATACTAGCAAAGCTCTACATTTTTATCCGTGTTTACTTGTAGAAATTTGATAATAACTTTACATCCTCACTCCCCTTTAAGGGATGATTTTCGACAAAAATGTTTTACTCGAATTTCATAACTACAGAAACAGCAAAGTTTCATACTAACTTTGCAACCCTGTTTTACCACTTTAGGGGGTGAATTTTCAAAAGTTCTTTCTTTGTGCTCTCTTACGTTATAAAAGGAACTCCCGCACAATCAATTGTCTAGCCCTTATAGTTTAGGCGATGTGTTGATATGTCAGTCAGTCAGTCAGCTAGCTTCTCTTTTTATATATATAGATTACAACCGAATGCGTCATTGGGTCCCATTTTATATATAAGTATCATCATCACCATCATAGCAACATATCTCCCTCCTCCGGCCTCCCCAGGAGGGATTTCACTCGTAACTGTCGCGCTAGGCCTGAGGTGGGCAATCGCAAAGCGTAACTTCGCGACGGGAATTCTGCTGCACATTCTCTACCCGTTACATTTGAGCTACCCTATTTCCAGTGGATATCCCGCCATCTGTCAGTTTCGGTACCTCAGTAAAAAAGGTAATATAAGTATGAATCGTTTGAAAATGTTAAATTCAAACAAAAAGTTGTAGATCGAATTAGTTCTTGATCATTCATTTTTTTTATTCATCATACCAGCCATTACAAGTGTATTGCTGGACATAAGCCTCCCTAAGAATGGGGGAATTTCGACCATTCGACCATAACTGCCGCGCTGGGTAAGCGTGTTGGTAATCCCAGAGCGCAGCCATCGCGATAGAGATGCTGCTGCCCATCCCTTCCCCGTGCATTTGAACTGCACTGATTTGGATGGATATACTGCCATCTGTTGGTTCCAGTACCTCTGTAATAAATGTTAATATAACTCTTTCGGTTAATTAGTTCGTCAAACAAAAGTTGTAGATTGATTTTAGTTCTTAATAGTCGTGTCCAATATAGATTTAAAGCTCCACGTTTCATTCAATTCTGGATGTAAATTCATTCATACAGCATTGTCCTACCCGCCATAACCGACAATTAGTATATCGTTGTCCTGTGACAGGGCCTGTTTTGTGTTATACCGCATTACCTATGCTATATGATAATTCAGTGTCAGTTTGTTGTGTTAGAAGTTAAATCTATCTTATCGAAACTATTTTAAATAAATGAGACATTTAAATACATTATTTTGGCATTATTTTACAGATTTCGTTTACTTGACTGCATAAAACAATTCAGCGAAAACACAGTAATTTCCAGAACCAACAAAAATTTTCATTTTTTATTAATTAAGGAAATTTCTAATATTATAAATAAAAAAATATTTAAATGTATATTTGTTTCAACTTAAAAACGAGTCGAGCCATTTGAGTAACTATTTCACTATTAGAAAGCAACATCTTCACCAAGTAAAAAAGGGTATATTATTTTTCGTAAAATCGAACTATAAACACCTGAGATGTAATGTGACTAGGCACGATTGATATTACTGTAATGAATAAGCTCAAAAACTACTAGACTGATTTTAGCGAATTAAAATATTTTATTAATTGATTTTGAATAGATTGGACATTGTTATGAATGATTACATGGTTTATTTTATCCCTATATTCTGTATAATATAACTATACATTTTAGGTAAGCAGAACCTTAGTCTCATTACCATCAGCACTTAATTAACCCGCTGTAATAATATTATCAAATATATACGAAACCTAGGGCTCTTCCACTATCTTAAAATAAATATCTTCACAATCCTAATAGACAGCAATCTGTCATAGACGCAAAGATTTTGATTGTCTGATCATCATTTGTTTTTTTTATATCCTTAAGCGGAAAGTCTTTTCAATTGACGGTACCGATGGCGCAAATAGTAGTGACCTTATCTTGTAACTTATATGATGATATTTGCGTTTGTTCTGTGCATGCGTGTTAAATATGTGTATTTAAGCAGTACATTCAAAATTTCTCTGTTGTCTGGGGTCCGTAACACAAATTTCATAACTGTATAATTAGGATAGCCCGTATAATTATGTTAATAAAGAAATAAAATGCTTTAAGCTATTTACCACGGAGTCAGGTCAATGTATGAGATGTTGTGGGAATTTATTTGTTATTATTGACCGGTCTTACTATTTGGGCAATCACTCAATAAGATTTAAAGCGCTATCTCGCCCTAATATAGAGTAAATGGTACTTTCAGAGCTGGTTAATTTAGCAGCCAGAATATTGACGCGTATTATTAATTTAACTTGTACAGTGCGTAAAAATATAATATTAATTTCTACAGCGCGTAAAAGTGTACTGTTAATTTGTACAGTGCGTAAAAAATACGCCGGTCAAGAGTGAGTCGGAGACGCAGATTATTATTTTTTTTTAATATGACTAAGTCGACCACCAAATATACTTTTCGCGTGTTTATAAGCGTTACTGGAACGTACGGTCATATTATTAAAATATCCTTGTGATATCACACTTGTGTGTTGCCAACCTTGAGCCTGTGACCGGAACAATAATAATAATATTCTTTATTGTACATACCATATGCAACACATTCAAATAACATAGAAAAATATACAACAGTACAGTACAATATGCGGCGGAACAATGCAGTACGAACACTGCTGTTTGGCGGTAGAAATGAGTGAAGTACCAATGCAGGGGGTCTTTGTATTACCTACCTCTAGTACTTCTAGTTTACTTTACTAGCGCTGTGAGAACTCCTTTCTTATTGAATTTATTTTTTCTAATTTATCATAGGTTTTGATTCCCCTGTAATTTTCAAAAATACAGATCAAATGACCGTAGGTATATTTAGATTGCGTTGATTTGAAATATTGATTTTTACATCATGTAAGGATCGCAAATAGATAAATAGACAGATGCACAACAAATTGATTCTACAGGCATTAAATCTTTTCATTTGAATTTTGGAACCCTAACAAGTAATTCATGACATTTATTTACAAGTATTTTTTTTATTATACCCGGTCGACAAACAAGATTATTTATCATTATCTAGCTTAAAAATTTTATATCACATAACCCAGTAATTTTACTGCCTCTCTCACCCAGAAATCAGATCTCAGCACTGCGAATTTGTCGGTAAAATTAGGTGAAAGTGAGGTACCGCTTGTTAAATGAATTGATCAATTAACATTTTGTTGATACCGGCTCGTTTCGGAGATGAGTAAATTGTCTGTCAGTTTCACTAACGCCTAACGCACGATAAGTGCAAAGTGAAAAGTTTTGGTTGAAGGAAAGTTTTCAATACAGCCCGTATGCTGGGATCACCTTACAACTGCCCGCTGAGCCAAGCAAGTATTAACACGGCTTTTAATTATTATGTCCTTAAAATAACATTAATTGGTAGAAAAAGTACAGAACCTCGAGTAGCTCTCATACATTTTCATATATTACTGAGTCGACAAACAGCGTGATAGTAAATGTCGTCGCAGCCTTTGGACGCTCGTAATATCATAAGAATATCACTAGTGCTTTGCCAACATTGCGTCGTGAAGATATTATGTCACGTTACCTGTTTGCGAAACATGTACTGTGAATTTATGAACTTATTTATATTTTCATTTTATTTTCATTCTATTTATTCTAATGACTTGATTAAATTAAGAATTGAAAAAGATTTCGTCTTGAGAATTAATATAAATTATTGCTTTGTCATAAAATTATGGTGTTTTTCCAGTGTACTTTCCAGTTTGGTGATGTACATATAGGATAAAAAGTTGATATCAATGTTGACGCTTATAAAGCAGATAACCCTACTTCGCAGCGTAAATTAAATACATCCGACATTAAAACTTATTAATATAATTATGAAAGTAATAAAAATAAAGAATGTTTCAAGTCATAGATATAATGAAAAGTATTTAAAATCGTTCACGTAAACAAAGTGAAACATATAAGAATGTTAGTCCTACATCACACTTCTAGACGAAAACTGTATCAAAAAAAATAGTTTAATTTTAATATTTGAGATTTATATGGTTAAATCTTTCAGGTTTAAATCTGTTTCAGTTAATGATTAACTTTGGGTCCAAGGATCGTCTTACAAATCAAGCTGTATATAAAAATGTCTTTGCACAACTTTGATAATTTCTTAGAGTTATTTTTGAAAATAGCGACAATAATAATTGAATTGTGTGGAAAAAAACATTATTTGAACTATAGGCAGATATAGTTTCAATTCAAGCCGTTCAAATGCAAACGTAAATCCTTACAGCAATCATATAAGCGAAATAAAGCCCACTGTTGGACATAGGCCTACCCATCATAGGTGAATGTATGCCTATAACTTGTAGCAATCGCAGAGCGCAAATTCGCGACGAGGATGCTGCTGCCCATCCCGACCTTGTAGTATTTAAAATGCACTGTTTCAAGAAGATATGCTGCCATCTGTCAGTTCCGGTACTTATGTCGGCTCTGATGAAACCTAGTACAGGAATAATAATAATTTATTTATCTCCTCCAATAATTACAAGAACTGAACCTGATAAACAATTACTGAACAGAAAATGATGAATACAGCAATGGCCGCAATTTAATCGATATATCTCTTCTTCATGCTATTGTCTAAATCTCCTTCATGCAATCTAAAATCAATAAAAAACGTCTTATTATAAGCACTCTGACATTTATAAACAACTCATCGACATACTTAATGAAAAAAAAATTACATAAGTCCCTTCCACACACTTCTCCATACTTAAAACTAGCAACAAACCGCAAGTTGAAAAACTTAGGAAAACAGGTTAGGATGAGTTCCACTATCTTCAGGTGGCGCCCTCTGCGGCTGTTCTTATTTCTCAGGACATCACCCGCATCGAGGTTAACTTAGTTTTGAGTTTGGGCCCTCGCTATTTAAAAGTTAGGACAATGTAGGGTGAAATAGTTCAGCTTTGATTCAAGAAAGGTCAGGGAGATCATTGAAAAGTTTAACTGACACTCTTTTTATAAATCTGGGGCTGTGTATGAAGTATACTAAGAAAGCAATGATATAACTATTGTTCAAAATACATAAATACTTATTTCATTACTTCCTGTCCGCGTTGACATCTTTTCTATTCCTTTGGTATTTTTTTATCCCTAGAAGAACGAGTAACCCATAAATTTTCCTACAGTTTTAGCTATACTATGCCAATTTTTAACAAAATCAAAAGAAATATAAAAATACGTAACATACAGTCTTACTTTCAAATATATTTTTGTTTTTAATTAGACCAGGTTACCGAACGAGCTCGCAGTCTGCGTGATGATCGTAATTTCACAATATATCAATAGCGCGTGAAGATTTATTACCCAGTAATTTCACTAGCTCCTGTGAGTGAGGTACCAACGCAGACGACCTTCGTGTGAAGTCTACCTCATGTAAAATTTCATCCATCTTTAAATTGAATTTTCAGTTCATTCTGAACTACAATCAAAAAATATTTTCAAATAAATAAAGTCTAAAGTCTTATTCAATTTCAACCATCAACTTATTTTAATTTATATCTAAGTGAAATTCTTGTGTATAATCATTATAAAAAAAATTCATTATCTTCTATTCGGTGTATTAAGGATGCGCTTCCTCCAATGGCACTAGAATTGATATGTAAATCTCAGTAAACCTCAGCATTATCTTTAAATTTTGTTAAAGAAAATATATATTTTATGCGAAAGTGTAACTCTTCTAACAGTCTCCACTTTCGGTTTTTATACTGTTAATCAAAAGTAGTATGATTGAGGAATGTTTCTCAAACGTCACCCGACACTTTGCCTCTAAATAAAACAAACACTACCTAATAATAAAACCGGCATTCACCAAAAACCGAATATTTGCGAGCCAAACGAAAATAAAGTTTTCGCCCGAGTTAATGCACTTTGCAACGTATACAGGTTGAGCTTTTTTGTTTATATATTTAATTATGGGCGCAAATTTTATCACTATCATATACGCTAAAGGATGTATATCATATAAACTGCAGGAAATGGGCCACTCCAAGATCTTTGCCAATGACTGCTATAGACAATCGTAGAACGTAGGTCTATGATTCTTACACTTTTAAAGCTGTACCGATTTGTGGATATTTGCCATGTGGATACCTTGACTTCTAGTAAAGTCTGAGAGATACTTTAAATTTAGGATAAATTTATATGCAACGATATTATAAACGATATTATAAAGTACATATTAAATTACAATTCAAAATAATATTTTGATGGTGTACTTAAGAATTGTCAAAGCTTTGACTTATTAGAGTAGCATAATAAAATTGTCTCTCTATTTTAGAACCAGCGTTGTTCAGTAAAATATCTTACATATTTTTCACTCGAAAAAACGGTTGATCAACCGTCAAATATAATAATTTCAAATTAGTATAAAGCTACATGTCAAAGGCATTTTGAATTATATTTATTAGGAGAAAGACAAGTAAGTCTTCATGGTTCCATTGTATTAAGTTAAATAACAAGTTAAACACTGACTATTGTAGTACCGGAGTTAAAAATAACTAGAAGAAGAAAACAAATAGGTAATATATTTGAGGTCACATTAGGGATATTTGAATTGATTGTACTGCATCGTTCATTTCGCAGCTTGGCATCGTGCCAATCGCGTCACGCGGGACACCCGACTGTCCAACCATTCTCTACCTGTCTATAACACGTTGTTGATTGCGTTACTTTTCTTAGCCTCTGACACTTATTGTTCTTGTTTAAAGCTACAGCAATTACTAATTATTATTGCAAAAATAATGCTTGAGTATAATTCCACATCTTTAACGATATACGATAAACAACTTTATGTTTACAACGTTGTCGGCGTCATTTTGTATCATGTGGAACATTCCCCGGCCCAAAATAAGCCTATGCCCTTTTATAGGGTTCAAGGTATCCAAACCCATCAAATATACATGCATTTCTGATATTAGTGTGGACAGTGATATAATAAGAACGTGAAACCGCAATCTCCTACTACATCTTAAAGACAAAAGTTTACTAATAGCGTAACAACATTATAAATGGGTTACAAATAAGATATTGAAATAATTCATACTGCTCACGTCGTAGATTGCACTTGAGTGAGAATATATACTAAAACGAATGGAAGGAAATGACAATTGTATTCCAACTAAAATAAAATAAATGTATATTTCCCTTGATCATCGTACCACGAAGGAACGCTGGACCAATTTTTTTTTATTTTAGTTAAATCTTGTTTTGTTTTTGTTATTGTCAGGAGAAGGTTCATAAGAAATTTTTCATGAAAAGTATGTAAAAAAACTTCTGATGCAACCTTGTAGCGTTTGGCATATCTGTCAGTGATATAACAGTTGTCAAGATTCACAAAAAGCGCGCTGCAATTAGGCAGGATAAAGTCTATCGCATCAGCTAGTTTGTAATTTATTTTTTCTAGTATGGCATATGTAATTTATTTTTTATTTTAATAGTATACAAATTTTACAATATGTATCAATGATCAGAAACCAATAAATCTTTATTTTATTACAATCTGGCAATCATTAAGGTTTAAACAGAGCTAAAATAAGTAGACCGAATTTATTCGTTATTAATTGTTACTTGGGAATGACCGATAGGGAGATTTTTGCCCATAATTGCCACTCTGGCCAGGCTTATATTCAACAGTGGACTTTTTATGGCTTATAAATTTTTCTTATTCTTAAATGTACAATCAAACAGATACAAAAATAATTGGATATTTATTTAAAAGAAAAGTCCAATAGTACACATATATAATAAATATTTTAAAATTATTTTTAATATAAGATCAGCCTGTACGTGGAGTGCACTTGAAAATGGAACGTCTTGAAGGGACAGCGGTCAACTGGCCGTGTGCCAACACAGCAGGAACTGTCCTTTTGTCTGACAGTGATTTGATTTAGCATAAACAAGCCCCCGCTCGTGGCTTTGCACGAGTGTGTTCTTTGAGCGGTATTCATTTTCATCATAACAGCCATTAGATGTGCACTGTGGAACATTGGCATTCTCAAAAAGGAAGTATTTACCGCGCTGGCAGACGTGGTGGTAATCGCAGAGCAGTAGCTTCGGGGATGCTGCCATCTCTGCTCTATAAAAAAGTGAAAATACATTAAATTAATATAGCGCCATGTGTCAGTTCTGTTACTTTTGACATGTAAATTTTTCCATGAGGTAGACAAGGTCGTCTGTCTGCATTGGTAACTGACTCTCACCTATTTCTACCGCCAAATAGTAGTGTTATCATTGCTATGTTCCTGTTTGAAGAGTGAGAGAGGCAATGAAATTACTGGGTTCTGTAAAATAATATCTTCAAGTCAAAAGGTAGACAACGTGCTAGTGATATCCTTGTGATATAACGAGTATTTATAGACCGCAGTGACACTTACAATCGTGTGGATAATTTTGTGATCCTTCAAATAGGATCGGAAACTTGCCTCACAGGTTTTAATCTCAATACACTTGCAATTGCTATATATATATATATATACATATATATATAAATGGATGTCATCCATCAAGCATACGATAGTAAACGATAGCACTTGATAGTAAACGTGGCCGCAGCCGCTCGTGTAATCATAAAGATATCATTAGCAAGATGTAATGTCACATTTACCCTGTAATTTTATTTCTTATGCGAATACTGCTATTTGGCGCTAGAAATAAATGAGAGTGCAAATGCAAACCTTCACTATTTGTAAATTTTTGTTAATACCTTTATGCACCGATATTGATTACTTCTCTTAAGTAAACCTCCTTCAAAGGTCTGCCAGGGCACCTGACGCTCATTATTTTAGCTGCCCAGCAGCAGTGCTTGCTGGGTTCCGATTTGAAGGGTGACAGAGCCAATGAAATTACTGGGTAATTTGACATAAGATCGGTATGTTACATTGTTGCCGACGCGCTAGTGATATGTTTGTGATGACGCAAACTTTTATTGGCTACGTTGAGGCTTACCACCAAGCCTATACTTGTTTTCCAATTTAGTAATTCATATAAAAATATGAAATTTGCATACGGATATTTTGAACTCTAAGAAGATATTGTTTATGTGAAATTAATCACGTGTATCACACTAATGTTATAATTAGGTAATAATTGATCCTCTCGGAAGACCAGCGCTGCGCGATGCCACTGTAGCTTATGCTGTGTTAGTCTTATTTCTCATTCTCTATTTTTTTTCGCGGTCTTTAATCTTCTCTACGTGTTTCTTATATATGTATACTTAATTTTTTATAAGGTTTTTATTAATATATTTTGTGTGGCCAATAGATATTTTCTTTCTTTCTTACTATAAATACTAAAACACAGTTTTGAAAACGTATAACGTGACATCAAAATGTAACAAACATCTCGTCTTTGGGTATGTGTTTATGTTTATTTTGGTCAATTCCATTTGTCTGAGTGGACGATCGAATTCCGTCGAGTGCGCGTAAAGAGTGCGCGTGTTCTTGGGTTTGTTGCCCGGCGCGGGCGCTGGCCGGACGCTATTTGCGGGCCGCGGCCAAACACTGTGACGATGACCCGTCTGCATTCGTAATGCAATATACACTATATATGTATCACATTCGTTCTCGCTCAGTGTATTGTACTTCATCGTTCGTGCTGTAAAATTGTTTTAAACACGCTCATCACAATAGCCATTCGTGTTGGCCATCACAGAATGCAGCTTTCGAGACAGGTTTGCTGCTACCTCTTTCTACCCCGTGCATAAGAGCTACACTGTCTCAGATATAACGCCATTTGTCTTTTCTGGTGCTTTAGTCTCCAGAAGACCCAGGGAGGTACCATTCTACTCTATACGTATATTGTATACGTCTCTATAATATATTTACAAGAGGTAGACCACATACAAGGGTCATCTGCATTGGGACATATAATTTATTTCTATCTCCAAATAGCAGGGATGGATTTTTGTATTCTGGTTCGAAGGTTCAGGAAGACAGTGAAATTACTCGGCAATGTGGCTTAACATCTTTAACTGACAACGCGCTTGTGATACTACAAGCGTCTATATGCTGCGGGGACGGTTACGGGGATCGTATGCTTGTTTGTCGATCTGGTCCCATTAACAAAATGCTTTTATCGTTCTCCATGCTCACTTTATACTCTCAACAGTGGATATGCAGCCGATGAACTAGCTATCCAGATACCAAAAATCGTTTAACTTTATTTTTTAAGAGGTTATTTTGTACTAAAAATACATCAACGATAACAATACCTAATTCATAAAACGTCTTTCGAGACCCTAATAACGGGTCCGACGGAGCAGATGGTAGTGATCCTGCCTTGTGCTCCAAAGTTCGTGGTCGTTTAATCCCCGCCCAGGACAAATATTAAATTGTGATATTTATGTTTTTTTTAATCTCAGGGTGATATATATATATATATAATTAGCTGTGCCCGAGACTTCGTCTGCGTGGAATAGTTTTTTTGGATAACCTACCTCTTTACCTTAACTTTTATAAACTTTGAATGTCATGTTTATTTATATCAAATGAATGGTCTGAGAAATAAGTTTCAAGTTTCTAGCTCTAAAAATAGTTATACTCTCATACAACTTTTCAGCCCCCTTTTTGACCCCTTACAACCCTTATTTCAAATTAAAAAAATAGGCTATGGTCTTTCTCAGGGTCTAAAGATTGTCTGTACCAAATTTCATCAAAATCGATTGAGAGGTTTAAGCGGGAAAGCGTAATAGACAGACAAATAGACAAAGTTACTTTTACATTTCTAATATTAGTAAGGATATATATAATAAGTATATTTGTGATTCCTCTGTTGTCTAATGTCCATCACACAAGTGCTTTAAGCGACCTGTAACATCAGGTCAGTATACGAGACGTTGTGGGAATTTAATAAAATTTTAATAAATAACATTATCGGAATATCTATAACGGTTAACTGGATGATATTGCAAATCATAATTCACACCAAACTGACAAATATTGTCATACAAACGCAACAGTCAATAACAAAGTGAATCGGTCAATGCGCGTGACGCTGACAATGGACAGTGATTTTGCATAATTCCGACGATCCAAATACCCGTACATCATCGATCAACCGGTCAATAATACATATTAGACATGACACTTTTATAGTGATGAATCGGTGTTCGTGATTGTTATCGATATATAAGTAATACTCTATTTTATTTTAAGTTCTAAGATAGGGGAATCAATTATAAAAAATCATTGTTATCGTCATCATCATGAGCACCCGCCCAGAAATAAGGAATTATGCCTAACACATCCGTATTTGCCTAGTAATGACCGGTGGCAATCGCAGAGCGTAGCTTTGAGATGGAAATATTGCTGCCCATAGCCGCCCTGAGCCTTGGAGCCACATTATTAAAGGTTCAGCTACCTCCGTCACCTCTTATTGTCCTGCTAGATACTTCTCTCTTCACTCAAAACTTTATCTGCTTTGACATCACTTAATAACAGGCCCAGCAAATTATAGTTCGTGATTAAAAACAGACTGAATGAGAACAGAGGCTAGTAATGGTTAGAAAACAAGGGCCTAGCAGCCATGCACTTAACAAATTTCACCGAACCAATTCACCGTGCTCAAAGATCAATTAAACTTTGACGGGTAACAAACGACATATACACAGATTTATCTTCGTATTTATAATATAAGTAGAAGTTTAGTTTAATACAAAGCAAGCAGGCAGAAAGCAAACATTGTAAAATTGTTGAGTGTCAATTCCGCTAAAGTCAAACTGCTTCATAGCGTAACAAAGATTCAATGTCTATACTGTTATGGGATGGAAAATCTAAACTCCTAATGAATTGGAAATCCTAGAACCGGTGACTCGTGTCATAGTATTGAGGAACCAGAGAAATCTTCATGTCTGAGTCTCGGAGACAAGAGTATGTCAGAAAAAAAATTGCAGTTGACTTCTTCACTTACTCTCTCGGATCAAAAAATACATCAGACAACAGAGGAATCGCAAATATAATGCTTAAATATATATTTGACACCCAGACAAAGAACAAACGCCTCATATCATCAAATTAATGTTTGTCTTGAGCGGGCATATAACCAATGATTCTTAGCGCACTAGATAAGATCATTATCATCTGCACCAACGATCCTTTTGCTATAGAATCGATAATATTTGCACTCATCATCATCATTATCATCATATCATCCACAAGACTTCCACCGCTAGACATAGGCCTCCCCAAGTAATCTCCAATACGACCGGTTGTATGCGGCCTGAGTCCAACGCAATCTTTCGGTTTTAGTGAGATCCTCTGTCCATCTTGCGGGTTGACGCCCTACACTGACCTTGCCGGTAAGTGGTCTCTATTCCAGAACCTTACGACTCCATTGGCTATCGGTTCTGCGTACTAAATGACCTGCCCTCTGCCACTTCAACTTACTAATCCGCTGGGCTATGTTGGTACCTTTGGTTCTATTACGAATATTCTCATTATTGATTCGATTGCGCAAAGAGACTTCGAGTATTATCCTCTCGACAGCATGTTGAGCAATTTTGAGTTGACTTACAAGGCCAATGGTAAGAGACCACGTTTCGCTGCCATAGGTCATCGCTGGTAATATACATTTATCGAAAACTTTCGACTTGAGACACTGAGGCATGTCGTATAAATGTATATATATGCAGTAGTTGAACAGATCGCAGAAACAGTATATCGATACATATAGTTACAGCATAGGCTTCACTAACGTTTGTGCAAATCCTAGTACTGACCGATAGAGCGTGCCAAATGACACAATCAATCATCGACTCCATTATTCGCGATGGATCCAGGTGTGGACTCTTCCTTACCATTGTGATGCCCGCGGGAGTTCGCAAAGAATATTCCCATTTCACGGATTGTTTTTTGCGATTAATTCGATGCGCCTCCTAACACCATGTGTGTGGTTGATGTAGTTCATTTAAGATAAAATTAAATATATATTTTTTTTAGTTTTTGGACCTTTGCACCTTCGCAGTCTATTTAAGCGATATGCGAAATATGTGTAGTTTGATAGAAAATAAATGGTAGTTTCTATCACTTTTAACTACTGTCGTTTTTATCTAATATGCAGATATTGAAACATTTTTTAAATGTAGATAGGCTCTTTATGTCCCTTTTTTCTTTTAGCAACTATTGTAAATTTTCATATACATTATGTTCACCTAAATTAACAAAGAGACGATAATTATAAATATGCTTCATATTATTTCGAAATTAAAAATTTATATTCATTTCGTACTTAGAAACTTACTTGATAAATTTTATGTTTGGCTTTTGGAATTTTATACTTTATATATATATATATTTTCTGTATTCGTATTTGTTCCAGAGACTCAGAAGTAGCCTATGATTATTGCCAAGGGTTGAGATAGCTCCAAGTGATAAATATTACCAAAATATTTTCACCGGTTAAACTCTGAAAACATATTTGTTAAATATACTGTTATTAATATTTCTTCTGAATAAAAACCAGCCATTTATAAAGGCTATCATCATAAAAAATTACAAATATTGTGTACGCATAGAAATTATCATGTCTGTTTTTCATAATATTAGAAACGAATAAATATTAAAATTCAACAAAATAAAGAAAACCTTATTGAAATACGAGAGCAAATATAAGTCAACAGGCAAAAATCAACTACCAAAAAGTCGGGAACATATCAAAGTGTCTCGCCTCACATCAAACAAATGCCAAACATACCCCACTTGCCCTGACCAAACATCTAACAATCTGTTAACGCGACCCTTGAACACGCCAAATAAAAATCACCACAGTCCACGCAACGGATATACCGAATTTTCCCACCCTTAAACATTTTTCACACCAACTTTTCGAATAAAAATACAATCAAAAATCATCTTTATATACACACAACATAAGATCTGAATAGATAGCATTGTAAGGTTGTGTCCGAGAGATTGCCCCGTTCAAAAACAAGTGAAGTGCCTTCTGGACACCCTAAGCGAGGGTCACGCGTGGAAATCGTCGGTTTTATTGGAATTTCCTATGGGTTATTTTCACACGTGGTTTAAGAATCTGACGAGGGGTTAAATTTCCGGATAATAACGCGGTGGCCCTTCGAGTTTATCGAATCCACTTATGATATGATATACTTCTCCTGGATTTACTCAGTTGATCTTTTTACTTTCACTTTGCAAATATAGTGAAAGGAAGTTGTCAAAAAATTTGTAAGCTACGTAATGGTTTTCTGTTTATTTATAAAGTTTAATTTTACACATTAAAAAATTAAACACATTAAAAACATATACGTGTATGTATATGTACACATATATATATATATTCAAACACAACATATCGTACATTGACTTGATTTCGTGGTAAGTCGCTTAAAGAACTTATGACATCGGGTGAGCATCGAATCCACGAACCTTGGCGCATAAGGTAGAATCACTATCATTCACTCGTCAAAAATTAAAAAAAATCCAATACAATTTATAAGTCTTCGCAGTACACTTTATCAATTATTTATGATGGTAAATCAAATTGAACCAAAGTGAATGAGTTTTATTATTACTATTTGTTCTTTTCCTTCTATCTTATTAACAACCTATAGGTTGTGAATAAGAAAGAATACAGTGTAGTGATGGCTAAACTATTTTATCCCCAAATAGAAGCCAATTCCTCCTAAAAATATTTCCCATGTAGAACTTCAAACGACCCTTGGAAGGGTCACTCGACACGGTCAAGCCCTTCCGCCCAATTGAGCGCCCTCAACGGTAGACATACCGCGGCGAGTGTGGCAGCTTGAATTATTCAATGTGTTTTTTTTTAGTCACTTTTGGGGTTAATTTGGGAAGTGATGAATATAGGGTATGTTTCTTGGGCATCTCGTCTATATGCATTTTATTAAAGGTAAATTATGTATCAACGTCGAAAGTTTCAGTTTGATATATTGAAAACAGCTTTTATGTTACATATACTAGCTGTGCCTACCTTTTGAAAGTGTCTTTGGTTAATATTTTTAGTTATTTTTTACATTTTGTAGTAATTGCATAAAGGTTATATTTTGTATTCTTGTCGACATATTTCTATGCTAACTATAATTTACTATTTCTTATTTTAATCATACTCTTTATAGAGAGAAAATGTAAAGTAACTAATATACAAAAATAAAATAACTAACTTTTACAAACTTTGAATCATATTTATTTAGATCGAATCAACTGCCTAAAAATAATTTTCAAGCTTTTACTCTAAAAATAACGATACTCCGATACATATTTGCATGCTTCTCTTTCAAACCCTTACCTCAAACAATGTTTTACCTTTAAAAAGTCACCTAAGTCTTTTATCAGGGTCTAGACTATCTGTGTACCAAGTTTAATTTTTATTAGTTCTGTAGTAGACGCGTGAAAGCAACACTGACGAAGTCAGACATACAAATGGCCAAGCAGAGATTTCGCATTAATAGTATCAGAAAATTTTATAACGCACTTTAAGTGAACATGTATATCAAATTATCATGTAGAGAAACAATAAATGGTTTATGGTAAGTACGCAGCTACATAAAGAACTCTATCATGTATCAAAAAGTTTAATATCTCAAAACATCTTAAGCCAAAATGACAGGGGTGAAAAATGAGACATTCCAAACACGAACTGCTGTCACATGTAGAATTCACGATCCTTGATCTCGTGACAACTTAAAATCGATCAGCATTTTATTTCGGATGTACAATGAAAAATCCAGTGTGCATGTAGTGTAATTTTACAGATTTGCTCTAAAGAACCTTAGTAGTGAGATGATACTGTGGAGGCATTGTCTTGTTGTAGCGGTCCTGCTGCTGTTACCTACTAAGACTCTCGCTAAGGCTGATGATGAAGATGAAGAGTGAGTATCATCATAACCATTGATTTCTCTGAACCTACCACCTGGTAGTTGTTAGAATACAGTTAATAATTTTCTTAATATTTAAGTTTTTTTCATCACAGAATTTGTCAGGGCAAGACTTAATGATCCAATTATATGAACACCTTAAACATCTGTTATAGATGACATTTGAAAAGCGAGCAATAAACAGTACTGATAAAACAAACCATTCGCAATAATTGTTTCAGATTGTGAAAATAAACAATTATTTTCATCTCTTACAGATAGTGTACAATATATATATACAGTCATGCATACATAAACACTCACATTTTCGTTCTCTAATCCTAACATATTTCTTTATTTCCTTGACATTCATAAATATTCATACACAAGCTTGGAAAAGATAGACTGTACCCTTTGGAGCAGTTTATTTTTTCTTTCTTTTCTAGAATTTTTATACATTGAGATATCAAATAACCTATCTCTCAAATTGGATCAAACTTTGCACAGTAAGCAAAAAATTATCAAAATCACTTCAGTAGTTTAGAAGTTTATCCCGGACAAACAACGTGACACGAAATTTTTATTAATTATTTTATTAAATACGTTTTTTTATAATTTACATATATGATACATGGACTTAACTCCTAGACAAGCCGCTTAAAAGCACTTATGTTACGGACAACAGACAATAGTGGAATCATAAATACGTATTTAATACCCAGACACAAATATTCATCTCACAAACATTTGGTATTTTGTTATAATAATAAATGAATTGACACAATATCTCATATATCGACCTGACTACGCTTACCGATTACGCTTAAAGCAATTGTGTTACGAACATCAGGCAACTGAGTAATAACAAATATAATACATAAATACATATATTCAACACCCAGACACGGAAATACAAATATCATCATCATTTAAATATTTTTCTTCGGTGGGGACAGAAACTTTGGCGTCCAAGATAGGATCACTACCATCTGCGCCAGCGCAAAGAATATTGCCAATATCTCTACTATTTATTTGTGTGTATGTTACATTTTTTTATTGATATACAGGCAAGAACAGGAAAGCGGCGAAGAGAACAGTGGTGAAGACGACGAAGGTGATAATGATGAACCAATAGAAAAGGAGGATCAAGTAGCAAGCCGACGTATGCCCCCCACTCGGGCGACCTTCAAGGGTTCGCTGGTTACTCGTACATTTAAGAAACGGCCTCTAGAGTGTTACGTCTGCTCTTATAAGGCACTCATTGAGATGCAAGCCTGTTTAGATCCCTCCAAGTTTAGGTTAGTATTTACTTTATATTACTTTGTTTGCCGCTACGTCGACGTAGCTTATATACGCTCATGTCATGAAGATACCATTAAGGCATCGCCAACTTTGTAACTAAAGATATGAAGTCATATTTACTGCATCTTAAATATATCTGCTTCCCTCGACCTTTAAATCGCAGCATAGTAAATCGAACACTTGTTATTAGCAGTAGAAATAAGTGGAAGTGAGATACCAATGCAATGACCTTTACCGTAACTGCGCCGGGATGGGCAGCAGCATTTTCTTCGCGAAGCTATCAATAATAGCTATACCAACAATCACTTAGGGAGGCCAAAGCAGTTGACATACATATGGGTGATATGATAAGATAATTCTTGTGTTACGGATAACAGGCAACAGAGGAATCACAAGTATACTGCCTAAATACCTATATTTAACACCCAGACGCAGAACAAACATAAATGTCATCATATAAATATCAATTTTGGGTGAATCGAACTCACGATCATTGGCGCACAGGACAGGATCACTACCATCTGCGCCATCGGTGCGTCAAATGATGATATCCACCATTCTACATAGGACTCGGTTATGGCCTGTACTCCTTATATAAGGCTAGCCAGATAGCCAGCAGTGAGGACACTACGAAACGGCCGATGATGGTGATGAGTTGAATATTTATATAAATCTATATTGTTTGTTCTAGGGTGCACACTATAACTTGCCCCAGCATAGAAGACAAATGCTTTACATCAGTCGTTTCCAAAGGCAACAGTTATGAAGCTGTAGTTCGAGGCTGCCGGACAGGTTGCGTCGGCAATTCAGACATCACATGTTGTGATGTAAGAGACTATACAGATTATATAAAAAAAATAATGCTACAGTAGTTATCAAACACATGTGATGACGACAGTCGAGTTTTGATTTCAGTTTACGCTAGCATTTGCTGTGGGTTTTAAGTTAGTTAGTGTTCATAGAGTATATTAATCTGTTTTGGGAGCATCCGGATTTTATCAGTTACAGTGAAACTTTACGTTAGTTAAAATTAATATTATATTGATCGTGATATTGTTTAGCCGTGGTATACCGGCGGAGTAGAATAGAACCTCCCTCTGTACCAGGTGTCATAAGAGGCGACTAAGGTACCAGAACCGACAGATGGCGGTATATCCATCTGCAACGGTACTGCTTAAATACTACAGGGTTGGGATGGGCAGTAGCATTTTCGTCGCGAAGTTGCGCTCTGCGATTGCCACCACGCTCGCCCAGTACGGCAATTTCGGAAAAAAAATCCCTTTTCTCTCTCTCGGGAAAATCTCGGGAAAAAAGGCTTTCTGTGGCTGATATGATGATGATGAATTTATTGTTTTATAGTAATATAAATATTTTATAATCATAAATGGGTTGTTGTGTGGCTCACTACAACCATTTAAGAGATAGTGGATTATTTCAGAACCTTTACATTTTTGCAATTAATCTCCGCTTCTACCGATTGTAGCGTGGTGTTAAATAGACTAAAGAATTTTTCAAATCGGTCAGGTAGTTAACAAACGAACCCATCAGTTTTATAATACTAGTACAGATGGAATGATTTAAATAAAATCTCTTTCCAGTTAAACCGCTGCAACAACCAAGCTTTTGCTATGCCACCAGTGCCATCTGCACGCGTCCACACCACAAGCAAGTCACACACGATGCAAACCAATGTAGTCTTCTTCATCACCATACTACTGGTCCTTCAAACAGTGGTCAAAGTCACCTTTGTATAGAAGAATCCAATACTTTCTGAGGCAGTCGGCAGACTGCTCAAAGGGCGTTTCTGCTTTTTGGATGCATTATGTAAATTCAAAGAAGTTTCGCCTGCTCAAATTTTTTATTATAATTATTTTAACATTTCAAGAAACATAGTTAGTTTCGACTCTGATTTCAACTTGTAAGAATAACGAAATTCTTATTAGATTGTCACTAAGTAAAATGGAAGCGAGACATTGAGGTGTATCCTATTTCATTTTTGGTGTGGCCAGTAAAACATTCTTAGTAAGAAATCAGCCTGGAAGGATAAACTGATTATCAGTTTGTGATGTATATTTGGCATCTAGTGTATGTGTGTTTTATAATCAAATTAATTTTTGTTATATTAAATTTTGCTAATATATTTTTTTATTGTCATTTTTATCTTATTTCAGTAGTTACCAATTGATTTAATTTAAATTTCCAATATTTATGAGAATATTACATATTAGTGTAATTGTTTTCACTTTAAAATTATTTTAAAATAATGCGCATTTGTATATTTATTTTATCAAATCGTATTTTGTTTATTTACTGTTCAAACTTATTTAATCGAATTAAGAGAATGCACATACATCAGCCGTTTAAAGAATTAAATACATTTTGCTTCCTAGTTGAATGACTACCGCCATCTAGTAGCGTTATGTAGTACTAGCTACTCGCGAATAGATGGCGCTATTTCTAGTATTTATTTTGAAACTTATGGAATCCTTCTTATTGGAATATTGAAACGAATCTTAAATATGCTCATATCATTTTATACCATTCTGAAATTCGGATGTAGAGATAGCATGTCGAGGGTTCATCGTTACTCAGTTTCGTGATTTTATATATTTTAAGTTGTGATGATTCTCAACGAGTACTATTAAAAGTAACTTACAATGACAAGTACGTATAAAAGTAAGCGTAAAAAATAAGTGCGTTACGTTTACGTTAAGGTGGTAAGTAATTTAATTCCCGTTGAGACTATAGGTGTATATGAATGAGTCAAGTCTTGATTTGAGATAAGAGGCAACAAAATATTTTTTAATGAATACTTGTTATCCTAGATCTATTCATTACAAATAATTTTAATGAGCCGTGAGGTACCAGCAGAGTAGAATAGTACCTCCCCCTGTCCCAGGTGTCATAAAAGGCGGCTGAGAGACCGGAACCGACAGATGCCGGTATTTCCATGAAACAATGCAGCTCAAATGCAAAGAGCGAGGATGGGCAGCAGCATCTCTTCGCGAAAGCTGCGCTCTGCGATTGCCTACACGCTTGCCCAGCGTGGCAATCACGGGCAAAATTATCAGCCTGTACTTTACATATATGTCGTCAATAACAGTGCAATACCGTATAAGTAGCATTTACAAATAAAGTTGAACCATATTTGGATAAAACTAGTGAGATATTTGGCGAGTAGTCTATTTAACAACTTGACTTTACTTCAACTATACGAGATCTTTTTTTGGTCATCCGCATTGGTACCTCACTCTCACTTATTTCTAGCGCCTTTAACGCTTTATTTCTAGCCTAATAGCAGTATTCGCATTGCTGTGTTCCGGATTGAAGGGTGAAATATGCAGTGAAATTACTGGCTGATGTGACAAAATATCTTCAATACACAAGGTTGGTAACACGCTGATATCATTGCGATATTACGAGCATCTGTAGTCTACGGTGATGAACGTGGTATAAAATATTTTTAAACTTATAACCTAAAATAACTATGTAAAATAATAGCTGTTAAATCCTAATTCTCTTCTCCATGTTGTTAACTAATACCAAAATAAATCAAACGTGCCTGATAACTAAGTACAATTTTATTGTACACTTTAAGACATTAATTAGAAATCATCATACCAGCCATTGGAAGTCCACTGCTGGATATAGGCCGCCTCTAGAAAGTGGGAATTTTGCCCTAATTGCCGCAGAGCAGGCGTATTGGCAATAGCAACACGCCAGGGGGGGGGGGGGGGGGGGGGTATTATTCTACTCTGTCGGTACCTCCCGGCTTTTATTATATCTGATATTTATATGTGATAGTTAAACCGTGCAAAAAGTTGTGTTGATTCAATAGAGAAAAATATGAAGTCTCATCTGTCCCACGGAAGACTGCTTTCAAAATTAAAAGTGCCAATATCTTATTGCAGGATTACAATATTCACTGTGCTAAATCATCCAAATTTCTTCAACTACTGTGGCGTGGAAAAGTAAGATACATTCTACCCGAAAACCACGCATCCACACATACAAATTTTCGCATTAATAATATTTACTTTATATCTCTTACCATTGGCCTTCTAAGCAAACTCTAAGCAAACTTAAAATATCTCAACGAGCTATGGAGAGGGGAATGCTCGGAGTCTCTTTGCGCGATCAAATCAGGAATGAGGATATCCGGCGGATTAGTAAGTTGAAGTGGCAGTGGACAGGGCATTTGATACGCAGAAACGATGACCGATGGAGCCCTAAGGTTCTGGAATGGAGACACCGCATCCACTCGCAAGATGGACAGACAATCTGACTAAAACCGCAAGATCGCGCTGGACACTGACCGCATACAATCGGTCTTATTGGAAAATATTAAGGGAGTCCTATGTCCAGCAGTGGGCGTCTTATGACTGATATGATGATGATGTACTTTAAGTTTAATATTAATCATCCTCATTATATTTTCAACCGTCTAAGAGGGCCACCGTCAGACGTAGTATGTAGATTTTCAGTAGATCCCGTGCCTTCCAGAATGGTCCTGCGGTTTTGGTCAGATCGTTTGTCCGCATGTAATGTACTGAACTATATGGCTTTTACAGTCATTATTTCTATGCTACATCAATTTGCTCCTCATATTTATAATTTTGAAATATTAAGGAACTATGTAGAATAGACCACAGCCTTAGTCCCATCATGACATTTTAGCATGGATACATAACATGGATTTGGACCTGATTTTATTAGTTCTCGTATTGATACTACGCTAGCGTAATACCAATTGGTGTTCTAGCAAAATTTTCTCTTAAACGCTAATTTTTCTCAACATCTAAAACGTTGCAAAGAAATTTCGTTTATTTACCATTGTATTTTTTTTTCTTTTATTAAAACAACTCGGCCTCTTTTTATTTTACCGAGGGATAAAAATAAAAACAGCATAATTTATCAAACTTTAGCCTTGGGGAACTTTATTTAATAACAATGCTATCTTTCAGTCTAGTAAGAGGCGGCTCGAGAACTGGAATCGATGTATCTATCAGATATATCATAGATCAAATGTCGAATGATAGAAATGGGTAGCAACTCCCGCGTCTCGAGGCTGTGATAACAACCGTCCCTGCCCAGCGTGACATTATAAGCAAAACCATCTTATGATTGATCCTATTGAAAATGTTTGAGAAGAGTTTTGTTTTTAATGTAGACCATGATATCAAGATGATTATTTCCAAGGGAAAAACACGAACAACAATATTCGTTTTCAATTATCAGTATATATTTAAGGCTTTGATATATATGTTGAAAACAAGAAACTTCGGGAATCACTTGATCGCAATATTTCTATATAATTTATAAGTATATATGCACAGCCTTAACCGCTAGTGATAGAAACATGAAATTTGGATAATTATTTTATTCTAAAATGCAATCTAAGAAGGAAATTTAAAAATTACCCTTAATATATATATGTAGGTTTCAAGTTCGTTTGCAAAAATCTTTAAATAAGCAACGATTTTGACAACACTTGAATTCCATGATTTAAAAAATATTTCATTAAATATGTGTTTTATAGTTTATTAAAATTTTCATCTTAAGGGTGCAAAATAGAGGTTGAAAGTTCCTATTTAGAAACAAAAGTGGCTATATGTGTGTGTATGTTTATAATATTTGGAATTTTTGTTAGAAACCCCTGTGAAACAAAACACAACCAACAAAATTTAAAATAATCAAAGTACAGTTAATTAAATACGTATGTATATTTAAAAAATCTTTTAACAATATTTTGTAATAACACCATTTCGAAAACAATTTATATTTTTTTATTGTGCACACTAAAAACTGTTTTTTTACGAGTATTATTTTATACAATAACCAGGGTACCGTTCATCTCACATAAAGGGACGTTGACACACGTCTCCAACCAAAGAGGTCTGAATAAATGAATAGTCAACTCTTTCACGCACCCACACTAACGCCTCCTACCGGCTCTTGCGTGTACTATTGTAGTGTACCCACGAAATGAGTGATCGGTATGGATAATATTAAGCAAATATATATCAACAAAATTATAACATGTACTGTATATTTATTTACATTACTTTTTACTATTTCCTAATAGATATTTTGAAGTATTTTTGTTGCATTATAGCGGTTCAGTAGTTTCTTAGGATTTCATAGCTTTGTAAAAAGCTTTAGTTTTTTTGAAAACTATTTGGGACAGTCCCAACTGCAGAACGCGTGTATGCGCCCATCACAAAGCCGATGCCGCTCAAACCCGAATACGCGACCTCATTAAAAAATGAAACCCAACAAACAAGCTAAGCCTACAACAGCTCAAAGCGAAATGCGCTACCTGGCGGCGAGTAGGCGAACCACTCGCGTACCCAGCCTCTGTACTTTTTTAATTAGCTTCATACACTGGCTGAATGCGTGAAATACGTTAGATTTTTTTCCTACGCTAGTTCGGCTTTGAGTTGAGTATGTTAATCCACAAGTGCGGCCCGCTCTCGGCTGCTTTTTCAACTGTTCAAAAGAGCCTGCGTAATAAGCCTTATTTGCAACTTTGAGCGTTTATTGAGGGCGAAATTAGCAACGGATGCGTTAATACAGCGTAATAAATGAGCATTCAGAAGTAAATGTACGCGTTTATTTCAGACGTTTGAACACACGGAGTAGTTAGCGCGTATGAATGTAATTAACGGTATAGTTATTCAAGTCTTGTAATATTGACGGAGCTCTAACTCGCATTAGTTCAATGTCTTTTAATAAAGAAGAACATAAGTTGAGAATCAAGATCAATATATTCCTTCTCATCTTAAAAAGTTTAAACTATAGTATAACCTAAAATAAACCTTCATAGTTCAGTATTAATCAACCACCTCATACCTTTTAAAACTCGGATGTAGATCCTAAAAAACTAGAGTCGTAATCAGCTAACAGAAATGCTTACAGTTATGCTACTTTGATACAAAAACTTGCACAGCGGCAAAGCGAGACGAGACGGAGCCTCGAACTTCTTTTATCTCAGACTAGGTTGGCTCAAAAACTGCAAACTCTGTACAAAGTTCACTTTCGCCCTGTGAACTAATTTTTCGTTGGTGTCAAGTTCATGGCTGCAAGAGGCGGGGGAAGAGGCTGGTGGGGGTAGGGGGGGCGCTATGATAAAATAAAATATTCATTATGATTGCTCAGCGCGGCGCTCGCGCGAATGGCAGTCCCGCTGTTGCGTATTGGCCGTTTAGTATTTGATTGACGCAGCTAATACAAGTTTTTTAACAGTTACTTATTTATCTGTAAATACATTTGCTCATATAGTAAAGCGATCGTGGCCATAAATTAATAATAATAATAATATAATGTTTTTTGTACACAGAAAACTAAATAAAGAAAAATAAAACCATGATTATAAAAAATTATGTATGTTCAGAGGTTTTAATAGAAGTTTCGTACAAAAAATCAGGACAGATAGACTTTACATCTTTTTGGCATAAGATTTTTTTTTTGTAATTTCCCCATTTCCTTATCAATACACGTACGAGTCGGGGTAGCAGCAGTGATAGAAAATATTAAACAAGAAGCTATTAGTGGAAAATGTTTACTATTAATTTTTTGATATAGTAATAATATAATTAGGAACAAGAGGCCAATACACAAAGACGTCACTTGTACAAAGAAGAGTCGAAAGCCGACGCAAAAATGTCCGCGACCTGCCCCACAGTGCCGCCACTTCGCGTTTTTCCGTAATTAGTCCGCTAATCGCCGCCCGACGTCGCCGGTTATTGCTCGAATTCGATTTTTTTTTGTCGGAACACTTGTTGAGTTGGAATTGAGTTAGACGTTCCTCTACTTTCGTACAGTTTTGTTTACTGTTTAGAGATCAGTCTTAGTATTTTATTTGTTTCGACTTTAACTGCAAATACGGTTTCATCTCCTAAATGTGAGTCTATTTAATAAGTATACACAACAAAATAATAAAAAAAATCTCTGATCAACCAGTAAATATACAATACATGAGATAGACCTCATACAAAACGTCATCTGCCTCTTAAACCAAATGGTACAATGTGACATAATATCATCAATGGTGGGGATGGCAGCAGCATCCCCGTCGTGAAGGCTGCGCTTTGCGCTTGCCCAGCGCGGCAATTATTGGCAACATTCCCCCTTTCTTCGGCAGGCCTATATCTAGCAGTAGACTTCCAATAGCACACACATCTTAATAGACATCCTTGTGATATTATCTATAGGCTGCAGTAACGCTTACTCTCAAGCGGACTGTTGACTGCTTGTTGATCTGATCTAATAAAAAAATATATGTTATTGTCTAATTCTCTATTTTATATCTAATCAATGATTGATAAATCTAAAGTTTTGGATTTAATCAATCAGAAATAATCGATGATATCTACATATTTAGTCTTTGACTTCTCTTTGAGCATCCAAAATATAATTCAGAGGGTCTTGCTTTTTTATTGTATCTGTAAAATTAGATGTACAGCATTAATAGCTACTGAAAATGTCACAGAAGAGTTAACCTTCGGTTAAACAAAGTTAATCAGTTCATTTAAATGAAACAGTCGATTAGGATACTTTCTTAACCGAATAGATGTATGGATAGGACAATCAATACCTATAAATTTTAAACAACTAAATAAAACTTTAGCCGTAAGGTACCGGCAGAGTAGAATAGTACCTCTCCGTATTCCAGATATCGTAAGAGGCGACCTAGGTACCAGAACTGACAGACAGCAGTATATCCATGCAAAAAAGTCAGCCTAAATGTACAGAGTGGGGATGGGCAGCAGCTTCCCCGTCACGATATCTGCGTTCTGCGATTGCCAACACGCTTGCCCAGCGCGGCAATTATGGGCAACATATCCCCTTTCTTCGAGAGGAATATGTCCAACCGTGGACTTTTGATGGCTGGTATGATAAAATAATACTGCCCGTAAATATCTTTATGACAGAGCCAAAAGTTTGCTAGTTATTGTTCACTACTTGATCGTGTTTTTCATCATAGCACTTGTTGAGTTGGAACTTGAACGCTTTTGAGACAGACGTCTTAATTTTTCTTTCTTTTTAACACTATGAAATCTTGCATGCAAATGAAATATTAAGTGCGAGGATTTAGATTAGTAAAACGGTGCATTGTTAATTAAATGTATTTTTACCCAATGAAGGCGATTATATTCAAAAACTAGTGTCTTGGAAAACTTAAATAATTGTATAAGTCACACAGACAGTTAAATTTGACTTTACAAATGAAATAACTTCTGCTTATGGACCTCCTCAGGCTAATTTCCCTTAAATCCTTAAATGTTAGCACTTATTAAAATACCTTACGCGTGTTCATATGCTAATTTATAAATTCACACAAGATCCTAAACATGACCTTGACTCTATGATAAGTCGCTTAAAGCACTTGTTTTACGGGCATCAGACAACAGAGGAATCACAAATATCACACTTAAATACATATATTCAACACCCAAACACAGAACAAACCCAAATATTAACATATAAATGTTTTTAGTGTATATATCTCCACGATCGAACCCTTAGGCGTACAAAATAGGTTCACTACCATCTGCACCATCGGGCCCTTACCTATGTATTCTCAGTTCATTCGAAAATAATTGGTTTAAAATCTCGCAAAAATTTGACATAAGGCAAACACATGACAAATAATTCTTATTGAGCGTTGACAATGTCTACTAATTTTGGCAGTAGTTTTGTGAAGAGACTAGCAAGATTTAATCCTTAAGTACGTATTAACTCCCCTGAATTTATATTCAATTCATTATTTTTCAACTCCTACACAAAATCCTTCAGTAAATTAACACCTGTTTGGTACACTTGTGATAGTAGTACGTGTAGTAGTAGTTTTATCTCATAAATATTTGTCCTTCTTTTTTATGTAAGACCAGCAATAACACGCGGTTTCAGCCGCTTCAAATTGTACAACTTTGATATTGACTTTGCTCCACCTCGATGGATGATTTTTGAAAAAATATTAAATACGTGCTTCGTGACTTTAAATGTGGACCTTTAAACTGAACTTTATTCGAATAACTTTAAAAAAGGAGAAGTTTTATACTAACTTTGCTCCCTCACTTTACCCCCTTAGGGGGGGGAATTTTCAAAAAGCTTTTTTTAATGCTCCCCTGCGTTATAAAAGAAAGTCCAGAGCAAATTTTTGAGTTTCTAACCCTATATGCCATGCCTACCCTCATAAACTATATATGACCTGCGTTAATATGTCAGCCATTCAGTCAGCTTCTCATTATATATATATGTGTGTAGATTAATTTATTAGTTCTGTTTTATTAAATGATTCCACTTTAAGATCAAATGGTAAAAAGGTTTATTATTTTCAATTACTTTATAGAACAACACGGCAGCAGCCCGGTTTCAGTTCTGGTCATTCGACATATCAAATCTAATCAGCCATAGGATATAAGAGGTTGACGTTTTGGAGAATGTTTCCACATGACATGGATCTGAGAGCGATATACCGCCATCTGTCGGTTTCTCAGTCAGTTACAAATAATAGCATACGATTGTTTTATGAGAGTTTTATATTATTGTTGTCTCAAGAAGTAATAATACTTATAATCAAAATTAAGTAGGCGTAGGATTTAGCCCATGATTTTTGCATCTTTACCATTTTCGTTCTTGATCATTGTATTAAAAGCTATATAAAATATCCAATGGTATATATGTGCATACATTTCCAATACCAACAAATTACTTTCAAAATCTCCAACAAACCCATCTCCGCATCTACTATCTAAACATTCGCCAATTTAGAAACCAACTACACTGTAACTAGCTGGGTAAATGAGACTTACACACGTAAGACCGACCAGCTTATCTTGACCTATCAATCTGGTTAGATATCCCTTGTAGCCTGTTTGAATAGACAAATGGGAGCGGCAAGGGAGGTCTACGATGGCTGGTCTGTCGTGTACATAGTACATACTGCTGTCAGAGTTAACATCCAAGTTATTAGACGTTTCGGAAATTCGGTTTCGTCCCGCAAGCACCACGGGCTATGTTTGTGATGTGACGTATGTCGATAAATAAGATTAGATTGTTCTATTCTCATTGTAAAAATGCTATAGACAATTTTGGATCATATATAGGAATTACTTGATGATACAGCGTACCTACAGCTTTAACATAGGCCTTCCCAAGACATTTGACAGTGGCTCTTGCAAGAGAAGCTTCGCGACCCTGCCGAATTGCATTTAAGTTACGGTTTTTCAGATAGATCCATCTGTCGGTTCTGGTAAAATCAGTCACCTCTTGATACAGCGGGAAGTACTACTTCACTTTGGTGCTCATGGCAACACATACAAAAATCATTTCCGTAGTCAAGTTTTGTGAAACTTTTATACGACAGCTTTCACATTCAATTAGCGAGTCTATCTTAGAATTTTGACAAAACAACTTTGTAAATTATTTGTTAAACTTTATCACGTTCAAAGAAATACTTCGTACCCATGTATTAATTAAAATAACTACAAAAAAGTTAGTTGTGTTTTATTTTTTCCAAGTGAAATAATATAATACAAATAAGTGCAAAGTCGCAAATTAAGACTTTAATTTAATTAATACTTTTACGTGTAAAAGCCCTTTTTATAAATAAACGCATATTTGGCCATATCAGAAGTATACACTTCAATTTCCGAAAAATTAAAGTATTTTTAGTAGTAAAAGTGCCTAATTACTTATTTTTATTACTTAGTTGAAAAACAAGCACAATTGTGATGGTAAGCCTTATATGCTCGTATTATCATAAAAAAATATCGAGCGACACTTTGTCACCTGAAAACATTACATCACATTACAAACTGCCCCTTTAAAAACACCCTTCAAACCGGAACATAATAATACAAGTATTACCGTACAAGCGGTAGAACAAGATGTGAAGGAGGTACCCATGTAGATAGATGGGAGTATATCCGCGATTGCCAACACGCTTGCCCAGAACGGAAATTATGAGCAAAGCTCCCCCTTTTCTGAGGAGGTCTATGTCCAGCAGTGGACTTCCGATGGCTGTGATGATGAATGATGCTGAAATTCTCACAACATCTTATACATTGACCTGATTCTGTGATAAGCCGCTTATAGTGGCTTTTACGTGTTACGGTGTTGTTAGTATAACGGTCATAAGACAACAGAGGAATCACGAATATACATATATATATATATATATATATGTATATATTTAATACCCAGACACAGAAAAAACACAAATATTATCATATAAATATTTGCCCTGTGTGGGGATCAAACCCACGGCCTTTGGGACATAAGGATCACTACCATCCGCGCCATCCGTCCCGTCTAAATATAAAGCTAACACACCATATTGTATAGTTGTAAGCTTCGCAAATTTATGTATTATCGACAGTATCCCAACACTACCCTGGTATCCAGTTGGTAATGCAAACGTTTGTAACCCGCCGTCCGGGCTCCGCTCCCGGGGCAAACACGTAGAGTAAATATTCCTTATATACGTACTTCACGGATATACGGATACGGATGTGTACGGATATGTTAGCTCGACATGCGCTTCAAACCACTTGTGTTTGACTGCTGAGCCGTGTTTTAGTTGCCATGATATGGAATAAAATGAGTAAACTTTTTATGTGTACGCCAAAGTTACTTGTATTTTAGTTTTACGGGTATATAAATGCTGTTTCAGTACAAATCGTGTTAGGATCTGTGTTCCTTACATAATAATTCATATTTGAATGTCAGACTATTTATAACAACAAATTATGTTAACATTCACATGCTTAGCAATTCTAAATAAGAGTACAAATTAATTTATCAGTTAAATTAACAATTAATCATTGATGATTTTTATACAACCTCTTTTCAATATATATCCAGCTTCAAAACTGTACCAAATTAATTACTACACAAAATTTTGAAGTTTCTAACAAAAATTTCCTTGCAATTTAAGGTATGATCACAGTCAGTCCCGGGCTCGCTTGTGAAGCCAGTAAATCCGGCAGTGGACGGGATGCGAGACGGCTGCTGTTTGTTTGCGGGCGGTTGGCTCAAGCGCTTCCCTTTGTTGCTTACCCGACGGTTGGGGCTGGGTGCGAGCGACAAGCAAGAAGCGACGGTATAATCATCACCATGAAATCGGCCGCAGAACAAATCGGTCGCATCTTCTTAGAAGAGTTTTCATCTATGATTGTCATGCTGTGAAAATTTAATGGCAACCGCAAAGAGTTCTTCCTGATGAGGTTACTGCAGGTTGTCCCCATTCCATGCTATATGTCTGTGCTCGACTCTTACGGCACCTGACGCTGGAATATACTCTACTCTACCGGCACTTGACAGCTATAATATGGCTGATAAACCCAATAGTGGATATATATGGAAATGAGGATATGAAATAGTAGGTTAAAGCACTTTCCTTTAATGATATTTGAAGGCTGACGAGGTAAACTGATTTGCTGGCTATACTTAAAATAGCGACTACTGATGCAAGTGTCAAACCCCTCAAAGTATTATTATTTTTAAACAAACGATTAAGACGTCTATTCCTTTAGCAGTATAAGAAAGAACGCCAGGCCGTTAATCCTAATAAGATCGCGCTAGTGAAAAAAACATACCACATTATACATATATATCTTCAATCTATTATAATTTTTATTAGACCCGGTCGGCTAACAAGCGTGGGCCCCGCGTGATAGAAGCGTCATCACACCCTAAAGGCGCTCGTAATATCACCAGGATATCACTAGCGGGTTGCCAACCTTGTGACTTGAAGTTATTATGTTCCCCTACTCAGTAATTTCACTGCCTCTCTCACCCTGCAAACCGGAACACAGCAATGTGACTACTGCTGTTTGGCAGTAGAAACTGATGAGGTATGAGTGAAGTACCAATGCAGACGTACCAAATATACTGGTTATGCTTCTTACTTGTACCTCACAAAGAGTTAGAATTCGGCGGGCATTAAGTACATGCAGGCTTTGTTCGTTACATTATGTGTTTCGCGGACTGTCTGCCGCCTTATATACGCCATGAAGGCTTTTACGGCCGAGATTTACAGCTGCAACAATAAACACTCAAACACTGTAACGTACTCAGCGTTCAACATTTCACCATACCCTAACTTTATTTGTTGCAAAAAGCGTATTTACAGCTAATTTGTTATTGTTTGTTACCAGAACCGACAGATGGCGGTATATCCGTACAAAATTTCAACAGCAGTATCCTTGTCGCAATGCTACGCTTAGCGCTCACACTTGGTAGTTATAACTAAAAGACATTTCTTGGATCTGATATGATGCTGATTGAGGAATAGACCTCTGATATGAAAGACCTCAGACTGAATTGACCCGGACTATGTTTAGTTTCCTATTCCGTAAGAATATAAAAGTGAAATGATGGTAATGTTATTTATCTTTCCATATATTTTCGAAAAAATATTTCAATTCGTTTATTATAGGTAATTAGTTCAGCTGTAGGAAGAGATCTCGATTTCTGTGTAAATATAATATATTTTTGGTACCTAGTTGGCCTAGATGTGTTCGTAGCTTTCTATTGATAAAGGATTTTTTAAAATCAATCTGGCATTTTTTGAGTCCAAACGTAATTAACAAACAAATAATCAAATATTTTATATATATATTTAGTATAATAGGCTAGCTTCGCCATAAAACTCCGTCCGCGTGTAATCACTTCATCCCGTGTCCCATGAAAACTATTCTGGGGTCAGACGTAGACTATATCCTTCCCTGGGGTCTATCTATTAACATGCATTACTTTCAATGTTTTATTATAAAACAGTATTTTCATTGAAGTAGGACTTTGTGCGTGCTATGGGATACTGGCACAGCAGACTAGTACCTCACTATATGGAAGAGTTGGTATAAGACGACCTAGGCGACCATATCTCAACCAGGTAGAGGAGGTATTAAGAGATGGTCAAAAGTACCAAGAATAAACAAGCGAGTTTGAAAGGACTCATGCGAGTAAGGGAAGCGAGAGAGGTATGCCAAGATTGTAACAAGTGGAGATCCATAGTCTCTGCCTACCGCCATTGGGACACAGGCGTGATGTATATATGTAATGCATATGAATAGATAAACCACAGAGACAGACACAGGCTACTTCTGATCCCGGAATACTTATCTTGGAACGCGAGATGAAGTGAGTATGAATCCTTAAGGATTCAATAGGCACATCCATGTCCAACTTTATAAAGAACCTTATTTAATATATTTCACAATAAGATTTCTACTCCTTTATTTTTATTTTCCTAATTGACATACCAAGAAAAACGTTAGTTTTAATAATAAACAAATGTTGTACAAATAATTAAATGCTTGTTCGCAATAAAACAGCTAATGAGAAATTCTTAGAAACCGAAAAGAACCTTGGTGCTAACTAAATGAATTTCATTTAAATCTTTTAACGTGACACTGATCCTTGGAAATGTACTAATTAATAAAATTGACATTATTAAATATCCAATAAAAAATCAGTCCAAACAAATAGAATCCTTCGACAAAACAGTAACCTCTTTCCCAGTAAAAATTTTACGTTTTAGATAATCCCAATATGATTTAACAAATTTTTCTGCGTATATTATATATATTGTCGTTATAGATATACTATGTATATTGTCTTACGTATCACTAGATAGGTATAGGTAAGAAAATAATTCATATTATAATATAAATTGTTTTACAGGGTCCTTTATTTTGTTTTAAAAGTGTGTATTGTTTTTTTTATAATTTGGTATATCTCAAACTATCTCATTGTTTTCCATGCAAAGGTTGTCTAGTAAAAATCGCTTTATGTGACAAAGTCGTCAATTGAACAATTTTCACTACGTATTACTATTAATATTACTGTCTGTTAATTTAAGGTATACATTAAAGTGTATTAATCATTGAATTTGGATTCAACTTTACATCACGTCATTTGAGATCTTTTCCGAGAATTCAAGTAGTTTTTTCTAATTTTTAAGCTATTGTCTTGCCAAATTTCATTGCAATTAGTTCACCGTTTAAGCCGTGAAACCGTAACAAACAGACAGATACACATTTGATATCCATACTAATACTATTAAAATAAAGAGTTTGTTTTAATGCGCTAATCCTAAGATATAATATTATTATTATATATGTCATATTTATCAAATTATTTCAGTGTAGATAAAGGAGGGCTTATATAATATCATGCTACGATTATAATACTAAGAGAGTTCTAAAAATGTAAGTGGGTGAAACCGCGGACACAGTTTGCATAAATTTCTTTGAATGTTATTATAAAAAATAGTACCTGTTTCAAGTAAACAATTTGTAGAATAATAAATTAATGTTCTTGAATGACTAGTCTACATGCTTATAGTCCGCGTGATAGTTAGCGTCACAGCAGCCTCTAAACGCTAGTTATATCACAAGAATATCACGTGCTTACAAGTTTTTAACTAGAAGGTATTATGTTACTTTACGCAGTAATTTCAGTGTCTCTCTCACCCATCAAACCGGCACACAGCGAACACAGCTGTTTAGCGATTTAAATAGGTGACGACCTTTGTACGAAGTTTCCCGCGGGCTTAACTATTCTATCAGTACTCTTCCAGATTGTTAATATTTTAATCAAAGTACATAGTAGTGATGCATCGAGTTTATTTCCCAATCGATAACATTACTTAACCACCGCCCGTACGTAGCGGGTGCAACCAAATTGAGCTCAGAAAGGGGCCGGGGGGAACTCGCTTAGATAATGTGCATACATTAAACTAAGGCCAAACTAACGCGCGCGTATCTTGATGAGCGAACTTCAGGGCTCGCCTGCGGTCTAATTAGGAGGTGGGAGGAGCCCCCACCCAATCTACCACCTCTCCAAGTTTAGAATTGTGCGACGTAAGTGGAATTATGTACATTTACCTTGTAAATAGACAGGGGCAAATTGGAGCATATGTGATGGCAGACTCGATCGCGCGGATTGGAGTTTATACTTAATGTATTTTTGACGGTAACGCATGCACCGTTAACATATTTGAAATAAGAAAATATGAGTGGGTGAATACGATGTGCGATTTCTATCACGTCCCACTTTCTAAGAGCTAGCTAAAATTATCGTATTATCTGCTGAGCGAGGAAAATAGGACAATTATCGGTGAACTGTAACTCAAATACGCAGGGTCAAGATAAGCAAAAGCCATCCCGTCGTGAAGTTTGCCCAGAGCGGCAATAATGGGCAAAATTTCGCCTTTTCTGTGAGATCTTTATCAAACAATTGATGTACGATGTTGACGATTAGCCAAAAACTACAAAATAAAAAGGTTATCAGTCATAATTAGATTCTAAGTATGTATAACGTTTTATCTCATTTATAACAATGATTTTTCTAATCCCTTGACAGCCCAAAGTCCAAATAATTGTAAAGCCATCGCTGTCCCCTTCACCTCTGCCGGATATCCGACGGCATTTGCCGGATGATCCGGCTTACGGCGGTAACTCTGTTCGCTCATATATTGACGAAGACCTTTCTTGGGATGCACTGCTCCAGTTTGGATTTAAATATTCCAATCTTGATTATTGTTTTTACTCTTGTGGTTTATTCAAATATATTCAGTTGATTACACATTTTAGATTAAGTACCTATTCTTCTTTATTCTCTAGAATTGAAGTTTTAAATTGTGGTATTATTACTGTAGAGATTACTGAGTTACTTCTGAAATGTTGAAATGCACTATTTATGTTTTTGTGGGACTTTGCTTGTAAAATTTGGATTTTGGGCTTATGTGACAGACAAGATCCCTCAATCCTCGACCAACTCACCCGTTCATCGTGCTATAAATGAGGATGAAAGTCTTCACTTTATATGACGTCCAGAGGGATTATTTTTTGGATCAAAAATCGATCTTCCAGATCAGATAATCTTCCAGAGGTACCAAGTTATTTAGATGTCGAATTTCATCAGTTCAGATTCACAAAGTAAACCAATTTACTTCGACATATCACAGATAGACATATTCATGACATTAAAATATTTTCGAGTGTTGAGGACTTACTAAAAATTTAGCTATTGATTGATTGATTGGTTTCATTAACTACTTATATTTATTCGTGGTTTCACCCGTGTTTTCCGAAAAGATATAATATAAAATATAGCTTATATTTTAACTGATAATATAACTATCTATCAATGACATAAATTTAAATTCGTTCCTGTAGTGCCTAAATTATTTTTAACCACCGTAAAAATAAACAAATCCTGTCCAAATCTCTATTTTTGGAAAATATAACCTATATTACTTTAGAAAAATACAGCTTAAGTTATGAAATACTTTGGAAATCACTTCAGTAATTTTCAAGTTCAAACAAAAACACAAATATACTTTCTTTGTAATATGTATATATATTCGTAGAAGTAAAATGGTTTAATTAGTTATTTAATACATGCACACCGATTTACTAATTGTATATGCAGATCCGCAACAAACGTTTCCCATTAATGAAATTCCCGAAGCTCTGGAATTGTCACAAGCGCCACTCCCGCTCCCCGTGTGCCAGCGCCTTGAATTATACCACATGCTTAATTCATTTAAACACTATATTAAATTGGTATCTAGTAATGTATTTACTTCAATATGACGTACATTTGTACTAATAAAGAGGAAATGTTTGTTTGTTACGATTTAACTCAAAAACGACTAGAACGATTTGAAAAATTCTTGCACTACCAGAGAGCTACTTCTTTACGGAGTAATATAAGTTATATTATAATTATGCTTTTAAAATAGAACAATGTAAACAGGATTTGTATTTTATACATTGGTAAAAAAAATACAGAAATTACTGAACTGATTTCGATAACTCTTTCGTGAATAGAAACTTCAGTATCAGCAAGTGGCTCTCTTATTATCATTAGTTGATTGTTTCTTCTATATCGATTTCTTCAAACTTATAAAAACATAACATTTTTGTGTATATAGGAATTTGAAATTGTAAAAAAATAACACGAAATACTCGACGTGTCTGCTAGGGTATCGTAGCACAACAGTCGTGCAGTCCTCCAGCATGTAAAAGATGCAGGTTCCTCCTTCCTTTAACTTGAGACAAGTTAGTTTTTTCCTGTATATATTAAGCATAAATCTTAAATTAGAATTAGCTAAAATATATGTAACGTGAACCATTTAGTCCTTTACATTTGAACAACCTCAATCTGCGTGCTTCAGTACGGCAGCATAAAGTGCAACAATTTAAACGTGAATTTCGTTTCGCGACGCACTCTATCTACCTCTCGGATAATAAATGATAATAAATAAGGTGCAAATTGTTTACTCCAAGCGAGTAGTTGAAACTCTCACTATCGTCAACAAAGACGGTTCATATGAGTAACAGCTTGAGAATATGGCGTGTTGCCATATTAGTGTTCCCACATAGGTAATTATAGTTCTGCTAAAATGAACGATATAATATGTGTTGTTTTGTCGATTTTTCGTGATTGTACGTAAGATATAATTTCCAAGGCTTACAACTCCAACATCACCAAAGCTCATTACCATTTAAGCCTCTCAGCGGAATAACCAAACAAAACAAAGGAAAACGCGTCCGTAACCCGAACTCTCTAATTAACTATCCTACATACCCCAGCGACATCTACCAACCTTCTGAACACAAATAAACAAACATAGCAGCAAGCGATCGCACATGTCTCCCACAAGACAAATAGGTACCCTCCTCCACAGCCCCCTAAATACCCCCTTTCCTATCCCCTTCTCCCTAAACCCCGTCCATCTCAAGACCGCTGACAGTTGGTATTCACCTGCGGGGAAATAGAGCACCCTGTACTGTAAATTCCTTTGAAATGTTCGTATAAGCTTTCAATAGATAAAGCGATGCGAGTAAGCGCTCTATTCGTACAAAGGTAAGGGTTGAATTCGTTTAGCATCTGGTATGCATTAAACGTACACGTATTTACTGGGATTGATGTTGGATTAATCAAACATCTTATTGGTCGGAAAATGTTTTACCTGATAATGTTTGTATGACGAAAATTATATATATTTGAATAAAATGCAAACATATGCAACATTCGACCAATTTAACACAACACTAGATTAACGCTCGTGACTTTTTTGATGCGGACTTTACTTAATCGCTGGTTTGGCCTATACAAGTAATTGAAAATACATATCCAAAATATATCATTTATGCCTCAAGATTGTGAAAAATATCCTAAATGCTATGCTTAACTAGAATTATCTCTGTAGCAACTTTTATATAGATTCAACTAAGACCGTTACTATAACAAGTTAATAAAACCGCGTTTTAAAGCCGTTTAAATGAAGTTTCATTATTCTTCTCGCGCTAATACTAATATTTGAAGGGTTTACTATTATGAATAGATATACCGCCGTCTGTCAGTACTCTAGTGGCCTTGTAGGACATGTTGTACAGATACATTATTTAACTCTACCGGTACCCCACAACCAATTAGCAGAATATGCTATACAAAAGCATGTTAAAAATAAGCGAATAAATTTCGCTAATAAAACGTCTCTATTAACGGCTTTAAAAGCGGTTTATTTAACTTTTTAAGGGTTTTTGTTACCAATCGTGACACAAGACGTCACAAGCGTTACCAATCGTGATATATATCTGCTTAAACTGCGTTTAAAGCCGTTATAAAAGTAGTTTTATTATCAGTATTTGGTCGCAGCACAAACAGTTTTATTGGGTGGTAAATGCATAAATGTTGCTAGATGTGACGAGATTCTGTATAAGGTCTTAGTTTTTCTATATCTACCTCAATGACAGAAGAATATCTAAAGCGTACCAAGAATCAATTATGACCTCTTTAACGTAGTGGCACCGAATTTGCGCTTAATGAGGAATGCGCCGGGTTTGATCCCCAGTCTTGACAAGGTGTTGCTGGGATACGCCCTCTGTTCATTCCTTGTTCAGATTCTAGTGTTACAAATTTCTAAGTAGTTTAAATCGTGATGTTTCAAAGGGTGTATCATTAGACACATCTGTTTAAGTGAAAATACTAGTCGTAGTGACGTTGTCTTGTCTTAACTATACTTGTATGTTTATCATAAAAATTAATGAATGAATGATGAGATATAAACTATTCTAAATCTCTAGTTGGATCAAACTTTTTTAGTAATTTTTTGCTTACTGTGTACAGTAAGCAAAAAATTACTAAAATCGACTCATCTACGCACTGTGCACATATTATCATATACACATACAAGAAATGTGTATATGATAATTTAAGAATTTTTACAACTAGTTTAAACTACTAGTTAATTAATTCTTAACTTCAACATTGAAAGATGAATAATAAAAACGAAATCATTTTAATTCCACACTAATATCAGCATCTAATAACTGTGATGTCTGTTTTTGTACATTGAAGATTTTACATAAAAATGTTAAAGTCTCCATCTAATAAACATCACAAAATAATAATTTAATATTCTAATAAGATCGAAATCAATGATTCCAATATATATCTACATAGTGCCATCTAGTGGCGGGTAGCACTCATTATCCAATACAGTTATTGTTATACTGTAATAGAGAGCAGCACTGAACTTTCGTAGCAATCAACAGCTGCGCTTGCGCGCGTAGCAGGAATACAATAGCAATCGCTACGAAACGGTGTACCAGCCGACCGTAATGTTATGCAGAATTTGTTTAATAATTGTTTCAAAAATTTTAAGTTAAATAAACAGTTTTACAAGATAAACTAATTGTAAAAAAATATAATAATATCTAAGTTACGTTATGCATAGATTAAAAATAAAATTATGTACTATAATTTTGATGCAAAATGATGAAAGTAATTATTAACACCTTTTCGAAAATATAGCACATAATGACGTTTAAGTTAGCTGCATTAATGCATTTAAAACTTGACAATTAATATGTTTTATAACCGGCACATTTTCAATAGATTCTTTATACTCATTCAATTAATTATGTCTCTACATAGCCAACCTAAAACATTTTGGTGCTAAAATATATTTAACTAAAATATTTGGGGCTAAAATATAATAAACAGTATTACCACTAATGGATTCCATTTCCAGCCCTTTAGGTAGGTATTAAATATTTACATATTATTAGTTTTTTATAAATCTGGTACAAATAAGGTACAAAACTAAATTATTATTTAATAAGTCAACAGTTTTATCGTGCCTAATACGTACCTACGTAAATGCCTTCTCTTTATTCAGTCTCTAACAGTTGGCGAATGCTATTTATGCGGTATAATAAGAAACTTCTAGATTGAATCTACTACCTGTAAACAAGAAGAAATGTTTACATCAAATACACTTTCAGAGCTATATATACCCCTATATTCTAACTTAATACTACATCTCACACACACGCAATAGTGTAACTAATTAATAACTCAAGAACACACGGCTAAGCATAAATCCCGAGTTCTATTTGGGCACAATACCCACACAGCCTCAAAGCAACATAACGGATCGCGCACGTCCCCACTAAGGCTCACCTCCAAACATTATTGATGACTAAAACACCACCCTCGTCCAAAACACGAAGTGGGGTCAAACGGGACTTTACTCCTACACATCGCCTAAACTCCCCGCCTCCACAAACCAATATCCACTCTAAATCATACATGATACAGTTGATACTGCATTGAACATTAAATGTATATACGACTTTGTAGCCGCCGCGAGATTCTGGGGTGTTAGCGTTAACTCCCTTCAGGTGGTTGTGCCATTTTCCACGTTAGGCTGTGGCCTGTAATTTTGGCCCTAATGCGACTGCTTCTATTTGAATAACCCCTCAAGCTTAAGTGTGGCCTGACGCGAGAGATAAGGGTAAGTACCTACCGTGTTATGAGATAGGTGGAGGTCTGATTGGATGGGTCGTTATGTTTGGTCACTAAATTTAATTGGCTCATAAGGAACCCTTAGTTTTTGTATTGTAACTTTATTATTAGTTTCAACTGGGTTTACATAGTTTACAAATATGTGGAAGTTACATTTTATTGTTTTTAAAACATAAATTTTATATGCTCGATTTATAAGTATTACGGTGATTCTGCATTTTTTGTTCGTACATAGACAGAAGTTAGAAGTTCTTATAAGCTAAATTATCTATATAGTGATTTTCACTCTTTTACGGTCAATTAGACATATTAGTATGTTGCTTGTTATAGTGGAAACAATCAATTCATTAGAAATAACCTCAAAAAAATGTTATTGGAAGGTATCACACTTCTCTTGCAAAGAAACTTCAGTATCTGATAAATTAAGGCATTTGATAATTTACCTATTAAATCACTAGTTGAGAAGAAATTATTAAAATCAAGCACCAAAATCGATCTTGGGTCGATCGAGTTTGGGTCACTATTAAAAACTTGTTATCTAAATCTGTTATGTTAAGAAAGGTGAAGTTATAAAACTTGGCGCTGGATGGTAAATTTTATAAATTTAAAATTCAATATCAGATAAAATGATTTTTCAAAGGTAAAATCGATGCCAAGAACATGCTGTTATTTGCTCATAAAACATTATGACCCAGATAGAGCGACAATGAAACTCGCAACTCAGCTAGACATCCGTGGAAAAATACGTTAGTTTAAATATAGGTACCTATATTTATTTAGCTTGAACGTAATCAAAGCAACCAATACTAAGATCATTTATCGTTTAATATAAGATATAGTATGAGATCACTAAACAGTTGACTGATGAGGTCTTCTGTAGCATTAAAATATTAAAAAATTAAAATATTCTGTTAAACATGGAAAATCCCAAGATAGGTTCCAAGCACATTATTCTTGCAATAAGTGGTAAGGTTTAGGTTATTTTTTTTGTAAATCTGATAATTATAGGTGGGGTATAAACAATATATTTTACAGTAAAAAAAGGATAATGTTAGCTTTGGCGTTAACCATACCTATTGTTTTAAATTAATAACGGGCTACTTGCGTGGTCAAAATGGTCAATAATAATATGTCAAATAAATATGTACATCATTGATGTCATCAATTTAATATCCATTTTAGATTGGCAGTTACTGAAATCGCTATAAAATTACACCTCAGTATGAAATGGCCAAAGTTGCACCCTACTTAATTCAGTAGAAATTCAAAGAGTACGTGATCGCGACACTTCTTGGTTCATTCTAATTCCGGCGTACAATAACCCTTCCCTTGTTGTCTTTCGCAAACATTAATTAATCCCCACTTGTGTAGATTTACTAGTTCGCAGCCGAAAGGCAACTTCTAAACAATGAAGAAGACGCCACAAAGATGAAAAAAGAATGTGTCTTCTGTCTGGGTTCTCTCTGGATTTGTTAAGACAGCAACTCTCAGTTCGCCTTGTTCACTACAAGTTCACATGGAGGTAACTGCTATCAGACTACCTCGGCATGACCAAAAAATTCTAGGTTCAATTGGATTTTCATTTTCGTGGATTTTGCGCGCAATTGCCGGGCGTGTTAGCAATCACTGTTTCAAGACAAATATGCTACAAATTCTCTGAATGATTCTCTTAATTTCTCTGAAAAATTAAATGATTCATTGAAATTATACCTTATACTGCCATTTGTCAGTTTACTTCGCTGGTAACTAAAAGAGCGGAACCTACTGCAATGTATATAAGTCATACTGGATAAGTTTCTTGAAATTTTGTCGTATATAGAGTAGTTTTATATACGACAAAATTGCAAGAGCTCGTTTTAAACTTCAGTAATAAATAAAAATAATCGTATGATGTAAGAATTTATATAGAAATTTTAGATATAAATATATAGAAAATATTTATATAGAAAATTTAGATTTTGTATAGAAATTTAGGACCGAAAACCATCAAATACATTACTACAAGTCGCAAGTTCATGGCACCGCTGACAATACAAGGTAGTCCAACGCGTATACCCGCGCGGAATATAAATCGGTGCAGTAAAAGTTGGCGGCCTAATTAATTGCGTTCGGATTACGGACGGGCCCGGTCGGTCCCGGATTTGGGGATTACGATGACCTAATAAAGGATGGCACGACAACGCTTAACTTGTCGTAATTTTGGCAAATTGTTGGCTTACTTACATCTACTATTTCATAACTGTGATAGCACGTTTCTATTGCCAGATGGGGCGGCCGGTCCCTAATTCACTGATACGTAGAGAATTATGATAATGTGAGAAAGAGTAGTGATCAACTTCCACTTTATATATTCGTGATCTGCTTAGATAGATATTTTACGATATGCTTTTGAGTACAGTTTACAAAGGATTAATGTGAGGAAAGGAAGCGAGAGAGTATGCCAAAATCATAGCAAGTGGAGATCCATGAGAGTCTGTGTCTACCCCGATGGAATACAGGCGTGACTTACGTATGTATGCTTTTGAGGTCTGGAGACGTTAAAATAATCTAACAAATTATGAGATATGCTCACATTTTAATTAAGTTAAAACTTTATAACTCCGTGCTTCCAAAAGCAAACAAGTTACGTAATTTGTAATGAAAACTAAACTTTCGAGTAGTGAACTGAAACATAACAGATATAAATCATTTATATTTATTTATATAACGAAATAACTACTATGATAAAATTTTACTTCAACAATTTCTGATTACAAATGTCTTCGATCGTATTTGTACCGGCACGATGTATTTATATTTATACATTATCACGAACTTACAAGATTTTAGACTAAAATTAGATATTTTGCTAACGTTTACAGTATTATGCTTAATAATATTAGACTTCTACGATAAAAGTAATTAATTATCGTGTTCGGATATGTGTCAAAATTACAGGTGAGATAACACTTCAGCCGTATAATAAAAAAATATAGACACCTACTAATATAAATTCTGCTTTCACGAATCATAAAACATCAATTGGAACTTTTTCTTTGTTCCCCAAATATGTGGAGTAAAGGCCTAATTTTATCCACCCGTCGCTGCCATCTTCACATACCACGGCCACACCTCACCCGTCAAACAAAAACCAAAAATTAAACAACGTCCTTTGTTGGCAAAAACGGTAAATTGAGGAAATTTCCATCCATTCTCCAGCCAGGCATCATCCGCGCCTAAACCCCGCTTCAATTTCAATAGCGCCCCAACATACTCCCTACACCCTTTAGGACGCCCCCACAGTATAGTCCGTTTCACTCGTGCCGCAGCTAAATACGTTAGAGGGAGTGAGACGAGCTAACCCACAGGGCCGGTCCGAAAGTTAGACATATATTATTGTATTATACGGGCGTAGGTGGGGGGAAGATTGATGCGAACGGACGGGGAGTAGTTTCGGCAACCCTATGCTGAGGTAACGAAATTTTGCGTGACGCGCGTATGTGAGACCCCATATTTCAGAGAAAATTACGTAGGAATTAATTTTCAAGTTTACGTTGTATAAAGGAAAAATTTCCTCTGAAATTGAACGTGTGGCTTCCGCGATAGGTTGTGCTTTAATTTGGATAACCCATAGAAGGTTTATTGGCAGCGAACTTTGTATGGGTACTCGGCTTGGTATAGATATTAAATTCTGAATTGTATGGATAACCTATATGTAGTACGCGATTATTTAACGTTAGCAACATTTTCAATTCGATTTTGAGAGTAAATAAGTTTTGGTGATGTTGTTTTGAGATGCCAAAAGCTTTTACCTTTCTGTCCAATAAATGTCTTAGTCATTAAGCCCGTCTCAAGTATTTTTAAAGTTTTTTATAATCGATTAAATGAAAATAAAATTAGAAACACACATGTAGCGTATTTTTTTAAAGTGTTTATAGAATATAAGGCTTAATAGTTCTTCGAATACAAAGATCGGCCAATAATTAAATACTTACCAAAGTTACCAATATCAAAATATATCTATTTTCCTTTAAATCGGCCTAATTAACATCAATTCCAAATATTAGGTAACAATAACACTGCACCAGTAAAATTGAGAGATGAACAAAAACAGTATTGAAAAGTTCAAAGTCGGGAAACTCCATTGTACTAATTACGCGGCAGACGGCGCGCTTTCGCTTTCGCCGTCGCTCGTTTTAATTATTTTTTTTAGCGTCTCGGCGTCTGGCGGGTGCGCGGGAAAAACTCGCGACAGGATAGCGAGGCGCGGCCATGATGGATTTTAATTTTAATGCTTTTTTGTTAATAGCCAGTGACGAGAGGTTGTGGGCACAGATGTTACAATTCCAAGGAAGTTAAATTTCTTTAGTACCTAAATATCAAAACGTTACAGTTAAAACTGAACAAAAGTTTCACCAGATGAAGGGGCATTAAAAATATATTGACTCAATGCATTAGAGAAACACATTTAAGATAAAATATTACCGTCACGTTTGAAATTAGTTTTTATAATTTATATTTCATTGTATGCAATTTATATCTATACAAACATGTATTGATGTATCGAGCAAATAAATTAAAAATTTTACTTTAAAAATGTTTTAAAGTATTATAAGCGCAGCCACAAGAGTCTTTCGGCGCCCGCCAACGAAGTTCGCGCTCCGCTCAATCTTTGATACTTTCTTCGTGCATTTTTTTAGCTCGCCTTATTAATGAAAAGTGGGTTACTAACTTGTTCGCTTTAAGAATGAAAGTTACGGCCACGTTGCCCTAGGTCGACGAACTTTGCAGCTGTCTTTTGTTTTTGTTGTCGTTTCGCGTTCCGATTTTAAAAACGTGCTATTTTCACAACTTTTTGGATTAGTACTGTGATAGGGATACGATTTGATTGATATAACCAACTGCCATTTCGCTATACTTATTCATACTATCTATTTATGGATCACATGCGCTTTTTGTATAGCGCATCATATAACTTTAGCTATTTGCTGTCTATGAGATGTAGTTAAAAAATTCTTTCAAAATAAGACCATACCGCAAAAATACCAGGTATTTTATTCTTAAAAATTATTACAGCAATGGAAAGTCCACTGCTGGACCTTTGTCCGGGCCTATGCCTATACCTTTTGCTGCGCTGAGAACGCGTGTTGCGCTTAGATGCTGCTGCCCATCCACACTCTGCATTTGGGCTACATCGTTTTGAATGGATATACCACCATCTGTCGTTCCTGGTACCCTAGTCACCTTTTATGACATCTAGTACAGAGGGAGGTACTATTCTACTCTGCAGGTACCTCGGCTAAGAAAAGGGTATTTGTCACCTCTTTGATTCACGCTTCTTTAATGTAGGTTTTAATTAAATTTTATAAATGTAATGAATTTCAATTAAATGATTTTGATCATTTCTCTTCCAATCAATTACCTATTTATCTACAATAATCGTTTCTAAGGTCATAATAGAATTATTTCTCACGATGATTTGCTACTGAACACAAAACACAACACTAAGCAATCATAAAAGAAAACCAAACCGTGACAGCGGCGTGGCATCATTAATTATCTATTAAAAAATAATCCTTTTATATGTCAAAACCTATTGAGTATCGGTGAGAGGACACCGGATTACCTGGACTAAAACCCATAAAGATAAACCAAACAAACAGTGGCACAATGCGACCCTCAATTGGTAAGGTGGGTTGCTTTTTTTTTGCCCGTCACAAAAAAGTTTCAATGGTAAGCAAATTATTATTTATTCTGCATTATGTTGCTGGTCAAAGTTCAATTATGGCAATACTCAAGATATGGCTTGAAATTCGAAAATTTAGGATAAATTAGGTGTGGTTGGGACGTGGACACTGTCATGTGGCTCATGTTTTACATTCAAACCGAGTTTCATATTCAAACCGCATTTAGTAATGTTATATTTGATAAATCATTATTTGACCCTTTAGCTAGGTATTAAATAACTCGATAAATAAATGTATGAATCTTAACGATATTTAAGGCAGGGCATACTAAAATAACCTATAGGTAAATATAATTTATAAAAAACAAACCGAAATCTTCATTTAAAAATGTATAAACCGATTTTGAAAACATATGTTTTTTAATTGGCATATGGTTCTATGGTATTTAAAAATATGTTTCGCAATGAACATTTTATACTTTGTACTGTAAAGAAGTGTGAGTAATTTGTCTATGGTTGTTTGGAATACACGTAAATCACCTCATATTAAATGCAGTTTTAAACATTCTGAATTCTCCTTTCAATTTATTGAGAACTAAATTGTAACGGTTTTTGAACTTAACCCTCAAACGGATACCTACTCCAGCTTTGAGGTCCCCAAGGAAGTACTTCCAAAACTCTTTACATATGCCTCGGGCTATGCGCCTAAATCTTCCTGAGAACGAATGCATAATAATCATCCATAAAAAAGTCTTTTGCTCCGCCGATCTCGGATTTCACTTGCCCCTACAAAAAAATCAAGGGTCACCCTTCCGTTACCTGAGGGTGACATTTTTTATTCACACTTCCGCCATAAACGCATATGCAAAAAGGACTGTTATTTTCTTTGATAGGGTATCGGAAATAATAATTATATGCATAAAGGAACGGATTAAAGGTTACCAGTTTTGTGTTCGTGACTTTTTTTTTCTGTTCCTGTCACCTTGCCTGCGTCAGATATGCGAACCTTTTTACTCATTGAATGTGTTTGCATTTAATAATATGCATTGGCAATGCAAGCTGTATCCGATATGTTGCTAATTGATAAGCTCGGATTTGAACGGGGTGACGGGGATTTATAATTAATCGTTATATACAATACGTTGTATTGTTATGTTAGTGTATGCAAATTCAATATATAGATAATATTTGTTACTAAACGAGATGGTATAGTATTTTTGATTACTATGCAACATATGCACAAGCATTCCCCGACGGTTAACCCTCGAACGCTGTAGGTGCGAATACGACGCTCCATGAATTTTACAAAGAGCCCAGCATAGCACTCGAGTGCCGCGAAGGCGCGCGCAACACAATGCATCCCCGGCGGTATCTCGGCGTGCTACCTCTTGACTCCAATCAAATAATTACTGCCCCACGGTCGAATACGCCCTTGCCTCTCGAGATATTCAAAATGGCCGCACCGAACTCCACACTCCATTTAATTTATGCGCATGATAAAATCTCAACTACCTACTCCGATGCTCTAAATGTTTTATTTACCCAGATACGATCGAATCTTAACGATCGCGAATAAAATAGTTTTGCAACCATTTTGTTTTATTATTAAACATGTACATACAGCAACAGATCAACCTACCCAATTATGTCAAAACTTCGCAATCGAAATTAATCTATAAAACTTAAACATTGAGTTCAAAATTCACTGTAAAAATTTGACAGATTTGGTTAAGTTGATCTGTTGCCCACCGTACGGCAGATACACCATAAAAACATTACACCCTTGACACACCGCATATCCCGAATAACAATAGGATGCAGATTCTAAATCTCTAAAGATAAATAATACATTTTGATTTATAATAGAAGTAAAAAAATACTCTTCATTTATCGAGAATGCATAAATAGACCCTATTATTCGATATCGGAACTGCAAAATATGGGTGTAACATTTTTTATCGGCTCCATGCGTGTCAATGAGTGGGTTAACTTGCTGGGGACACTTTCTATAGACAGTGGTAGCATTCAAAATAGTTCAAAAATATTTTACGGACGCATTCAATGGTGATTTGATTTATTCGGATGTGACATGCAGATGTGAATGTTCTCGTTAGATTTATTTGACTGCTGTTTTTGCATTGATCTCGTGTTACGCGTGATTGGTCATGTCGATTGGCAGTTAGTGTCTATTATGTTGTTTGTGTCAGAGATATTAAATTTTATGTCACCCGCATGCTCGTTTAATTTTTTTTAATGTTTGCTTTCATAGCATGTATTGCATTAAAACAGTACTTATGGTTTGATATTCATTAACAAGTCTATTGCAAGCATTAATGATACAACAATAAAATGAATGAAATTAAGGTACAGTTTGTAAATAGGTTTTAAACAAAATAAATGTACAAAATTGTCATATATTTCTCGCAAAATCAACTTAGCTACTCTATATACAGAAGTGACATTAAGTATCTACTTAAGTACTGAAACCGATCTACGAATGGCGGTATTCAAAACAGTGTTGTTCAAATGCAAAGGGCGAGGATGGGCAGCAGCATCCCCGTCGCAAAAGCTACGTTTTGCGATTGCCAACACGCTCACCCAGCAATAATGGGCGAAATGCCATATCAATGGAATGAATGGATTTGATGACGATACGGTAAACTATAATCTATGTTTATAAACGATATCTTCACAAATCATAATAAACTTTGGGTATATTGTTTTTGTCTCAGTCATCGTCACATGAATGTAGGAAAGATCAATAAAGATCGTTCAGTGATCGGTACTTAAAGTACCTTAACATCGTTAATGTGGCTGAAATCATGTCAATCACGTGGCAGCAGAGGTAGCTAACTTATTCGGTGATTGCATAGATATTGGTTCTCAAAAATACCCAAGGCATCCTAGAGTTTTCCCATAACTTTTTGGTGAAGAGTGAAAGTTATAGACAAAACATAATTTTACAAGAGTTTTGTACCTACACCAAGGGACTTTATTCAGTAGAAAGAGAGATTGGTAGAGCTTGAAAATATATGTGATTTATTCTAGATCGTTGTTTGTAAGTACCCTTTACATGACGTCCAGCACAATCGTCTAGTGTTAGCGCTGCAGAAGAAATGCGCAATAAAATAAAAGTATAAGTTAGTTATGCAAACGACAGTAACTCGCGCCCGGCCACACAAACTCTGTGTTATCTACCCAGCGCCGATGGAGCCCTAATATGCATAATAAAAAGATGCGCTGGAAGCGAACGTGGCGATAACACAGCACCCGGTCACCATTGTCTGCTTACGCCAAATTAATGAGAGCTCGCAAAAAATGTTGCACAATCGAGATATTCGATATGTTTTTGGTTCTCAAAGTGTTATACCTCCAAGAGAAGGATTTGTAATGTGGGCTAAGGATATTTTTTTCTTTGTGTCTCTTGTCTTCTTGTCGTTCTTGTAGTAGCAGATGTTTTCTTTTGTTTTAAGCACTTTTAAGACATATTTTATAATAAATGAAAAAAATCTTGTTTGATGTAACTTTGCGTTTTTTTTCAATTACGCACAATTGCGACTACACTTAGTTGCTAAAACCAAACATATAAAAACATAATAATTTAATTACTTTGCCCATTACTCTATTCTATATTATAAGTAGAGTATGTAGTAAGGATCTTATATAATTTGCTTTTGCAATTATTTTTTGATAGCTGATAAATTACACATTTCTGTAACTAAAGAATTCAATACAATATTATTTTTGAACAATACAATTGCAATATTGGTCATCCCCTCCACAGTTTGAGAAACGCATTCGCCATTTGCTACCTACTGATCTAATTTCCATGCGCGAGCGCCGGCACGGAAGGGTTAACTTTATTCAGTTTCAATGGCTCCTGCATTTATTAACTCTGAACCGCGAACAAAGATTAGTGTGTTACTGATGTTTGATTTGAATAGTTCGTTCTTCCGGTGACGTTACACGGTTTTTGTTATTTAGTTAATTTGTGAAAATGTGACTAAATAGTGTGATTGACGCTCAAATTAGTTACGTCTTAAAGACATCATGTAATAAAGTTTCAAGAAATTGATCAGCAAACAATGCAAGATACAAAAGATCTTAATCTACACAACCTATTAAAATTACCAACCTGTCAATGGCAATCTATCCATCTGTCTTATCTATGACATAAACCCTTTCGCATGCGCAAGTCTTAAGTAAAGAGTGAGCGAGATAACAATAGCTCAATGTTTTAACAATGTTGGTGAAAGTGACGTAAGAATATCGATTAAGCCAACAACATGATCAGCAAACATTAAAGGTAAGACTATAGTTTTGTATAAAAATTCTTATTGTATCATAGAAATATTTCATTTACGTGTTTTCCATTGGTTGATGACTTGTATTTTACCAAGTTTTAAAAAACTTGGTACAGTACAGTACTTTTAAAAGTACAAATTGGCTTATCCTTGATCGCAGACAAGTGCAGTGCGTTCTCAGGAATAACTCTTTCTTAATGATAAAGCTAAAACTAACTTCACGCCAAATGTGATAAACAGTGATGGTTTAAGAGGAAAGGCGTAAAGTCAGTCATACTTTCACATATTTATGGATAACTTAAGTATTCATCTGATGACGGAGCCTACGGGGCACGGTAGAGATCCTATTTTATGCGCTAAGGGTCGTGGGTTCCATCCAACTCTGACCCAACATTTATATATTTGTGTTTGTTCTGTGTCTGGGCATTGAAAATATGTATTTAAGTATTATAGACAACGGAGGAATCACAAATTCCTTTGTTATCTAATGTCTGTAACATAACTGCTTTATGGTACTGACATCGGAGTTAGGTAATGTATGAGACGTGTGAATATTGTATATTATTATATATGTATATCATTGTAAGTTTCTTTAAAGTACACAAAGCAATAGATCAACCAACACAAATCTGTCAAAATTGCACACAGTCAATTTTCAAATCAATGGCTCTTATTTATTGATTAATGTCGATTGCGTAATTTTAATAGGTATAGGTTAATCTGTTGCTTTGTGTATAAACCTGCTAGAGGTTTTTATCGAAAGAGGTAACAAACATCTGCGCCAACGATCAGGCATTTCGTATCACGTATCATATCAATGAGATATTAAATCCAAGACCAAATGATTTGTTCCTTATTGATTGTTCACATTTAAATTAAGATGACTATAATTTAAAACATAACGTATCTTTATCAAACATTGCTAATAATTTAACGAATATAATACACAAGAGTAAATAAATATGTAATTTGTACATGTTTGTGCACATGTCTTCAGGCAAAATTAATTTGCCCCATAAATCCCTAATCCCTTTCGTTTCGAATCCAACCCACGCAAGTTCTTTGAACCCTAATAGCCTAGAGCTATAAGAACTGGATATAAATATCAAGAAGAATTCAATGTACATTTACGCCTGTAAATGTATGTTGACATGTTTTTTTTTAATATAAAAACATTGCGCGATCAGTATATCTTTCTTATTATCATTATCATAATAAACAAAGGATCGGCAATAGGTAGATATTCAAGGGAAATCTGGCCTTAATGGGTAATAGACAAGTGCTGTGGTAACCGTAGCTTCTTAACGATTAAGCTACTAACAGTCTTCAGCCTATAGCATTGAACTCTTTCGGTTGATAATACCGCCATCTCTCGATATCTATACCTTAGTCAGGTCAAACAACATTGTTGGGACATCCATATATTAATTGTATTATACAACTATTTCTGTCTTTTTGGAGTCTATCAAGATTTAATATTGTGATTAGGTGCCTATAAGAACAGGCTAGACCTAGTTTAGGTACCTAAGTATCAAAATGTATTTTAGTTTAAGTTACCTTTTGTTGTTGAATAAAGTTATTATTATTATTGTCATACTAGCTGACCCGACAGACGTTGCCTTTTCTTAACTATATGTTTATCTTTAAAAATAATGCGACTATAAATATAAATTATCTTACCTCTCAAATTGAATCAAACCGTGCACAGTAAGCAAAAATATTTTTAAATCGGGTCAGTTACTTATAAGATGATCCCGTACAAACATATACATAAACATGTACATACGTATAAAGATATACATAAATTTATTATGCAGGCCAATACACTAATTTTAAGGAATACAATTATACTACTATAAATGTGTTCCTAATATCCCCCACAAATTTCTTCAGCTAAGACTAGATACTGTATTTTCATGATAGGTCAACATTTATCAGCATGATACATCCTTTTTTTCTACTCTCCTGCTGAAATACAAACTAAAAACATTATTCTATGTATAATAAACACATTTAGAAATTAACATATTTGAAATACCTTACTGCTACATCTCACAGTCCACCGTACACGGAAACAAGAAGTTTAGAACCAACATTCCCGACGAGATGCTAGACGAATTCTTCGTGAACGATGACGTCATAATCTCATACATTGTATACCTAAGCATATTATACTATAGATACTAAAAACCACAGCGTCTTCACGTGCCTTGTATACGGCAGGGCCGCGGCGCACCGTCACTTTCCGTTAACATAAATCCACCCCGATTTTGGACAGGCCGTAGAACAGTAAAATCCGTGGAGAAGAACTGAGCGTTTTGAACTATATCAATTTTATATTAAAAGTATTTTTTAGTCGTGAGGTAATGGCTGAGTAGAATAGTACCTCCCTCTGTATCAAATGTCGTAAGAGGCGATTAAGGTACTGCAATCGACAGATGCGGTATATCCACCTGAACCAGTGTAGCTTAAATGCATAAAGCGGGGATGGGCAGCAGCATCCCCACCGCAAAAAATGCGCTCTACATTTGCCGACACGCTTGCCCAGCGCGGCAATTACGAGCTAAATTCCCCCATTCTTAGGGAGGCTTATGTCCAATAGTGGACTTCCATTGGCTGATATGATGATATACATATATAACGATTGATCCGTAGATCCCGCAGGACAAGACACATAGTAAAATCCACTTAAATTGAATCCCGGTCGGATACTAGCTAATGGGATGGAGAGTTAAATTGTAATATAAGTGAGTTCGTCTTAATCTTACAAGGCAGGTGTTTTTCCAAAATAAATAATTGACCTAATACATTTACTGTTTTAATGATAGGTGACAATAACACGTGACTTGCACTAGATTTTATTAAGCCCGCAGTCCGTGTGATAGTAAGCGCCACTGCCTCGAAATATCACAAAGATATGTATAGTGCGTGAAGATATCACGTCATCTTCAAGTCACAAGTTTACCCAGTAATTTCACTGTCTCTAAAAATAATATAGATAAATAAATATAATATAAAGCTATCACTGCTATTTGGCGGTTGAAATAGGTGAAAGGTACTAGTACGTTCGACCTGTGTATGAAACTATCTCATGTATCAATTAACTTAATTGATATAATAAATTTATACAAATGAAGTATATACTTCAACTTTCCGAACAAAATGCGACTTTTTCTATGAGCAATATCTATCCGCTTCTTCGGATAGACTGTCAAAAAGCGTGACGTAAACCGGAACTCCAGATTGTGCCTAAGATCCACTCATTAAAAAAATTACAAAATGTTCTAGGAAATTATTTTACTTTTTTTTACAGTAGGTAACGAAATATATTAATAATAAACAAACACCTAATAAACGTTGGCGCACCGCTCCGATAATAAAGAACATTTTTAAGACGTAATTTAATTTTACCTCTTACAGAGTAGAATCGGAGGAGTAGATAGAAACCAAAATATTAAAAGATTGTGTTAAAAAGTTTTAGTCTTCGGTATAATTTCATTTCTATTTAATGATGCTTGACCTCAAATAGGATTCTGCGGGTCTTATTACCTAAGTTTAGATAATTTTAAACTGAGTCCTTTTAGGTTTACTCAACTCTATTTAGGTCTCTGCCCTTTTCTGAACAAAACTTAACCGTAATCCTTGACGGGTCCGACAGCGCAGATACTAGTGAGATCCTATTTTGTGCGCCAAGGGTCACCAGCTTCCATCTCCACTCAAGACAAATATTTATATGACAAAAACCCAAATAGGGTTTTCTTAAAACTAGGTAGTCTCTAAGTACATATTTGTTGTTCTCTGCGGTCTGATGTCCGTAACACGCTTTAAGCGACTTATTTCAGAACTAGGTTGAGATGTGGTGTGTATTGTTATTATTATTAGTCCTATCCTAGGGATCTTTTATCTATATATGTTCGAAATTTAAGTCTATACAATGGCTTTCGACTTTTTATTTATACCTCTATTATTCTCACTTATAATTTGTTTCGCTTCTCTTAAAAATTAGAACCATTCCACACAAATACATTTTGGACCAATTCAAGCTGTTATTTTTTTTGATACATCAGCTACTTCACTCGTTTCCTGTTCCAACCGCCCAGCGCATAAGCCAAACAAGTGCGTCCCAAGATGATATACCGAAATATCCAATAACCATAGTTTTACGGGGTCCCTCCGACCCCTTGAAAGGAAATCGATCCCCCCTCTTCCCCTTGCCTCTTCCCTCCTGATGGATTACGCCGTCATCCAGGCTGATGGAATAAAAAGAAAACATTAGGCCATCCCTTGGGGGCTCTAAGATGTTTTTCGGAAGGGAATGTCAGAGCTGATTTTGTTGGACTTTAATGTTTAATACGTGTGTGGACTACCATGAGGATCCCAGGTTTGGTGGCTGAGAGGGTTTTGTATATATGGTCGTACTTTTTAAACAATCTGGCCTACGATTTTATAGTTACATTTTTCCTTTAAGAATATAAATATTATTAAGAGTTATATGTACCTAAAATACATCCCCATTTTTTTTGTTTTTGTTTTTTTTGAGTTTTGATGTTCCTGAAAATGAAAATGGAAGATTATTACTATTAATAACAATAAGTTATTCAACTGTTGATTTTTTTCGTAAAACATTTAGTATTCATAAATAAAGTTTTACGAGAAAACATACTGGCTACTTAACAGTCCAAAGTAAGAAATAAAACAGCAAATTAAACTGTTAAAAAACAATATTATTGAGGAAAAACACGGGAAGAGTCTAATTTTTGACATATTAAATAACAATAAAATATTTTTGTGTATTTAAATAATAAATACCTAATAATAGTCTCTACCGGCAACTTTGTCCACCATTGTCCAGGTCATTTTACTTAATATTTCGTTCCTGAAGTACTCGTGTAATTCTGAAAAGATAACCGCTCTCTGACAGTTAAACTATGCAAAATACATACATACATACATCACGCCTGTGCCCATCTAGGTAGGCAGAGACTATGGATCCCCACTTGTTACTATCTAGGCATACCTCTCTTGCTTCCCTTACTCGCATTAGTCGTTTCATACACTTTCGTTTATTCTTAGTTCTTCTGACCTGACCCTTCAATAAAACCTCTTCTACCTGGTTAAGATATGTTCTAATCGGTCGTCCTATACCAAACCTTCTATTCACTTCCGCTCTTTATATTTGTACAGTCATTCTACTTTCAACTATCCTTTCTACATGTCTCTATTGTTGCCACAACATCATCTTTTAAACCACATCGATCTTTTATTACACTATTATTTAATATACATTTATCTTTAATCACTATGCAAAATGTCGTACCAATTATTTATAAATAGTTATATATAAAAAGCAGGACCTGTTGGACCATGAACGTTTTCGGAATAAAAAGTAGCCTATATGTTATTCCAGACTACAAACAATCTATGTGCCTTGTATTGTTATATTATATATATTATTATTGTGTAATATTATTTAGATCTGCTCAGCCATTCCGGCAGGATAGTCACAAACATCCGTAAATACTTTAGCGTTTATATTATTAGAATATAGGCCTTGTTTACCTAATAACACGTCATTAGCGACATATTTTCTATTTGACAAATTGCGTTTGAGTGTTATCTTAGTACTAGTTTTTCGCCAATGAGTTCCACCACACAGACTTATCATTGCATCGTAATTGTTAGTTTCTACCATGAGCATAAGCTACAATAGCTTATGCTCTAGGTTTCCAGCAATCCACGTGCCAAATTTTAATTTTATTTTATGAAGTCAGTAAACAAGCGTACGATCAAAGATATCACCAGTATGTCGCCAATCTTGTGAACTAAAGATACAATGTCCATAAAATACTCAGTAAATTCACACTGCTATTTAGCGGTAGAAATAGGTGAGAGTGAGGTACCAATGCAGACGACTTTTGTCTACCTCTAAATTAATCAAACCAGGAGTTCCTGAGAGTTAACATGATATGGACTACTCATGAACATTGCTAACCTTTATAAAACTGAAGCGATCTAAATCACAAAGCCTTATTAGTCAGTGTATAAATCCAAGCCCACTTCCAAACTTACTAAATCAACGGTAAAATTCACTTCTAACCCTCCGAACGTCGATGTCCAACTATATACCGCTCGGTATATAGCGGGGGTGTCACCCTTAGATGTAGATACGGGGTGATTTACGGAGGGTCTCCGAGACCCTTATCAGGAGTCGTTATGACCATGTGAGAGTGAAGTTATTGTGAGGGGGTTACCTCCCAAAGAGGTGAGCCGTTTGAGAGATTCCCTCCCAGCACTTTGAAGGGACATAATATGTTATTATTTTCAGAGTGGCGCGCGGTGTTTGCTTTCGATTCACCTTTTTTGTTTTCACTTAAGCTCGCGTTATCTCGGGCGTGGTAATTTTACATTCACTTCGATTAATGCATGCATATCGAATGTTTACATTGTTCATTTGAGCTGTAAAATTTGTAAACTTCAACCGGGCACCGTATTTGAATGCTTTAACAATAACAATATTTGGTGTTTGTTGTTTTTTTTTTTTGTAATGAATCAGCCGATATTTAATATAGTATTTACGATATATCTCATTAGAAAGCGACTAGCTAACATAAAAAGAACAACAAAGCGTAACACAAAATGGTAATATGGAATAAAAGATAACAATAAATAAACGAAATTATATTCTTAACAGTTTAACATCAAGTAGTTTCAACAATTCGGAAGAAATTTCCGGAATTGTAAATAATTATTTACTTTGGCATTTATTTTATGGTCATCCAAACATAAAATAGTTTATAGCAATGTAAACTCCTTACTTGAAGGATCATGAATGAAACAAATCAAGCAATCTACTCTTTTGTCTTTAATTACTTGTATTTCACAAATAATAAAAAGAGCTGATACTGGAATGGTTAGGAATACTGGAATTTCGTAACAGTTTTTACTAAATATTTGTATCTACATATTACAAATTAAAGCAGGAAAAATTGGAATGCACTGTTTTTAAACCTTAATTATTTTGAATAAAAATCACGAAACAGCTCAAATCAAAAACATTGTAACAAACAAAATACGTTTTCCCTTTGCGATTCGCAACAAAAGGACGACATCAAATGAAATATTTAATAAATCATGAGAATAAGGAATTCCCGACATGTTTCGCAAACCATTGGTCCCTGCAATAAAATTATATACGCCTCCCAAATAGACCGTCGCGTCCCCTCTGAGTTCTGCATGCAAAATTTAATTTTACAATCCGCCGTTTCAATATAGGTAATATTCCGAATTTATGTTCCATGTTCGAATTTGAATGTCCCTTCATAAATTTTGTCTACACGTCCCGTTTGCTTTAGTTTTAATGTGTGCCGAATGTTGGTAATGTCTGCAACTTTAATAATAAAGAATTTATTTTAGTTTCACTGAATCGAGACGCCATCTTGCGGATTGTTAGTTTTTTTCTCAACGAAACCATATTGGCAAAATTGATTCTTGTTTCTGAAGTAGAAAATAAACAAACCAATGCGATCATATTAAACAAAATATTAATAATTGGACTATTCAATTAAAATTGATACATTAATTAAATGTATTATAATTTCGGAATAAGCACCATTAAATTAAGAGAACACTAAAAAAGCAATAAAGTGTTCCGTCCTCTCACACCCCAAGACTGAATTAAAAACGCATCCGTCTCAGTAATTAATGCAATAAAATTATGATTGCGGCAGAGAAAGAGCGTTAAAGTCGTGTTTAACAGATACAATTTTCCCGGCTTTTTCTCCCCTACCTAATTACAAGCCGCTTTATTAATAAAGATCGTTGAAATCAGCGTAAAATACACTGACATTTCCCCTAGACGATTAAAAAAAGGAATAATTTCTTGCCAATTCGCGAGTCATAAATTATGTCTAGTGGTCAAAATCACCCGATGGAAACATTTAATGTCACGTGGGCGCGGGTTAGCCATTCAATAGGAAATATTTGAATAAGGAATGATGTACGGTTTGTTTATTGGCGGGCTTGTACGTTCCTTTTTTGAATTCTATTATTCTGTTGACCGACGCGCGCTCGGGTCGCCGCTGGTCATCGGAGGGTCGGATTGACCCCTCGTGTTATGTACTGGACTTTCAATATTTTCGCAGCTTGGACCCGCCAGACCGGTTTATAGGCAAGGGTTAGGTTATTGGAAATTTTACGTTTAATTTGAGATTTTGTGCGCGCGCGTGTTCTTTTTAAAGGTTAATGCGAGGGTTAAAGGTTCAAGACGGTTGTATATGTGTTAAGAAGACATATTGACGATAAGGGGGAATAAAGCTATAGATAATTAAAAACTAGATTTTATTTTATATAAAAATAAATAAAAACACAATGTAACTCAGTTCTGCACAGAGGTATTTACGTAGAGAACGACTAATATTTTGTTTAATTTAAAGAAAAAGAAACGCCACAGTCTGGAAGGATATATATATATATATATATATATATATAGGTTATTATAAAATAGGTTTAGTAGTTTAAAAATACCAGACAAATAGGGTTACATGAATTTTTTATATATTTAAATAAATAAACTTACACAACACTTGGCCTTGGAGTATCGGCAGAATAGAATAGTGTATCAGGCGTCGTAAGATGCGACTGAGGTACCTTAACCGACAGATAGCGGTAAATTCATCCGAAAGAGTGTAGCTCAAATTCAACAGAGGGCGGAGATGGGAAGCAGCATTCCCATCTTGAATTTACGATTTGCGATTGCCACCACGCTTGCCCGATTATGGACAAAATTCTCGCTTTCTTGAGGAGGCCTGTATCCTGCAGTTATACATTCTGTGGCTGCTACGATGATGATGATAACACAACACATAAAATTCTTGTGTTACGGATACCAGATATTTGAGGAATTATAAATATAATACGCAAATTCAGAGGAAGATCTACCGGCAAAAATCAGTGTGAAGTTGGGTTGCGGTTAAAGATTAAGAGGCAGTGAAATTACTGGGTAATGTGACAAAATATCTACGAATCTCCATATTGATATCTTTGCGATATCACGAGCGTGTACTGACTGCGATGCTTGACATTACGAATGCTTGTTTGCTGGTTACATACTACTTCAAATATAAAAACAGATATATGTAAAAAAACAAATATGTATACAGACGAAGACGCCATCCAAAAATACTTGTACGATTCCACTGATGTACATATTTTAAAAATGTGTGTGCATACGCGTCTCAAAGTGGAATATTAAATAAAAAGGCTATTATTTTGTCAGGATTCCTGCCCTCGGAGGTTCCTGAAGGATGAGAAATGAGGAAAGTTTTCCCTCCCGTGCCGTTGTGTCTATGCTGTTGTGCTCTATAGTCACACACAAAATAAAACACAATGATACTACTTTCTTACGCGTATAGTGATATTTATGATCATCATCATCATATCAGTCATTGGAGGTCCACTGCAGGACATAAGCCTCTCTAAGAAAGGTGGATTTTGTCAAGCGTGTTGTCAATCGCAGAGCGCAGCTTTCGTGGCGGGGATGCTGTTAGAGAAAGAATAATGAATGGACATTTAAATGGTAAAATTAATGCAAACGGATTATCTTACTTGACCATCTTTATCATTATAAACAGTTTCCTTCACTTTATATAACTTACCACTAGTTTTCCCGGGACCTGAAGTATTTCCTTGACATGGGTTGAAATTATCAATATGTCAGATCTCATTTAAACACATTCCTCGGTTTGAGGTCCATCGTAAAACGGGAACACTTTCAAAATTATGGTATTAATATGAACTACTTGTATATAATGTAACATTATTTTTCATCATTTGCACCATCGGACCGTTCATTACTTATGTAACTAGCAGGGCACCGTGATTTTTCCGGTGGTTTTCCCGTTACCATCGAAATTTATAATAAATACGGGATAACATATAGCTTGTGTTATTTCATGATAATGTTACTTCGTATGTGTAAAATAGTAATATGAAATCAGTCGAGTAGTTTTTTGAATTTATTCATTACAAACGCATAATAATAAAAATATGCCTCATTACATTCCATTTTTGGTGTGCATTATTTGATTTTATGAAATATCATATATCCTATATTACTTGATGAACCTATAGCTTATAAATGATGAAAGTATTACAAACAAATATATCCTCTTTATAATATTACAATAGATATGAGCAAGTATGATGATAAATGTTAATCAATTTAAATTAGTTGGAGCATACCTCCTTGCATGTGCCACGGGACTATTGCACCAGAATTCGGAAATAGATGTCACAGCCACGCGACTACCAAACTCGTTCACGTGACAACGCCGCGGTAATTTGGCATAACTGTAATTAATTTCCAGTATTATTAATGAGTGCCGTAAGGTACCGGCAGAGTAGAATAGTACCTCCCTCTGTACCAGGTATCGTAAGAGGCGCTTAAGCTACCGTCACCGACATATGGCGGTATATACATCTGAGACAGTGAAGCTCAAATGTATTAAGTGGGGATGGGCAGCAGCATCATTCCGGAGAATCGATAACCTTTTATTTTATAAAAGAACCAAATATTTTTTTCAACTAACTATTTCGTATTATAAGTCACTTTTTATGTTTTGTACAAATTAGGGTTCTAGTATTTTCTATTTATATGATTAATAATCTTAATAAAAGTACATCTTAAGCGGATTTAAAACGCGATGTTTAACATTTTAAATTTTTTTTCGACGTTTTGGTTACCTTGCTACAAGATTTACAAAAGATGTGAACACAAAATGTAAAATAATCCGCCTTTTTAAAGACGTTAAAAGAGTTTAGTTTTTAAGAACGTTTATTTTTGTCATATTAAGCAACATGAATATCACTAATACATATAAATAAAGCTCGTATATTCAGATTAGTTTTTAGTGATGTCTGTCTGTCTGATGCACATGTAGTATGTTACAAATATTATGAGACCAGTGTTATATAACATGCCGGGCACGCTACATATGGGTTATCTCGAGAACGGTTTCCGCAAGGTAAACGATACGTCGAACAAAAATTTAGAAAGTTTCATACACCGCGTTTTAAATCCGTTAAAAGAGCAGTTTTATTAAAAGTAATCATAAAATGTTCCATATGATACAAAATAGTTAGTTTAAAAAAAAATTGCTAAGCAATATTAAATTCTGTTGTATTTTTTGTTATATTTATATTCATTCTTTAAGTTTCTATTAAATTTATCTGCTGAAGCTGGTTTTAATTTCCGTATAAATATGCTGCCGCTGTTTTAATCTGTGAATATGTAAGACAATTTATTATATATTTGTAGAGAGAGTTAGAAGTAAAAAAGAAATGTTTTAATGAAAATCTTGGCACTCTAATTTATTTTTATATCTCTATATGTATTTGAGTTGCAAATTGTTTATTTTTTATCATAAATATCTTTTTATAAAAAAACCTTTAACCTTTTATCCTGCCCAATACATCAAATATGAAATCAGCTTCCTGTTAAAGTCTTGCCTCGTATAGGGTAGGGTCGAGTAGGTTCAAAACGAAATACGCTTTTAAAAGATCAGCAAGGCTATTGTGATACTCCTGGTGTTGCAACTGTTGACAAGACATGGCAACTCTGAATACCGCGGAATCCAAGTTTGCCAACTAACGCGGTATAAAAAATATCTTCATATTTCTGTTTTTTTCTGGCAGGTTTCTATCTCCAATATCCGTCAAAGTGTATCAAAGGTCAAAAGGTGGTTAATATAAGGAAGGTTATTCGTTAAATCCAGATGGTCAGACACTATCGCCTCTGACTAAAGTACTTTTCATAGCAACACTAGCGCCATCTATTATAACTCGCAGCTACTGTTAGCTTATAATGAGAATAAGTCGTCACAAAAGTAACTTTGTACAGGGATGTAAGTTTAGTTTGGCTGATGCCATGTGAATTTGAAATGTAGACAAACGTCACTCCTAATTGGTCACGTCAAAGTTATTAGCGCGCAGTTTGACAGCGAGGGGCTTGTCTGTCATAGTTGTACCTTTGAAATTTAATTACATATTTTTCGGGATATGTATCATTAAAATGAAGTTACATTTATTATATGCATGTATAACATGATTGATTCCTGTAAAAAGTGAACTGTTTAGTATTCTGCCTTTATATATCTATAATAACATTACAAAAAGAGAAGAATTGTATTTATTTTTGTTACGAAAAGGCTTAAATAGTAAACTAATTTTCTAAATTATTTCACAGATAATAGTTCTCTAACTTCCACGTTCTAAGGCAGATTAGAATAGTACCTCCCCCTGTACCAGGTGTCTTAATAGGTGACTAAGCTACCGGAACCGACAGGTGGCGGTAAATCCACCCAAAGCAGTGTAGTTTAAATGCAAAAGAGCTAAGAATACGACTGCCACCACGCTTGCCCAGCGCGGCAGTTTGGGCAAATTGTCCCTTTTTTGAGAGGCCGTGTCCAGTAGCGGGCTTTTAACGACGTTGATGAATCCACGTTTTTCTGGAGAAATATGGGTTATATTACATTTACAAAAAAAGTATAGATCCCTACCTAAAATTTAAATCTGTAAACAGGAACTGATTTTTGTATGTTTGAAACAAATAAACTCTAAAAGTACTGGATGGATTTAAAATACTCTTTCATTTCTGAAAAGTTACATTATTATCAAATAATATAAACTATAATAACCCTTTTTTAATTTTTTTACTGGAAAGAGAACTACGCGTTACCCTGCTAGAATTTTGAATCTGATTTTGTTCAATATTTAAATATTGTTTATTATTTACGTAGAAAAAAAATAGCTTATGTAAATACTGTCAGTGAAAGCTTCAACATAATTAACGGATACACAAATTAGTAAAATAAGTAAACAGATAACACAAAATAAAAAGTACTTTTACACCTACACGTAAAATCTCAACGTTAGGCACGAAAATTTTCCCGGATTTGTTTACAATATTAGGACTAAGAATAAATGTACTGTACATTTATTACTTCGAATTTAGTTAAAATAAACTTAGTTCATATAACATTAACGAACAGATTTGCATAAATAAACGATTAGTCGATTTTCATAGAGAAGAAAAATAATCCTAATGGAATTTCCTTTAGATACACCTTTATACCTACACTCATTTGCAAAAAAACAGGCACCTAAGCAATAAACCATTGCAAATGTTACTATTGGTTTGTTTGATAATTATAGGTAGTTTTGCTTTCACAATTTTGTAAATTAATAAGCAAATAATCGTTTTCATCAGTATTATCATAAAGTTTTGATAAAATTTATGTTTCAATGCTAAAGTTCACTAGTAGTGTATGCTCGCTAGTAGTGCATATGCTCGTGAAGTAAAAGTTAACAAAGATATTTGTTTGTTTTTTTCTTTAATAAAGTAAAAGCAGATAAATGTTTAGTATCGAGTGTGACCCCCTCTAGCTGAAATCACAGCTTGAATTCGTCTGGGTATGCTAGCCAGGATATCCCGGATACTTGCTTGCGGAATACGTTCCCACTCCACGGTAATCACATTCTTTAGCTCTCTGATGGTCTGCGGAGCCAGTTGTACTGATCTCACGCGTCGTTTTAGAACGTCCCAGACATGCTCTATAGGATTGAGGTCGGGACTTCAAGCTGGCCTATCCAAACGTCGAATGCCGACCTCTTTCACATACGCTTCCATATCGCCAGACCGGTGGGCGCAAACGTTGTCGTCGATAAAAATTAAGCCTTCACCTAAAGCGGCCAATGCGGGTTGTGCATCAAAATTTAGAACTTCTATTATGTATCGATGTCCAGTCAGTGAGTCGATTTCATTGAAGACTAAGTCTGTACGATACATTGAATTTATTCCTGCCCAAAACTTAACAGAGCCCACACCATAAGGTGTGATTTCTTCAAAACAAGCATCTGCAAAGCGTTCTTCTTGTCTTCGTAGCACTCGCCGACGTCGATCTTCACCGAATAGAGATATCCTGGCTTCATCGGAGAACAATACCCCATTTCAGTCTTCTTGAGTCCATGACTAACAATTTCGAGCAAACCTAAGCCTAGCAGCTGTACTCACGGAGTAACTAAGACCTAACCGCAATAATTTTGGTAGCTTTAACCACTTTCTCTAACATTATTAAGACAGCTAAACAGCAATAAATGAAGCTTTGACAATTAAGAATATGAAATAAGTTCATAAAAATTGATTAAAAGTTATACCGATATTATTTTTTGGAACTTCACACCAAAAATGTAGGATAAAAAGTGGTTTTCTGTAAAAACGAGCATCAAACGAAAATTTTAATTTAGAACGTACTGTTATAAACACCACGGCATTTTTAAAACCAGCCAGTAACATGTACAAATGATTGAAATCATTTTGGTACCGTTTTTTTAAAGAAGAATTAAAATCTAAACCGCCCGTTTTTTTGCAATTGAGTGTATAAAACAGCTCACTATTGTCTCTCTAAATATTTTTCAAGTAGACAAAACAAATGTATTTCTTTCTAATCTCGCCCTCAAAATGAATAACTGTGTATTTTGCTTAGTAATCCAATTGAAAAGTCCATACGCAAAATAACATAGAACAAAAAGCTTCAACTTAATTCGACAGTACCCTTGTCGAGTGGCTGTGACCTCTGAGCAAATTACACCCACACACGCTCACCGTACATATAGTATGTTCCACACATACATATACTACGTGTACGTATATGTTTGCGAGATAACAAAGTGTGAGGCCGTCACGCCCAGTCTTTGGCTTCACAGAATTTCTTTGGAAACGTTTTGAAATGTGGCCGCATAGAAAATGGACGGGACCAACCACTTTTTTTTTCTTTTGGTGTTTTTGCTTTCGCTTTTACGGGAATAAAAAAATTACAATGGATGCCTTGAAATAACTGCAAATAAATCTTAGTATACAATTGTCATCTCCTTAACTATCATCTCCTCCCGTCATTGCATTATATCACTAGATATTCTATGTTCCTTGTTTAAACAACGTAACTGTGTCGAGAACACATATTTTCCAGTGCATATGCCGTAATTTATTGGTAGAGTAGAATAGTACCTCCCACTGCACCAAGTGTCGTAAGAGATCGACCAAGGTACCAGAACCCATAGATGGCGGTATATTCAGCCGAAAGAGTGCAACTAAAATGGACAGGGCGGGGATGGGCAGCAGCACACCGTTAACCAAATCTGTGCTCTGCGATTGCCAACACGCTTGCCCAGCGTAGCAATTATAGGCAAAATTCCCCCTTTCTTGGGGGGCCTATGTGGACTTCCAATAGCTCTAATAATGAAATGTGGTTAGTAGCATTTTACCAATGGCAGCAAATGAGGTAATGTAAAAAATAAACCTAGGTTGAAAATAGTTTAATTATGCCTTAATTAACGCGTTAATTAGAAATGATACCTACCTACTAGTGTCATAGAGACATTAAGTAACGTAGTAGTCGGTCTATAAATCCAAAATAGTAAGCAGTTAAAGGATAAAATGGGCTATAAAAAATTAAGTAACACTGCATTACATTCTCAAGTGACTGTCTTTATTGTGGTTCAAAAAATATCGACGTGGGTGTCTACCCATATCTGTCTAGATATATAGGTATCTAGAAATATGGATTTTCAGAAGCTGAGATTTTACCTACAATTGGTTCCCTTTTTGGATTATTTATTCATAGGTCTTTCCGTTGTCCAAGCGTCGCAAATATTTGACAAAATCATTTATATTTTAACAATTCTTTTTTTCATTTTTATAAAAACTTACAAAGTTAGCTATAGATTTATAAACTGAATTGTTTTCAATATCCATGCGGTAGATTCATAAAAAGCTAGAATAGCCTCTGAAACAAATTCACTGATAACTCATATTACAATATACAAGATCTCATATATTAAACAATCCCGTGCAAGACCGAAAATAAGTTTTAAAAGAGGGAGAAAAACTCAACTCCCAAAAGAGCACTGCCAATTTTAATGATGGAGCCTCAAACGAGATGAATATTGTCTGCCATGCCGGGAAAACGGCCGCGAAAATGTTGCGTGGGGTACATAATATTCGGACTCCGCACACATGCGCGCTACACATAGTAATCCCACACACACACGCCACACACTCGGGTATGTGCCCACGTGTGCGCGAGGGACATGTGCGAGCGAAATAGCACAATGCGATGCTATGTGCGAAAGGGACGCAGCTTGCAGGACGAACGATACAACAAATCAATACGAGCGGTGACCGGTAGCCTGTGTCACTACCCCCTGGCCCCCCCAACCCCTCACAGACCGCACGCCTCCTACCTACATTGTCAACCGCCACAGAGTAAAGGTAAAGCGTAAACCTTCCGAAATAGTCTTGTGTAACGCCACCTCAGAATCTTCGCGGCTTTCCTTTGTCAGCAGCGGGCCTTTCATGTTTGACGTATTAATTTGGGGTTTCGGGTTCCAATTACTACAACGCCCACGCGTTTATGGGTGCTCGGCTCCACACGTAATCATATAACATTTTCTACTCGTATTAGATTCTCAAAACCTTGAACACAATATACAAATCCCATCTTTCAATCCATTTCATTACAGATATACAGAATAAACGAAATATATAAACTTTCAGTTAAAGAAGTACTTGGTAGGTCTCACCCTTTTGGTATCAGACACGTCTGCGCGTTTTTATTCTTTGACAGAAATCCGCTTGACCACGCGTATGGGAGGCGCCGAGAAACTCCGACCGAGAAAACTTGATACTTAGCGAACTTTTTGCGAGCGGCCTCAGTATACATAGCGCGATATAAATAGATACTCTAAGATTTTGTTTTGTTGATTTTCATGTAACGCTGTAGATCTATTTTAAAAATATTTTGCTGTTTTAATACTTTTTGACTAATCTTAAGTCTTTATTGCCTTGTTCCATAGATAATAAAACTGTATAATAGGCATTAGAGAGCTATATCTAATAGCTCTTTACGTTTCTTCATTAAAGCTATTATGATAAACACTCAGAGCCATCGCTACGCAAAGGATAAACAGACATTCTAAAATACTATCCGAATCATTGTTGTATTTTATTATATTAGGTAAAGAATTTCCGGGCTAAAATAACATAGTATTTTAGTATTTTAGAATTTAGATTCCTATAAGTACATACAGGAAACAAAAGAAAATCTCCTAGTCATTCCAACTATCAATTACGTTCCAAATCCCAAAGATGGCGTATTCCAAAGGGCTCGGAGCGAAACAAGTAACCATGTGACCACGAAGAGGGTTCCAAAGGGCCCATACCCTCTAATACAGTACCCTCGCCCTCGGCCCCTCATGCAGAGGGACGATAAACTGTAAAACCACCCCCCACCCCTCCCTGATAAACAGGGCCGTAATTTATGACACCTAGAACCCTTCTAACGGTCGGAACTGGATATTTGAGGGCGACCTAGGTTATTTTATTGGATTCGTCTCATTCCATTTATAGATTTTATAAAAACTGACCAAAGAGAGATTTCTATGTACGATTATTTGTAGTAATGCCTTTGTTTTTAACATTTTTAATGGTAGCTACGAATGTTTACCCAATCAGACATTGCCTAAAGTTTGAATACATTGTGTTGTAATTGTTCTTTGAAACTATGTTCAGCTGGTTGTTTTTGTAGGAAAATTATGTATTCATATTCCAGTTAAAATATTTTGTCACACATCTTTTATATAACCTTAAAAATACAAGGTATCAATTAAAACCAAATTAATTAAAAAAAAGGTTTTAAATTTCATATGAACCCAAATTAGATACAATATCTCTAATCACGATCATTAAATTTTCAAAGAATACTAACAAATTATTGTTGAAATACAAACTTAAATTGTTTATGCAACAGAAAAACAATAAAGCAAAGTATTTTATTATAAGCAAAAGAAAGCACTAAAGGTTTTACAGCAGTGTTAAACGTATAGAAAAGTTTCTCCCACGTTTGGTAAAAAAACGGCGCTCGACGCGGCGCCTCCCTTGAGCACGGTGTTTATTATCAAATGGCTATCGGAAAGTTTTATTTAGAGAATTCTTTATCGAACACATTTATTTGAACAGAGTTCGAAATTCAAATAGGTGTTCTAGAAAAAATTGGCAATTGAAAATTTAAATAAGTAAATTCTGTTCTTTAAAATGTATTTATTCATTTTGTAATTGGTATAATTTCAGAGATAATAGATTTACTTTAAAAAATATTCATGCTTTATGCAAGTAGGCACATCATCATTGGTTACTTTATTGACGCAAGAAATAATTTTAAGTCTTCTCTTAAAACTAGCTATAGACTACAATCTGAAAAATGTGTCACTAACACATTGATTTTTTAAAATATAAAGTAAGTAATCTGCGAATGAGACATGACTTTAAAAATTATGTCGAAATAACGGGAAAATAATGTAACATTATTTACACCTATGTAATTCTACTATTCAAGTCATGTTAATAAAATAATCTATAAAAACAGAGCTCTTTAGATACAACTTTAAAATAATTTACTATGAAACCTCCTAATACAGCACTTATAAAACTACATATATGATTTTAAAATAATCTGCTACAAATAATGATATCAGTAATAGATGATAGCTATTATTCTACTTCTATTATTATCAAAGTAGCATATCTAAGCGTCTAAGAGTAATATTTATGTGTGTGGAGTAAGTTTTACAAAACGCTTTATAAAACTAGATAGCATTCGTCGGTATGAACAACAAAAGTCGAAACAAAAAGCTCACCAATACCAATGCTTTCAGAGCTGTTAAGACGTACTGTACGCATGTCAAATATCGACGTGGGTATGTCAAATATCGCAAGTAGAATGAATGGTATCCATTAATTTCCACAATGTTCCAAATTCAAACAACTCGCACACACCCAAACGATATCTAAAACCCACACACAGTGCCCTCAGCAACAAAACATCCAGTACAAACAGCCTCACAATGCAAAATCAATATCAAACCTAGCCTGACCAACACAAACTACATATATAAATAAATGTATAAAGGACTCCTATTTTACCCTTATGGCCGGCTGGCGGCCATCTTGAATTTTCCCCCTCTCCCGCCAGCCGCCCACGATCTTACCCCGAACGTACCCCCTCAATCTAAGGGGCCTTTGAGGCCGAAACCCACTAATACTAATGTCCTCTAGGTACCTACGTATGTCTGTGTGTCTCTAATCGTCTGCGCTGTCAGGTTAGCAGCGAGATATGTTTGTTGTAATTGTTTGTTATTTATTTCGATCTTGTTTACTGTATTCCTGCTTTTTGTTTGTTCTAATATTAGTACACAAATATTTTGCTAATAATCTCAAATCTATTGTTAGGTAGTGTTTTGTGATTAAAAAGTTTAATTTTTTTAATTGCCGTAACATAATTGTCAGAAATGAAGCTTGTTATAGTAAGAAATGGCAAAGCAAATTTCGATTTAATCCTGTTGATATGTTGCAAATAACAGATAATAACAAACTTAATGTGTAAGCTGGTAGATGTAGATACTAAGTTTTTTAAGCTACATATTTGAACAGCTGTTTGGTAATTTAGGTAGTCTCACAACAGATCGCTTATAAATTCATAGCATTGGCTCGTCGAGTAAATATTTATAATAATTCAGTTATTACATATTTTACGGCGCGACTTTACGGCGACAGTTTACGATATGTTACGCGCATAAAAGTCGAGATTTTGCCTTTAAACTTTGCCTGTGAATAACTTAGTGTATCATACGCACTGTTATGTAGGCTGTACGCACTGTATGTACTGCTTACTGGTTTATCTTTAGTACATTGTAAAATTCTTTACCGTGTATTATGGCAGGTGAAATAGTCTCTTTTGCGACTACATAATCGACATATCAAAGATTTTTTTTTAATTGGGAAATACGAACATATTGTAATGTTCAATTTACTTACATACCACAACAAACAATCCAAATTTATCCCCATATTGTTTAAAATATATTTTAAAAAATATCCAATTTAAGTTGACCTATATAATCTAGCGTTAAACAACATAATGAAGTATTAATCCCGACCACATCTAACTCAAAAATACGCTACAAAGCGAGCCGAATCCAATCAGTCACCTCAAAGCCTATACCAGACATAATTGCTAGCGAGCTCAAAGAAATACGCACACGCCCAATGCATTACCGAAATAAAAAATTCATTCGAATTTCCGATGGAGAATTCAGATTTCCATCAGAGACGGTGGCTAAACACAAAACCGAGCACACGTTGGAATATTCACCGAGCTCGGTACGTACATCATTCATTCGTCCGTTGAGAACGGTTCGACACCAATCTTCCATTTGGCAAGAAAATCGATACACGGTGGCCATATAAGCATTCCGAGGGGGTAGACAGGGGCCTTGAGGGGAGTTAAGGTTTAGTCCCGAATATTGAATTTCCCTTGGGACAAACCCGTTTCGCTTTGTCCCTTCGCCGGGGTCGTGTGGGCCTCCCGCTGCCCCGGCCGGCTTGGCTCCACACCTACGCGTACAGAGATGTGCGTAAGTGTTGGGTAATAACATTGCGAGTCCGTAGGGCTGTGTGTGTGCGACTCATTTAGGAACATATCGATAGTCACTGTGATTTAGTATGCTTTTGTATCTGTTAGAGCCCATAATGGATCTACAGGAAATCTTTCTATTAGACTTGTAAAAAAAGATGTCAACAATATTTATGTGCATATTTAATTAAAAATAATATTAAAACAAATTGGAAATAAATTTTAATCTTTTTTTGAGAAAAATAAAAACGAAATCCGAGAAATCTCGTTTGTTTATCCTTAAATAATTGTCAACTTACTAAAGGTTGACCTCTTTCAATGGTCGTCTGCATTAGTACGAGTACCTCACTCTCATCTACTTCTACAGCCAAAAAGCAGTTTTTGTATAGCTATTTTGGTTTAAAGGGTGAGAGAAGCAGTTCAATAACTGGTAACTGTGACATTGTATCTTCGGTATTATCTAGGCGTCTCTTTATCATTCATATTAACATACTATAACTATCACTAGGCGACTAGTGATAGAGTGATGACACGAGTGTCTTTAGGCTGCGGTCACGTTTATCATCAAACGTAGCGTATGCTTGTTTCGATTACAAGTGCCTATAATTGACTGGTAATACTGAATCTTGTTTAATTTCGCCATGGATTAAGCAATATTGTGACGTCCCAAGTCTGTGTGAGTTGACTGCTTCATCAAATATTATCGTTTTGGCTGACTTTTTACCACTGCAAACTCGATAATACAATAAAACCATTATGCTACGTACACTTTTTTTATTTACAATTAAACGCATTAAGAAATTATTGGTACGATACTGAATACATTCACATCATATAGATAAAAAAATAGCATTCGATGACAGGCTTAATCTCTTTAAATTAGAAGGCTTAGAACTGCGTACATGTTTTCAGGACCTGACATTGTTTTTTAAATTTATGAGTCATCAATTACGTTGCACATCTTCATCATCATTATAGCAGCCGTAAAACGTCCGCAGCTGGACATAGGCCTGCCCAAGAAAGGAGGAATTTGCCCATAATTTCCTCACTGGCAATCGCAAAGCGTTTTTTTTTATGTTGCGAAGTCAGCAAACAAGCATATGATCCGCTTATAGTAAACATGACCGCAGCCAAATGACTTGTGTCATCAGAAAGATATCACTAGCGTGTCACTAACCTTGCGAACTGAAGATACCGAGTCACATTTATCCAGTAATATCACTGTCTCTCTCACCCTTCAAACTGGACCACAGTAATGCGAACACTGCTATTTGACGGTAGGAATTGGTATACCTTACTTAGTAAGGTATTGACGCAGACGACCTTCGTAAGAAGTCTACCTCTATAAAAGCGTAGCTTTACGACGGGGATGCTGCTGCCCATCGGCACCCTTGTTCATTAGAGGACTATTACGAGTGGATAAACCTCCATTTATCGGTTCCGGTACTTCAGTCGCCTCTTACTACACCTGGAACAGGGGGAGGTACTATTCTTGTCTGCCGGAATTCCACGGCAACCGTTGCAAAATATTACTGGATATGTGCAATGGTATCTTAAAGATACCCACCCTATCGTATCCCGCGTGTAACCAATCGAACCAGTTCTGCGCTTGCTCCACAGAACTGATCTGGGCGCTAACTTTCCTGTATCAAGAATTCGCAAATTGTATAACGCGAGTAATGGATCCGTGGATGTACATTTTATGTCCGTTCGTCCTATCTACGTTCAAGTACTTACGTTTGTCTGTGTGCCTTTAACTGTCTATTGTATTTTCTAGGTTATTTCTTACTTCGATTTATTTTGTGTTGTATATATATTTTGTTCTTTAGCTTTTTTTGTATAGTTCATGTGTGTATACCTTCATACATTAATACAATAATCTTTGTTATACAAAAAAAATTAATAAAGCCACGTTTAATCATATTCGAGAGGCTCGATCGCGTCTCTAAGCCCACTGTTACCATACGTGACTTTCTCAACGTTTGACGGCCCTCAGGCGGTACAATCCCGATTATGTACGAGCGTTCGCGTGTTTGAGTAGGCGTTTTACCTTCACATGTATATAACCCTCACCTCCCCCCCCACCGTACCCCCTCTCGGCCCGAAACCTTTAAATTAGGTCCCTTTATGTATAGAGTGGCCCCCAATTTGATATTAACTGTAATGCTTCAGTTTGATATATTCGTTTGTTAGGTGTACGTATGTTTCTTTTGATTTCACTCAAACATTACATTTGGTATCGATAGGCTTACTTAATATTATTATACTCGTATAGACAAGAACAAACAAATGCCCATGTCAAACATGTGCTGTGTCAAAATTGATTTTCTAGTTAGACATTTAATGTCTCAGGTTTCAATGATACCTATGCGGTATTGTCTGAAATGTATGCGTTCACTATATAAAAAAACCTCTTTTCAGTGGCATTTAAATACTATACTAAATTCATGTAGACGTTTCGTTTTTTTCAGGCATTCTTTATCCAGAGTGGCAAAGGTGTGTCATAAGAAAGGAACTTCAAAACATAAAGGTATTCGTATGAAAATAATAGGATCTTAATTAAAATATTTATATGAAGCTGTCGGTTGACTTAATTTGCACAGAACCATGGGATGCCGGAGTTACCATAAGTATAACTTTTTAAGCCTTACAATGTCAAAGTCAAAGCCTTAATTAAAAAGCAAGCTTCTACTTCCGGGGTAGTAGCTAGTCTAGTAATGATTTTAATAAAATAAATCTTACATAATACGCAAAGATCATTGCAGTGCTTAAATAGTCAATGAACGCTTCCCCAATGGTAACTACGTCAACTCACATTTATTTATAGCTTTATAAAGAAACGCGAATTTATTTATCCAACATCGATAATAACCACAAATAAGCCTTAATTGCGAACTATTCGTGATATTTAAATGCCTATACAGACTTGACAACTAATTAAATTACAACAAAATAAACTTACAAATGTATTACAGTCAAATAAAGTATAGTGGGAGTGAAACAGATGATGGATTAATCAATTAAATTATATTACTAGCTTTTCACCCGCGATTTTGTCTGTGAAATCTTAAATATATCCCTGGCAAACTATTATTATTCCAAGAAGAATTCTATGTCGCTGATAGCTAAATTGTTTGAAAGGTCGTCCCGATTACGTAGGGAGAAATATTAAGCCAGATCTATCCAATTTAAACTTGTTTTCGTGTGAAAAAGTATTCTATGTGTTATACCAATTTATCAATATTGTCTATGCAAAAGAGTAATAGATATACATCTATATTCGTCGTAGGTCGTGCGTTTGATCGCCACCCAAAACAAATATTTATATAGTGATATTTGTGTTTATTTTGTGCCTGGGTGTTCGATTTATATATTTAAGTATTATATTATGTGAATACCTTATTGCATGACGTTTTCTGTGACACAAGTGCTTTAAGTGACTTATCTCGGAGTCAATGTAAGAGATGTTGTGTGAATTTACTAGAGAGGATAAGGATTATATAATTAAAATACTTGTATTTATGTATAAACATTTAAACATTATTTTATTTTGTTACAGGAATTTTGTTTGGAAGAAGAATACCGTCGGTTCCAGTTAAAAACTCTGTGAAATATTTTTATTCATATACCGAAAGTTTTATCTACTCAATTTCAATTAATTACATCTGAACCTTAACTTTATATCGATTATGTGATATTATATACCTTATGTATTTATTATTTCAAATACCCGTAAAATATAAATGAAAACCCTACCTGGCTGGTTTATCTATTCCTATTTCTCTACACGAGTCTGCAAGTATAAGTGCACCACACAAATTCCAATGCAGCGAAATCTGTATTGCGGCAATACGTCTGTTCCTAGAACTAAAACGCGCCCCCGATTCCAATCAGGGACCTTTGTGAGCATCGGAGGCACATGTCGCGACAATCTCCCGGTTTAATCCCGACATCGCAACTATTGGGGACCATATGTATTCTAGCTGCACAGACGAATGTAGGAAAAGTGGTATGTTGACAGTTAAAACTTATACAGTAACTTATACACCTTTTAATGTAACATTTAGCATTTTTAAACGCCAATTTGTCAAGAAAATAGTAATATAAAATAATTATACAACCATTTCTTAATTTGATTCACAATTATTCTACCTACAACATTTACGAGAAGGCTTTTAGCATAAAAACATGGATGTGGCGACTATGATTTCGGTAACTTAATAGATAGAGCATTGTCCCGGATTCTGTATCCGGTTTCTCGTAAAAAATTGCTATAAATTAAATATATACTAATGTTTAAGAAGAAACAAACTGATGACTTATAAATTCATGGGTTTATTGTACAAATTGAACATAACAAACATGAGGCAATAAGCAACATTAAACGTGGCTGGTTCTTCCAGTTAAGAACGTTCAAGCCTATGATGACTAAGCTGGAGAGGAAGACAAATAGTTGTAATTTGATTAACACAAAATTGAATTTAACTTGGACACTGACTTTAATTGGAGATATCAGTACTAAATGATCGAATAGATTTCTGACAGCATATTTGTTAATCCACCATTGTTTGCATGCAGATACAACTCCGGCTATTAAGATAACCATCTCCATTAATAGCAAAAATAAGCTGGTCATATAAACTTAAACACTACAGCAGAAAGCATAGCTTGCACATAAAATAAATGCTAATGTACATATGTAGTCCCTCTACGTTTACTAACAAACTAAAACTGATGAAACATTGGATTGATTTGAGTTATCTAATAACATCTGTATCTATTTGCACAAACATTTCGGTGTTTTAAACATGGGTTCTTTAGGGAACTCTTGAGGAATAGCATCATTATACTATCCGAGTGGAACGTGCATAGCCAAGTCAACTATATTTTCATCAATTCAGCATAAAGAAGACCTAGTTCCAACGTACTCCAGTTACCAACTCAAAAAGCGCCGTAAAGACATTAAAACAATATAAAAATCCATACCCCGCGTCCCCGCGCGACTTGTTAGAACATCGGACGAGAATCACGTTCCTTTGAGCAGCTCTTTGACATCCCTTTACTACTTCACGTGTATAAGCCTTTTAACTCTTTAATTTGGCTACAAGCGAATTGCAACCTTAACTCTGGCTATTAAAGCCAGATTCACTGTGTACCGGTAAAAGTTGAATAGGGCTGCGTGCCTGGGGACTGGGTTTTTCTAAGACTGAATTTGTACGTATGATTTTTGATCTGTTCCTTTTTGATGTAACATGCGGAATTGATACGTGGTATGATTAGATCTGATACTTTGTCTGTGCTGGATTTGTTAAATCAAAAAAGGTCGGCATGCTATGAGTACAAATTACATTTTGTCTTTAAATAACTTTGATTAATGTTTTATTGCAAATATACTGGCATGCCCTTGTGGGTGTGTAATTTTAAGTGCGATTATGACATCATATGTATTATAGTTATACATTATACCAGCCATAGTCAATCCACTGCTGGATATAGGCCTCCCAAAAGGGGGGGGGGGGGGGGAATTGAATACAAAAAGTTGCCGAGATGTATACGAAACGTCAAACAAAAAGGTAGGAAAAAACCGCGTATTAATGTTATTAAAAAAAGTTTCATTATAAGACACAGCAATCAATTATCCTCGTCGCGAATAAAGCAAAGACTTGGAAGAACTCTAGAACAATAATAAAAACGTAAATACAACTAAGTCCCAATAATATTTCTTGCCAGCATCAGCCGATGCCGATACAATTTCTCAATACCAATTTATGGGCGCGTAAAATACACCCACAAAAAGGCATATATTTGCAAGAGAACCAATATTCTTAGCTTCGTTTTTTCATCAGTGAACATAACCTGTGATATCTGAACCATGATGGAGCATAATGGAGGGGCTGATTACCATCCGAACTAAGTATCACGCTCTGGTGATCGTTTTGATGGTACCGTGTTATACAAACGTGACATTGTAATAGACATTTTTTTTTCACCACGATAGATATTTAAGCAATATTTAGATCAAAATGATGATATAAAAAAAACTTTAACAAATAATTTTAAAACTAGTGTCTCTTTGTTACTTTTTCTCAGCTGAACCTGTTGACAAATTTTGATTTAATTTGGCATGTAATAATAATACTCTTTATTGTGCAAAAAGTACATAATGAGAAAGAATAAAAACTGTCAAAATTATAATACAATTGGTGACCTTATCGCTCAAGGCGATCTCGACCAGGCAACCTTTGGATGGACATAGACGAAAAAAATATGATAGAGCAGTTAGATGTGTACTACTACTTATACGCTAGAGAATTGGATGCGGTATAAACGCTTCTATACCATAACTCTTTATTTTATACAGGATGATACATATACATTTTTGAAAAGCCTCGTTGAAGAAACAGGTCAAATCAAATAGAAGTATATTTTATTCTGGTCTTATTTCTTTATTTACACTTAGAATCAAAAAAGCAAATAATGCATTGCTAGTTATTTGATTACAATGATATTAGTGCAAACATAATTAACGTTTTTGAAGTACTCTTCACATTATATAAATTTAAAGTTTTGTACTGATTTTTCATCGACTTTATAACAACAAAATACAAAAGTATTATATCAACAGAAACTATTTATAAATCTCTTGAATATAAAAAAATAACGTACAAAAATACATTAAAATCTCAAATCCAGTTGCCCATAAACATTCATTGTCTACAAAATCCTTTGTCACACAATCATAATTAAAAAAAAAAGAATTATAAACACAATCACGCGCCATTATTGCTAGAAACAAAACGCGGCGAACCATTTACATATCCATCTAGCCGTCACTGTTTTATGCGATCAAAGAAATAAACTGAGATTAATTTAATGCCCTTCGAAAACAATAAGGTCGGATCAAAGGGTTTGACAAAGGGCAACGTTGGTCTAAAGCTCTGCATGTGACTTCGACCCTTTTGTTCGACCGTCTAAAACAATGCAAAATTAAATTCATTGCATTTATTATTTTAGTGTTCGTTTTGATGTTGTTAGGCTTTAGTTACGTCAAGTCTAATGGACAATGCGTTGATTAATATTTTTAAAAAGCATTTATTATATTTTTACTGTCCAGTCCATTTTGAGTGTCAGCAAGAATAAAAAGATGTTTTTCTTGGTTGTCTCATCGCGTCTGCAATACTTGTAGCATCCGGGTATCGACCAGCGTTTCACTTTTAACGGCCTTAAAACGCGGTTTTTAAAACATTATAATGTGCGTTCGTCGTTTTGGTTAACGTGCGGCAAACGTTCTTAAGATCTCAATCTTTAGTTTTGAAATAAATCGCGTTTCAAAGCTGTTAAAACGTAGTTATATTACGAATTAAGTTAATTCGAAAATATTGAGATATTCATGGTCATAGTTTTTTGTTTGTCGATCGTTTTTTTATTTATAATATTTGATTTCACAAGGAAGCTACAATTGTAAAGAACAGAAAAGATTAGAGTAGGTTTGCTGTAAAATACAAGTAAAGTAATAATAATAATAATAATAACTTTATTCAACAACAAAAGGTAACTTAAACTAAAATACATTTTGATACTTAGGTACCTAAATTAGGGCTAGCCTGTTCTTATAGGCACCTAACCTAAAGTAGGTTCCAAGTAACGTTAATATAGTACGATACTTAACTATTGAACTGCATAAACTAAACAATAACATTTTCTTGATACAAAGCCTTCACTTTTAACACGCATATAAAATGTTTCGTTCTCTATATATTATATTATGCTAAGATTCATCCAGTCACGGTACACATGTACCCCAGTAATATCCGGCAGATCTCCCGGCACAAATTGCATAAGCACAGATACTCTACTCAATACAAAACATTGAATTACACACGTACGCATACGTAGTGTGCACCATCTGGGCCTGTTTCTTTTGTGTTTCCCGGCCTTCGGCTCACACATGCGTGGGGGTGCGGAAGGGGGAGACGTCACTGTTTTTACTAAATTGATATCATGATAGAAGGCCCTGTCGATATGAGAGACGTCGGAGGGACGGTTTAAGGCTGGCTTGTCGAAAGCCGATTTTAGATGTTTTTCTATGAAATTTGTTATTTGGTAGGTACCTACACAATCTTCTAAATTTGCGTTGGATTTAGTTACTTACTATGTTTGCTACTGAGTACCCTTAAACTTTAAGGTAGTACCTATAAAGCTATTGTGTATTACTGAATAAAGTTAATATTTTAAAATGAATACATTATTATTTGATAATTTTATCATTTAATTATTAAAACTGTATTTTAATAAAGTTATTCCATTGTATTGTATTTACCAAATTTTCCGATGTACATGTATATTTTATTCTTATGTGTAGTAAATCAATTATTTGCTTCTGTTTCTGTTGTTTTGTCTTATCAGTGTTTATGACTAAATAGTAGGTGATACTAAAATAGAAGTATTTTAATAATTTCATTAAGTCTTTATTTATCCCCAATAAAAAATACAGTCGCGTTATTAATGATATTAAAAATTTATGGCACCACTTGCCTATCTGGCTGTTCTCTATATTACAATTAAGACTCAAATGCACATTATTTCTTTGCTGATGACCTTTTAAAGTCTACCACTTATGCAATAAATAGTATACGAGTACATTCATTGTACTGTGCGCGACAAACGCATTGTCATCTTTAATATCAATCCAGTGCGTGTGATAAACACGTATAAAACAATCATCCATAGACAAATTATTGCGTAATACTGTGATTTAATATAAACTTACATAATACCTATACACGCAGATATTTGCTATCGCAAACCAACCATCCACCCAGTTACGCAACACTAATTCATTTCGTCTAATTTGTGCCTTTACAAGACTGCCCGTAACCAACCGTAGCCTACATATACAGCGTACATATATACCACCATATATTCAGTTAAGCCTGCCAAAAGTACTTTCCACTCACACATACAAAGTAAAGCCGCAAGGCACGTAACATAAGGAGCTTTGAAATTAATTTAGCTCGGAACTAGCTGGCAAATGGATAGACGTGAGCTGGGGGCGCACCCCCCCAGGGTGGGGGGCCGTGTGAGGGAAAATTCGGCGTTTAGCCTTTGTAGGCTGGTCGTATGCGGTCGCAATTAAACTTTGTATGGAGAATCAATTATTTGTAAGCTGTTGTATGTGGCTTTGAACAGGTGACGATCGTAAATAAGTTTTATTGGGCTAAAATGCTTTGTAAGGTTACAGTAATATTTTACTGTACAATTTTCAAGTACAACTTACGTATTATTACATTTCTCGTGCGTTAGACTTATTAGTATAAATGTTCTTTCAGAGACGAGTTCCTACTTTAACACGCATTTAATCGAAAGTGCGCGTGAATGTATCAGTCACTCTTGAACAATAAACTTTGAATATCACTTAATAATAATAACAATAAACTCTTTATTGTACACGACACTTAGTAATAAATGTAAATAATAATAATAATTGTGAAGTACAATGGGTAGCCTTGACACAACATTTCTCGCGATTATATTCGTAGGGAGGATACGGATATATGAATAAATAGATTTCTATGCATAGATCAGGAATTATTAAGAAAGGTAATGCTCCTTTACTAAACATTTAAAGTCAAGCAAGGACTTAACTAAGTTTATTATGTTCGTAATAATGAACGTACAGCGTATCTTCTTCAAACACATTCCCTATAATGGTCCTGTGACTGATATTGTTAGTTATTAAACCGACTTTAAAAAAGGAGGATTTCAATACAACTGTTTTTTTATAACGTCCTTTATTTGAATCATTTTACAAATTTGAATTAAGAACGCAATTAAACTTGAAAGAAAATTGAAGAGATTGTCATCTATTTCGTCTATTACACAGGTATGTGTACAAACAGACAAGAAAACTTACGTACATAGATTTCAATATATATATATTTATATACTGTATATTGTCAAAGAACCGAAGGCCGTCCTCCTCACGTCATATATGTACACAGGCTACGTTATGTGATCCGCATTCTTTATTAAAACCGGGCCTACGTAAACGGCTGTTTGCGCTCCACATCTGCCCCGAGCAATACCCGGATATCCCATCCTTTAATATCCGGCTTCAGCGCTATGAAAATCATGTATATTTATTCACACATGCTTTGAGCGTTCATGATTTAATACCTAGGGGATTTATTTAAAATAGGTCAGCACGTGTACATATTTTAGTGTACCTACAAAGGATTTTCAATAATCTCGTGATGGTGGCGTGATTAATTAATCAAAGGGATTTATTTTCTATAGTACTAACTTGGCAAAAAAATGCGATCGACGTGATGGCAAGCGTCACCACAGCCAACCTTGTGACTTGAAGATATTATGTCACATTGTTCATAAATTTTGCTACCTCTCTCACCATTCAAACGTTTGGCGTTAAAAATAGATAAGTGAAATTTTATACAGAATTATTTATGATGGCTTGTATGTCAAAATTACATGGTCTGACCTAATGCGCGATAAAATATGCAAAACCATTTTACAAATTCTAAATAATGATGTCCCTAAGCACTGAGCAAGGTATATGTCAGCGTTTGACGCTTCAAAGTATGACAAAGGTCTTCTGGACACGTATATTTACTGTCACAAATGATGTTTTGATGAGGTATATAAAAAGATCTCTCTAGTTCACTCTTAAACTTATTTGAATTTCCACTCACTCAAATATACATTCATTTTTAATTAGACTAGATCAATAAACTAGCATATAGTCCGCGTGATAGAAGTGTTACTGCAGCCTATAGACACTCATAATATAACAAGGAAATCACTAGCGCGTTACCAACCTTGTGACTTAAAGATATTACGTCACTTTACCCAGTAATTTCACTGCCTCCTCACCCCATAAACGGAAACACGGCAATGCAAATACTGCTTTTTTGGCGGTAGAAATAGGTTAGAGCGAGATCTACCTGATGTGATAATTCATTGATTAGTAATAAAGGTATTGCAAGGTGGCAAGTTGTTATGTATTTTCACAATGTGTAGTTGAATATATCATACTAAATAGTATACAAAGTTTTTGAAAATATATAGAGGTTAGGTACACGCAAAAATTTCTTAATGAACCTTCAATGTTTTACACGTAACTCATCTAAGCTTACATTGTAAGAAATAAATATTTAAACTTTTTTGTTACGTATAAACTCACAACCTATAGGACCAATAAAAAAAATCCTTTCCCATCAGAAACTCACTTCTTCAATGTGAAACGTAAGCTATATTAAAATGAAAATTATCCCCAACAAGTATGGAAAATTAAGAATCAAAATTTATATTTGTTGCGCTTATAACGAATATGTCGATTAATATAAACGTTTTGAAATTCATTTCAATAATAGATAGCTAGCTACATTGTACGCAAAAACACATTATAAGTATTTAAACTTCATATTTTTGGGGAACTTCGCGGGTGAAATTGCGGGCTTCTATTATACCATAATATAATTTAGGTTATGACTGCTAAATATATATCATCACCATTATCATATCAAACATCGGAAGACAATTGCGGGATATGTCCAGTAGATGACTGCTGCCTCCCCTTTATCTCCCCAAGAAAAGGGAAATTTGGCCATAATTGCCGCATTGCGCTGCCCATCCCCACCCTGTGCATTTAAGCCATGCTATTTTGGATTGATAGACTGTCATATGTTGGATCTAGTACTTTAGTCGCCTCTTACGACACCCGGTAAAGGTGGAGGTACTATTCTACTCTGCCGGTACCTAACTGTTTAAATATATATATGCAGGCAAAAAAAGAATAAATTAAGTAATAACGACAGGTGTTCAATAAAGTATGTAGTCAATTTAATAGACTTAGGCCTTCAAAAAACCTAGCAGAAACACCGACACTTACCTAAAATGAGAAATATTTACATAAGAGCACTAATAAATATGATGTAACACATTACAGGTCCTACAAAAAACATTTCGCTACTTTCACTTGGGTGTAAGGTGAAAAATTTACTCACTGTTAATTACATTTTTGTGATACAATAGTTCTTGTAGTAAAGAAATGACCGAAACACGAATTAGGTAATGAGTTTATGAAGTAAGGCTTTGTATAGTCAAAACGTGTAGAGTCAGAAGCTTGTCTATAAATAAGATATGATAGCTTTTTGACAGTGGAATCATCATCACACTAAACAATGGAAGACCAATGCAAGATATAGGCCTCTCCAAGAAAGGTGGGTTTTTGCCCATAATTGCCGTGCTGGGCAAACGTGGCAATCGCAGAGAGCAGTTTCTTGGCATAATTTTTCATAAATATGTTTTCAATAGGATTTCACGTGTTTTTGTAAGTAGCTTATGTAGTCATAAGCTATTTTAATTTTTTTTTTCTAAAAGTTTCAAAGTTTATGTTTTAATGTTGTTTATGTTCGAATACCAACAATCAACATACACACAAATTAAAACCTTTTAGGACATAATTTACGTATTTAATAAGTTCGCTATTGCTAACACATCAGGCATATACCAAACCCAAGTTATGCACGTTTAAAAAACGACGAATCATTTTGTGGAAAAGTAGTGTTCACCTGATTCTGTTCTAGAATTTTGCTTTTTATGGGTTATTCTTTTAAAGCATTGAAAAGTACTTTTCCCAAAAATCCCCTTAAATGTAGCTGAAATCACACCTCTTCTAGAAGTAATATCATCAGCATCTTAGCCTTAATCGAGCTGACGTACGCGTTTCGATTCCTAGAACAATGTTTAGCGGGAGGAGTTCTAGGAGATACGAGAACACTTATCTGAGAAACTCTTATTAAATCCTTCTTAACTAATCCCTGGGAGAATTTGTAGCGACAGCAAAAACGTCACACATGTAATTATAGCTAAATAAATAAATTTGGATGCATTACACACACTATTCTGGTCTCTCTCTCTCTCTTTGTATACTTAAAGCCCAACCCGATTTCGTCCAAGTTCATAGTAATATTTTATACGGGTGCTCCCGTTGCCAATGGAGTTATCGATCTTAAGGACGTAAAGGTAACTGTATGTAAAGAAAGAAATTGTTTAATTGTTATTATAAATATCTAACCTATGATCATCAGCATTACAACACTTACATTACAGCATTACACTATAGGTCTTCTAATGGTTGGCCTCCCCGAGAAAGGAGGAATTTTGCAAGTTGGAATGAATATACCTCCATCTGTCGGTTTTTGTTGCCTTGGTCGCCTCGTACAGAGGGAGGTACTATTCTACTCTGCCGGTACCTCACGGCCTTAACCTATGATAGAACATTCTATCCAATAGAAACTTCCCAATCCCGTACAAAACTAGCCCTAACAATTACAAACCAAACAAAGAAAGTAATTAAAACTATCCAATTTGATGGTATCACAAATATAATACTTAAATACCTATTTCTAATACCCAGACCGAGAAAAAACACATCGACTGTCTTAAATTCAATTGTCGTAACGGACAATGTGCAGGTTTAGAGAAAAAACCAAAAATCAATTACTTTGTTATAGCAATTGTTATTAATGTTTAGCTGTATTTAACATATATTATTGATATTGAATCCTCTTTTACTTTGTATCATGATATCTATTTACAAATCAGAAATAAATTAATTTAATTTATGACCATATAAACGTTGTGGGCATCGAATCCACGACCCTAGACGCGTAAGATGGGATGCGTCACCTGACCCGTCATGTCATGGTACGCGGCCCGCATCCAGAGCGGCTCAAGTCAGTTTCACAAGGTGGAGGGTGAGGATGGGCAGCAGCATCCCCCTTGCGAAAGCTGTGCTTTGCGATTGCCAACACGCTTGCCCAGCGCGGCAATTATGGGCAACATTCCCCCTTTCTTTGGGAGGCCTATGTCCAGCAATGGACTTCAAAAGGCTGGGTAACGATGACGCAGATCTTGTGCGCAGGTGGTGGGTTCAATCTCCACCCAGAGCAAATATTTAAATGTTGAATTAGTATTTGTTGTATGTCTGGGTGTTATTTATGCAGTATTATGTTCATGATTCCTCTGTTGTCTGATGTCCATAACACAAGTGCTTTAAGGCACTTATCTCGAAGTCAGGTCAATATCAATGAATTTATTATATATTATTATTATTAATATTTACTTTAAATAATTTTTTGTGTTTATAGCCCTTATAAACTCGACAATAACTTACAACCCTGCAGCCAAGTCAAGTCGCTTGTAGGTCAATTACCCTAAGAAAGATAATGTTTGACGAAATACCAACCCTGTTGACGGTACCAGTAATTAGTGCTGCCGTACATAGCTCGTACATAATGTAATTATGCACGTCCGCACACACCGAGCCGAACTCACGGAACAATTTGGAACCAGAGTCGGAGTTGTAACCGCAGACGGCGGCCATGTTGCCGTTACCATGGCAACCGGGCTTGTCTCACTACCTGGAACTTAGCTGTAGTTGTTTACGATTCCTGATGTAACATAGGTATTCCGATGGAAATTGTGCTTTGTAAGGCTTAGAAGTGTTGAGGGCCCGATGAGTTCGCAAGGGAAGGGAGTTTTTGAAATGCGAGGAGTTTATAGAATTCCTAGAAATACTCTGCTTGTTAGGTACCAGCTTGGTACTTGACACATTTTGCAAGGTCTTCGTCTATTCTATTAACAAAAAGACTTTCAGGAGAGTACAATTTACCTTATCTAAAGAAATAACAAATAATTATAATAATAATGATAATAACGAGACTTGTCCAGATATAAAGTCCATTGGATTAAAAACTAAGCTATGAACTATTTATCGAGATAATAAAATTAAAAGTTGTAGAAATTCTCCTACAAATGACCTTAAATCTATAAACTAAATTACCTTAAAAAATATTAGGTCGTGGAGGTCAGATAAAGAAAGTTTTATCAACTTTTCCTACTTTTCAGAAACTATATCATGCCGTACAAAATCGAGGTACACATAAAGGAGGACATATAAAATCGAGGTATTATTATGTATCCTGTTCATTGAAGTAATTCTATATCAAGTTAATATTTTATTACAAAATTAATACATTTTTACCAAAAATAAACAACAAGTACCTACTTCACCTGTAAACAAAGGTATTGCATTTACATCTTAAGTACTAATAGCGTCTCACTTAGTCTCCTAACTCAATAAAAACAAACATAAAACGAATAATGATTCCATTATTATTCCCAAGGAAAATCAAATAATCGCAGCTTGCCAGACAACAGTTTATTAAACATTGCAAAGCATTATTCCAACACAAGTGAACTTTAAAGGCTTCTCAGTCACTCAGCATTCCGGGCAATGCTCATAAAAGCATTCCGGTAACGGGGCGGGCACATAAAGCATTCTTGTATCTATACTTGAGGTTAACGGCTGTCAAATTTTACTGTGTTTTTCTTGATAAGTAAATGCGTAAAGCTTTTGTTTTCACGAGGTGAAAATGTTCCGGGAGACAAATGTTAAGGCGATCTAGTTTAGTTGTTCATTTTCCTTAAGTTTCTTTTCGATTGCTATATCCATTTTTCATTAAAAGGTATGCTTCTACAAAACACTTAAAATATACATATATAATACGAATACCAGATGTTTTGCGGAATAAATAAGAAGATTACATTCATCATTATCATTATAGCAGCCGTAGACGTCCATCGCTGGACACAGGCCTTCCAAAGTAAACAGGAATTTTACCCATAATTGCCGCACTAGGCAAACGTGGTGCTACCCATCCCCGCCCTTTTACCTTTGAGCAACACTGTTTTAAGAGAATAAATTATCATCTGTCTATTCCAGAATCTCAACCGCCTCTTACATTTGGGACAGAGGTAGGTAGGTACTGTTCTGCTATACCGGTACTCCACGACTAAGAAATTAATAAATATTATTCAACTAAGAACAATAGATATATAAATAAACAATACCCGTTTTTCTATTCCTTTGTTTGTTAGACATATTAGAAATATTGTTACTGCTAGGCATCCAATATCTTCAACTGTTTCACGGAAAAGCAATCTACCCGCGTGCCTTCACAAGATTACGCGTGTCGGCCAGTTGACAAGAAAACCTGGCATTTATCTACTGCTCAACGGTATAAAATTACGTTATTTACGGCGTAAAGGCGCGGTTTATTTACCTACTACGAATTAGCTACGACGTTTTTGCTACGAGGCGGCTACCGAACGGTCACTTAAAAAACGTCGAATATAGAATAAATATTTTTAATTCAAATTGTGAACGCTTTACTTACTACTTACATTTTAACATCATAGAATTTAAATTACCGGTTGGGAACCGGCAGAGTAGAATACTACCTCCCTATGAACGAGGTGTCGTACGAGGCGAGTACGGTATCGAAACCGACAGATGGCGGTATATCTATCCAAAACAGCACAGCTACAGGTACTTGATACATTTTCCAAGGTCCTCGTCGTGAAGTTGTGATCTGCGATTGCCGCCACGCCTTCCCTGCGCAGCCTTTGTCCAACAGTGGATTTTCTAAGGCTGATATGATAAGAATAAATCGAAATAACACTGAATGTCCAAGCAAAACCCATTGCGTGTAATAAAATAAATAAGCGAAATAAATTGTCATAGACATTACCACAAATATAATTATTATTTAAGATTTCAAAACTCCTTGTTAGCCGTTATGACGCACTTAAAGTATTCCAGACATGCCAGTGCATTGAACGTGGCTACAACAATCGGGTGGTATTTCAATATAAACGCTGGTCGCCATTAGAGCTCGGTGGGATACGACTGCACTACCCTCACGTAGGGCTGGCTTAGTGCGGAAACGGACTTTAATATTTTTAAGGTGACACTACTCCTTATATTCTATCCTCCATTTAGTTTTACTTATACTTTATTCCTTAATTGTGAATTCTATCAGTTTTTATCCCAAAATGAGAATACTTTTATGAACTCTTAACTTTTACTTCATTTCAGGATTCAATGGATTTATATGATGATATAACCATTATAAAAAAATAATTATCTTATACAATAATATTATAAAAAAACGATTACTTACTTACTGAGAGATTACTTGACTGATTTCAATTACGCAGGTATATCCGCGGGGCCCTGCTAGTTAGGTATAAAAAATGTAGTAGCATAACTTTACCTTTATAATATTTGTTTATCAAAAAACCTCTTCGGCAATTATACAATTTTCTTTGTAAGTTAATGGCACTTTTAAAAGGCATGTTAGCAATCGAGTGTAACTTCACAACGAGGATGCTGCTGCTCTGCCGAGTCTTGATCTATTTGAAAAATACCCAAATAACAAGCCTATAATAATCCTCTAACTAAGATTATAAATGCGAAAGTATATCTCTAAATTACACAAGGAAGGGTATATAATACTTTATATGCCTAAATAATACTATTTTTACGGGGTTTCATAAGAGTGAAGCTGTGGATAAAAACTAGTGTTTTCATGAATGAATAACAATTTTTGTATCTCATATAAATATTCGAAAGACATTGCATGTCGCCTGCGCATGATCATCTTCTAGGTACTTTATCATTTAAATATAATCTAGAAGCAAATATTGTTTAGAAACAAACAGTTATAGTGCACACGTGTGGATCAAATAGGTTGGCAATCATCGTGAACTTTTTTGTGTTTTTACCTACACATCGCATAAACAGTTGTTTATTATTACAGCTATTAAGTCTGTCTCCACATAACTGTATACAGAGGGCAGACGTAGTTGTGAGCACTCTTCATTTCGAATGCCTGTCCACGCGCCGCGCCCGCGCCCCTCGTGTGTACACGCCCTATCGGCAACCGGGCGCGGTAAGCTGCGGATGTGTCTGGAAAATGTTTCAAAACTGCCCTTACAAATATACCTATTCTATCACAGGCACTTTCAAATTATAGCTCATACTAAATATTTTTCTCTGCAAATAGGTAAATCTACAAATCAAATCACCTTGTGACCTTCGGATATGCTCGCCTCTATAGTGTATCTTAGAAACAATAAGTGACCTTACATGACTTTCATAATCATAGCAGCCACAGAATGCCCACTGCTGGACATAGGCCAATCTGAATTAATTCTAATAATAGAACCAGTTATATTCGGCCTGCGTTTACCTTTTGGGTGGGTCTACCGCTGCGCTTACTTGTGCTACCTTATCTTTGAATTCATGTAATATCTACTTAGATATCATGTATTGTTCAATAACTTTCTAGGAGAATGTATGACGTCAGATAATACATTCAGAGTCCTCATTTCACCAAAGTGTACTCATTCAACAAAATCGTTTGTCATTTGTTCAAACTACTTATCATCACTATTTGCAACCGTGTTTTGTTTATTCTACCGCATCCAAGTGTTCCTGCGTCTTGCCGCATGCCCTCCGCTCCTCAGCGAGTGATGAGGACGTGTGATGCGCCTCCATTGTGACTCGACTGAGGGCGCCGCGCCATTACTCCGTACCTGGCCGATGCCTGTATCTAAGCCTATTATGTACCTGAGTAATTGCTATCAATGGAGTAGCTTCCACAATAACTATATACTCTGAATACATAATTGGCGAAATAGATCACTATACTTACTGTAACGATGCTATAATAATATTAGAAGTAGACGTCACACAAAAGTCGTCTGAACTCTCACCTATTTCTGCAAACAGCAGTGTTCTTCAAGCAATGATGTTACTGGATAATATGACTTAATAACTTTAGGTCACAAGGTTGACAATGCCCTGACAACCTTGTAAAAATACAAGCGTCTAGTATAGTTTTCTGCAGACCGTATCCTTATTTCTCGATTCAGTTACGTAATAAACGTATGCTGAGGTCTTGTCCTACTATTTATTGTAACATTTTTATTACGCATACAATCCACGTGACGGTAAGCATAACCGTGTCTTGTCGAGAGGACGTAAAAGAAAGACATGTTTGGAGTATTAATCTATTTTAGTTTTGTGTTTTCAGATTTCAAATTAATTATTATATTTATACAAAAGTGGTTATCGAGGTGTTCTTTTGAAAAAGGTACAAAAGAACTGGTTCTAATATAAATATGGTCAATATAGTATCATCATGCATTGATGTTATATAGTTATATGCTACAAAATAATTGATCATAGAAAAAACTACTTAATTGCAAAAACTAAATTTAAAATTATAAGTACTTATCTTTCCTTTACTAAAATACTTCGACCAAGAATATTTTCTTGTTCGAAGTAATTTAGTAAAGGTGATATGACATTTCGAACGATAATTCGTGCAACGTCACATCGAATCCGAGGTCATTTTATGCAAGCACTAAAGACAAGTCTAATTACCAAACTCCTGACTCAAAAAGCAATCGCTTTTAGGGATCGACTATCCGAGATTGAATTGCCAATCCGCGTAATATATCAAAGGTAATCCGTTTAAGTTTAAGGGGCACTATATATCATGCGATGGTATATGCCTCCCCTGTTTGGTCTAAGCAGGGTGGCACCGACGCATGCTTAGGGGTTTGGTCTACATTACTAGCGGAGTGTATAAGTCGAAGGAGTATTTTGCTATTCTCGTTTAGTAGCTGTACAATGCTGACTATTACTGTGGAAAGTGTAACAAATGCCTGGTACCGAGAATTGGACATTAAATTATCTGAATGAAAAATTACGTGCTAACAATGTTCCAAATATATCCCAGTAATCAACATCGTCATCATAACAGCTATAGGAATTGCTCACTGTCTTACATAGGCCTCCCTAGGCTAGGGGGGATTTTAGCCATAATTGCCGCTAGGCAAGCGTGGTAGCAATCGCAGAGCGTAGCTTCGCGACGAGGATTATGCTGCCAATTCCCACCCTGTGCATTTAAGATACGCTGTTTTGGATAGGTATACTACTCTGGTACATCAGTCACCTCTCACTACACCTGGTACTACCTACAGTTGTTGATTTTTTACTAAAAACATTTACCAATCCTTCCGGACAATGTATAGCTTAATTCACTGTTTGTATAAATACTGATGGAAAAGTTCAGGTCAAAGATTCGTGTCCGTTTTTTATTATTGGTTTTAGAAAATTATAACCAAAAGATGGCCGACAAACCCCGTTAGAACTGTTTAAAGCACGTTTATTAACTGGCCGATTTTCACCGGTCAAATCACTACCGCTCAACCCTATCCCTCGAACCGACCCCTCCTCTCGTCAAACTAAGCAGTGGGCGGTGGGGGCGAGCGGGTAACATTTTCCTGTAGGAGCACACGTCGCAAAGGGAAATCCTGTACAGGACAGGGCCCTGAAATTGCCCGTTTGTGATAGAACGTACGCAGGTATCTTCGGCGGTATGGACAGCAGCGGAGTTGGTATTAGAAAATTTGTATAACAGTGTGAAAAATAGACTTAATTAAGAATAGATCACGCACCTAGTTTAAAACTGTAATTTTGTGCAGACCTCTAGGAAAATATATAAATGATCAGATTAGAGTGCCTGATTTGTATACCTATTTAAAGAGAACATATTCAATATTAGAAGAAATCTCAGTACTTAAGAATTTGACGTTTTATTTTAACTGTCGAATAAGTAAAGGTACATCATGTAGACTTCATACGAAGCTCTGCATTGGTACCTCACTCTCTGCTATTTCTGCCGCCAAATAGCATCGCTTAGTTTCGGTTTGAAGGCAGTTTCAGAGAGGCGGAGAAATTAATGGGTAATATGACATAATATATTGAAGATACAAGGTTGGCAACGCGCTAGTAATATCCTTGTGAAATTACGAGCGTCTTTAGGCTGCAGTGACGCTAGTTCTAAAAAAAAAAGTATCGATGATTCCTAAAAGTTCGATATGGAATATTTATGCAATATATATTAAGAACTTTCATATGAATTCACACAAGTATATAATTACTAGTGATGTACTAATAAGTCGGTAAAATCCGACTAATCAACAATCATTTGACGAACTGATTAAGAGATCCGACTATACGGCTTCTAATTTAGTATGTATATATATCTCTCTCTAAAAAAAAATATTTTTACACATGGAATTTTAAAAACGTTAAAAATAAGTCATTGTTATTATGTAATAGTTTTATTTTAAAGTTAGTTTTTGAAGATGTTAGAATATCGTAAAATCATGCAACAAAATGTTAATTTACTTGTTGTGTACCAATTTTTCTGTCTTTTACTACTTCCACACGACAAACTTTTAGTCAAAAGTAAATATGTCCGTGTATTATTTACTAGGAAAAGGTTTAAAATATCTAGTATTCAGTCATAGAGATGCCTTAAGATCCTTGAAAGTATATCTGATAGTTTTTGAATAAGCTACCAGATAGATTAAAACATAAGTAGACGATTACATTAATTTTATGTTCACTACTCTTTATTAAAGTAATTATACATCACGGGCCTCTAAGAAAAAGGGAATCACACTAATATTATAAAGGCAAAAGTATGTGAGTGTGTATGTTTGTCCCTTCTTCACTTCGTATAAACTACCGGAGTGATTTTAATATAATACAATAAATTTGTGCTCTGCGGGTACAAAAGTATTTAATATAGTAAGTGTATTTAAAATAGTAAAGTATAATGGCATTAAAATACTATTTATTCAATTGTTTAGAGTATTATCAATACATCAATAAATATAATTGGAGTGTCTGTTTGTACTTAATATTATAATAGCTGCTTTTTTCTAAATGCATATGGATACAAGCTACATATACTTTGATGGGACTGGCTGAACCGACTTTGATGGGACTTTCAACGGCAGATAGCTGATATGATAAGGAGTTAATTAGGCTGTATAACATCATACTACGATTAATTAGAACGTAACATCATTCAAATATGTGGCCAAACCGGGCGAATAATCGAATAAACGGCTGGATTTACGCAAAAAATTTGTTAGTTTTATTTTCCGTTCAAAAGCTATACTGCCTATAAAGTCACTAATCTACGCAAACGAAGTTGCGGTCACAGCGAGTACTCAATATAATATTAAAGCCGTTAAAAAGGAGTTTTATTACGAGTTACATTTGCTAACCCTCCTCATATCTAACCAGCGAGTGCCCGAGACCACACTCGCCGTATCCATGGCGACCGGTGCTCCACTAATTGCACTCTCCTCCCCCCGTCCCTCCGCCCCGGCATCCCGGTAGATAAACATGTTAATCTAATGTAATGTAGGATATATTGGGGTTAAGTGTCGGCCCGCTTTGATAGGTTATGTAGACCAGAGAGTACATAGCGAGATTATAGCGGCGACTGCCGCCCGGGATTTCGCAGAGTTTCAGAATAAATCAATAATTAATTTAAACAGGTAATATGTATGAGATTTCTTTTTGTATTGGGGAATATCAACTTTTGCCGTGAGGCGACTAAGGCACAAAAGCCGACAGATGGCGGTATATCCATCCGAAACCGTGTAGCTCAAATGCACAGGGCGAAATGGACAGCAGCATCCCTGTTGCGAGAGCTGCGCTTGCCAAGACGCTTGCCCTGCGCGGCAATTAGGGCAAAGTTTTCCCTTTCTTGGGGAGGCCTATGTCCAGCATTGGACTTCCAATAACTAATATGATGGTGATGAATGTGAAAATAGGAACTACCCATATGTAAATAAAAATATTTTGTTATTGTCTAAGGCCTTGTTTGGCTAGGATAATCGATCGAGCTAAACAGAATTTTATCATATAGCAATAATTATTTAAAATATTAATCAGGAGAAAAATAAAAATTATTAACATAACTTGGAAACTAGTTAAGTGAACATAATTGTGCTATATTCATATTTTGATAAATAATAATAATAAATTCCCAGTACATCTTATAAACTGACCTAACTCCATGGTAAATCGCTTAATGTACTTCTGTTACGGACGCCAGACAACAGAGGAAGCACGCGCCGTCGCTCCCGCTCCGATCTCGCGAGCTTTGCGGGCGCGACCGCGGGGCACGCAGAATGGATACGGGCATCTTACCTCTTATCTATAAGAGGCCCCGCCCTCTTTTTTCGGTGGCGATGGAATTGACGTTTGAGTAGCCCAGCATTAGGTTCGTCCGGAAAAAAAAAGAGGAATCACAAATTTGCAACTCAATTACATATATTTAACATCCAGACACAGAACAAACAGAAATATTTGCTATCATATATATATATATATCATCATATAAATATTCGCTCTGGGTGGGAATCGAACTCACGACACTAGGCGCATAAGATAAGATCACTACCATCTGCGCCATCGGGCCCGTCCGCTGATGCTGACGATGATCTAAATGATGTTAAGATTAAGATTGTACTTATTTACAATGAAAATAATGAAACATAGATTTTTGTGTAACTAGTGACGGATTGATGACGAAAGTAATATGGGTGAGAGTTTAAAATATTCTGGTAAAAAAACAATTTAATATTTTGGTAGAATTTTGTATGAAAAATTCTAATATCACACCGAATTGTACCAAAACTAGTTTTTACCAGATATTAAACTAAATGTAGATAATTATTATCTCACTGTTAGATACAAGCCTCCCTAAGGTTGTTTTTAGGGGTTTTTTCCCATAATAAACACATTGACGCGTGAATGATGTCAAAAAGAAAGCAAAGCTTGGCGATGGGGTTGCTATATTTATAGCTTATACTGTTTTAGATAATTACATTCATACATACACCACGCCTGTATCTCATCAGTGTAGACAAAGACTATGGATCTCCACTTTTTACGATCTTAGCATACCTTTCTTGCTTTCCTTGCTCACATTATTCCTTTCATAAACGCTCGTTTATACTTGGTAATTCTGACCTGGCCCTTGTTTAATACCTCTCCTATCTGATGAACATATGTTCGCCTCGGTTGTCCTAATCTCACTCCTCCATTCACTTCGGCTCTATATACTATATATATACCTATCTTGCTTCTTTTATTCGCATTAGTCCTTTTATACACGCTCGTTTATTCTTGGTACTTCTGACCTGGCCCTTCTTTAACACCTCTTCTACCTAGTTAAAATGTGTTCGCCTCAGTTATCCTATACCAACTCTACTATTCACCTCCCCTCTATATATTTGGGCAGTCATTCTATTTTCATCCATCCTTTCTATATGTCCAAACTGTCTTAACATTCCTTTCTCTATTATTGCCACATCATCTTTTACACCACATTGATCTTTTGTCACACTATTACTTAATCTATCTCTCAAACTCACACCGTACATACTTCGAAGTCTATCAATTCAGTGGAATGTACTTGCGTGCTTCTTCTGCCATACCCCACACTCACTACCAAACCCAAGATTTACTAACATGATGTATTTAGATGACTATACCGCCATAGGTTGATTTTGGTAACTTACTACACCTGTTACAAAAAAAACTATTATTCGTCTCAATCGGTACTGTTACTTAAATAATCTCTATTCAGATATCAACAGAACTAGACGTTTATACAAGGGGGCTGGGTGGGCCGTGACTACCCCAGGAGTATAGTACCCACAACAGGATGTTGGGCTACCGACTCGAAAAGTTGTACCTACATTAAGAGTTGACGGCGTGTTGTTAAATATTGTAATTCATTATTTTTCTATGCATAAAACCTTTAAAGTACCATAATTGATCAGTCAATATTAGTTTTACGGCAGCTCTGATGGTGACGATGATTTAAATATGCTTATGTAGTAAAAGAAACAATCAATATTGAAGTTATCTATAATAATATACTAATATCACAAAGAAGAAATATTTGATGGTTTGGTACGATATAACTCAAAATTTACCCGACCAATTAGAATGATTCTTTCACTATTAAAAAGTTGACCGAGTAACAAAGCTTAAATTATATTTCATAAAATGGAACTTTAAACACCTAAAATGTAAAGTATCGAGGCAAGATATTTCTTATTGTGCGTTTGTAACGAATAAACTCAAAAACTACTTCACTGATTAAAAAAATATTTTACTGATGAAAAGTTACATTATCATCTAATAATATAAGGTATATTTTACCCCTGAAATGTTATGGTTATGGTAACTGCGCGGGTTATACCGCTGGACTCTGCTAGTATTTCTATAAAGATGCAATTAAACACATTGTCAAATACGAGTAACAAGTGAGCATTTTTATTTTTTTGGGCAGTGCCATTCATAATGACTTGTATTTTAACAGGTATTTTTTTCTTTCAGTTTTATCTGTTATGATGCAATTTCTCTGTTATGTGTTTTTGAAATCAGTAAATGCTAATTATTGATGCATGTAAACTCTCTATATTTGCTTTTAAAAATAGTTTCACTCACTTTGACTAAATTATAATATCTTAAAGTAAACGCCTGAGCTTGTGCAATAATTCTCCATTCTTAAAAACTTCTTAGTAATAACCTTATTACATTATGACGTTTAATCTCTCCCTAATCTAACCCTTCTACAACACCGACCATGAGAAAGTTCATCCAAATAAAGCATCCTCACATTCGACTTGTCAATGTCAAACACCAGTAACATCTTTTGTCAAAAAAAAATCGAACGCCAGTTCACAGACCGTTTTTCTCTATGGAACTTATTTAAATCACAGACGCATCCCCTATTTGCGTTGCACCTTGTTGCAAATTAAGGATTGTGCGTACAAAAAAAACGTGACCCCGAAAGGGTCGTGGGTAAAAAAGTTTTATCTTTTTTTATTACACTTTATTGAAATGAGATTCTGGGTTAGCATATAAAATTGGTCTTTTTGTACGGCGCGAAAGGGTTGCGCGGTGGGATCGTGCATTGAATATTTTTTTAATATGCACCGGGTACAATGAGTTTACCCTCAACGGTTCGCGACGGTTCGTTATGTCGGTGTTAAAGTTGAATTTGGGTTTGTATTAGTGTAACATAATATTTTTTTGATGGATAACGCACTCGAATGTCCTAATGATTAGCAAAAATGTTTGTGGGATCCAAAATATATCTTCAAAGTATCATCATACCTTGGTAACATTCTTTGCCTTAAAATATATTACCATCAAACTTATTAGATTGGTTGAAGAACATACTTATGTTGCTTAATAGTAAGAATAAATATTTCCATTCAGAATTCTCATATCAACGAGAAATACGAACATAAGTGTAGAGTTTATTATAAAAGATATCGTTTGAGTTGTTTTGACATGGTAAATTAGGAACCACCTATTAAAAATTTTTCTACAAACCTAGTAATTGGAACATTTAAATTACAGATAATTTACTTATCTGTAATTTAAATGTTCCTATTGCACACTTTCATTAACAAAGTACTCTCTGTAGATCAACACTTCGTTGGCGTAGAAAAAATATAGAACAGGAAACATCAATTTTTCCCAGTTAAACAGTAATTTATTATGTTCTATTGAGATTCTAATAAATCTAAAAAGAGTAAAATGCCGCTTTGCCATTATTGATTAACATGCATCAAAACTTTCCCGGTTAAAAATATTATGACATTCGAAAGTAAAAAGGATTGTTTCGGAAATCAGACATTCAAATCAAAACTCAAAAAACAACCCAACAAACATCTTCATAACACAATGAGTGCACAAAACGTACTTCACGAGATAGTATCTCTCATTTCACGCTTGGCACCTATCCCATGCGACACTTTTTTATCCCGCGGAGTGCTTTATCCCGATAACTATCGCTCCGGTGCCATCTGACGTCATTATTGAGAGTAAAGGGCCCTTCAGCTGTTGACTTCTGCCCGTGATTGTGTAATTTAATTTGTCGCTGGGTGAAAGTGTAGATTGAAATGTTTTGTTGAGTTGACAAGTTTGATTTTACCCTACGCCAAAATATATTCATATTTCTCATATAAATTGAAAATCACACAACACCGTTGCAACAAGAAGTGATTTAAAATAAATGAAGCAAATACTAAAGCCTCTGTCACGTAATATGATACTTAAAATCTATTTATAAAATTAGTTTAATTTGCGATCTCACCAATTCAATTTAACGTAAAAATATTGTCTGATATGATTATAAGTACAAAATGAAGTTTATATGCGATCAATGTGTCATTGACTATAGATACAAAATTTACCATTTGTTGAACAAATAAAAAAAAATAAAGATCATGTCTATTGATTGTTTCAATGTCAGTTATAAGCTCAAAAACAACTTGACCTATTCATAAATATTCTTGCATGAATCCAATGGTATATTATCTGCAAGTAAAATAAATTGTAGGTTTTTTATGATTTTATTCTTACGGTAATTTGAATTGATATAAAATATAACTGAAATATCTCTTTAAACTTGCGTGATACGTCTTTTAATGGTCTTCCATAGTGAGTGCTAAATGCTATGTATTAAGAAAATACTGTTGATAAAAAATCGGGGTTACAGCTTGGCGATGTAACTACTCAACTAACATTATTATTGGCCATTGAATTTAAATAATATTTAATAGTTAACAAATTATAAAATCCATTGTCAAATAAATCTATACTAGAAGCGTAGGTGAGTTTTTTTATATACATTATGAAGACAGCAGACAAGCATACGGTCCGCTTGGTAAACGTGACCGCAGCATATAGATACTCACCATCATCATCATCATCATACCAGCCATTTCTTGGGGAGGCCTATGTCCACTGTTGGACATAGGCCTCCCCAAGAAAGGTATGTTACCCATAATTGCCGCACTTGGCAATCGCAGAGCGCAACTTTCGCGACAGAAAAGCTGCTGCCCATCCCCGTCCTGTACATTTGAGCAAACTTTTGTGCATGGATATACCGCCATCTGTCGGTTCTAGTACCTTAGTCTCCTTTTAAGACACCTGGTACAGGGGGAAGTATTCTACTCTGCCGGTACCTACATAACTCGGCATACTCATGACATCACAAAAACACCACTAGGGTATCGGCAACCTTGTGAACTGAAGATACTTCGTCACATAAGTGACGAAGTAAGTGAGTAAGAAGATACAAGTTTAATCTGTACTGAAAAACTGCCCATTAGTGTTTTGGTATGTAGGAACATTACATATCACCCACATTCGGTCACCCATCGAATTTATGACCGTGCGTAGGGTTGCTTAGTGTCTATGATTTAGCACTCTTTTTAAAGATGAGTTTTTATGATTCAATTGCAGATGTAGATAGTTGTTGGATTCTCTGTATCTGCAGTCTAAGAGCCTATTTTGTTAAATTTCGTAGTTCTAGGGTCTACGGGAAATTACCTATGATTTTTGAATTTTTTAAGTGTTGAAACATACGTTTTTGACTGTTTGATGCGTTGAGACATATACGTTCGTGTCTTTTTTTTCAAGGTTAGTTAGATTTTTTTCTCAGCCTAAAGATTTGACGATATAATTTTAATTCCAGTTCAATTCCTCAGCACGTTCTCAAGATAAAAATTGTTGTTAGACATACAACTAAGTAATACTATAAGGGTTAAATAATTTTTCTTTCTAGGTACAGAATCCTAAAAACATCATTAAGATTTATTTTTCTTATTATTTCAGACACAGATGCACCAACAAACTATAATAAAGTTTCAAAAATAATGAAAAAAATACATCAAAGCCAAACATAAATCAACTCACCAACAGAATCGCCGACATCCACACAAACAGCGAAACCATAACGCAATCCAACCGAAATGAAAATCGGCAACTCATGCCCAAACAGCAGTCGCATAAATTTGCCCGTCCGGACATGTTACCAAACTGCCCACCGCCGTCACTCCCTCCGCGCCCGCTATTTACCAATAACCCTGACCCTTAACCCTTCTACCTAAATATGACCCGCTGCCCTCTGTCCATTGTGTGTCCATTAATCGGGTAGTACCCCATTGTGCCGGCCACTGCCCACTGCTCGCGCCGGTCATTCTGTTTGTATTAGACCTTTTTAAGTGTCCCCGGCAGTTTAGGGTTGGGTTCTCGAACCGGTTTTCGAAATTCGCGTGTGCTCCCCTAGGCGTAGGTAGTGTTATTTATTGCTGTGTGCGAATATGTACGAGTAATTCGAAATTTGTTGAGTTAAAATGCGAATTTAATTTGTGAATTCGACGAACAAAGAAAATGTGCACCTACAAGCATCGTACATCATCATCATTATATTAGCCATTGAAGTCCACTGTTTGAACCTTCCCAAGAAAGGAAGTGTTTTGGCCATATTTGCCGCACTAGGCAAGCTTGTTGGCAATCGCACAGCATACACCTCATCTATTCCTCCACGTCCTGTACATTTGAGCTACTTACGTATAGATATACCACCATCGATACTGTAGATATACGGTTCTGGTCTCCTGGTACAGAGGGAGATACTGTTCTACTTTACCGGTACCACACGACAGATTATTTATACAAAATTACTAATATATATATACTAATATATTAAATGCGTAAATAACCAAATCTGTCTGTTACGTGTAAACTGCTTAAACTTCATGAATATCTTTGCACTTTGAAGATCTCCGCACCGGGCAAAGATCTTGATGAATTTAGCATGTAGATATTAGAGATTGGGTTCGGTAGTATTTGTCGTAAATCTAGCCGTCCAGAGACCCGACACTTTCGGATTAATTTAGGGAATAGCGACGAGACATACCTAGCTGTCGAAATTGTATTGAAATAAATTTTATTTTATACTTAGGCGCTTTTTTAGCGTAATGTAGGATAAGATATTATTGCTAATGCTCCTCCGGGGGTCAAAATTTGGCCACTATTCATACAATATTGTAAAAACTCATCACAGCTTGACAATGGCTTATTTCATATTACTATATATATGTCAAGCAATAGTGTGTGTAATAAGGCATTTAACAAAAATAATGAAGAAGTACATAAAGCTATTTCTTTTATATACTAAAAGGAGTAGCTTTAAGTATATCTTCTCCACATTTACTTAATTTTTCTTAATTACACGTTCATCCATTTGTGCAATTTTATTATTAAAAAGTATACACCTTTTTCTATTCACGAATTAATATATGGATTGTAAATACAACAAAATTTTATTATTAATACTTTTAAAATTTTATCTGTGATCGATAACAATAAACATTATTAAAATTTAATTTTAATTACAGTTAACATTAATAAGATTTCTTTTTATGTTAAATAAAGTTGATTTTTACAAAACGTTTGCCGTTTTATTTACAGCTTTCGATGAACTTCGATTCTACTATTGTTCTGAGAATTCTAGAAATCTCTATGGTATTCAGATCAAACAACTATTACTGCGTATTTCCGTCCGTCAGAGGTTACAACGCAGATGCCAGATGCCATTGCAGATGGATCTACCGTCGTTATTTTCCAACCTGTGCGAGTTCTATGCCGCTGCCACATTTTTATTGCAGGTTATTTACCTACCTGCTTAGATAAACCTTAAGTACATCTGTATTATTTTGTTTCTGGTGATTTACAGGTATTAATATTAAGCCTATTTCGTTTGTCTGAACGCGTTAATCACAGAAACGACTACCTTGTTAGATAGCCTATTTATCAAGAAAAGCTATAGGCTATATATTGTTACACTATGACTAATACTTTAACGCCGCCGCGGCGATAAAGTAACCACTCGTACTAAGCTCAAGTTAAGGCAAGTCAATGGTACTAGTTTAAGATTGTGACGTATTCAATAAGGTTAGGTTTGTCTAGGATGACCTGTGTCCCTATATACCTACCAATATCGATACAAAGTTTATGAAAAACTTTTATAACCAATATCATAAAATAGTACCTCGTCTTATATTAGCATAATATAATCGATTTTGAAATTAAAAAGGGAAAAAGCTAAATTTACCACATCTGCTCTTGTTGTCCTATTTTTTAGAGAGCACAATTTCTACGTCGTCTAAAAACAAATCTTTTTAAATATTAAGACAAGTAAAAGACGCTTATAAGAATAGGTATACCTGTGACTTCGTCGTATACTTCACTTTATACCGCAACATCCGGAAACTTTTCGACACGAAAAGTATCCTATGATACTTCATTAAATAAACTATACATACATACTAAATTTCATAAAAATAGGTCCACTAGTTATATCTTGAAAGCGTTACAAACAAACAGAGTTATTTTCACATTTATTATAACAGTATGATATTTTTATATATTGTAGATAGCTTCGCCAAATACCACGGATAAACTTTTATAATGCGTCTAACAGGAACTGGTTTTGCTCGCTATCGGCGCTTGTATTTCGCAATGCATTTGCATATCACCCCTCCAACGGATACTTATTGTTATTATTACAAGTAAAGCCGCAGAATGCAACTAGAGACATGCCAGGTGTGAGTTGGGTATTGCAATGGCCTATCGAGTTCGATCTATAAAATGTATGATTAGTAAGAAGGTATGAATCGATTGATTTTTTTTATTAGAGATGTTTAGAAGTGACATTTGTTTTTGAAACGTTTATGTTACTGGTTGGAATGTGTTATCTATGCATTTATTTTTCGAAACAATTGCAGAATGTCAGTTTCAGTCTGTTGCCTGAGCTGCTTGCCTATGCCACGTTATACCTAGTTTGTCTCTCTCCAAATTTTTTTTTTCTCGTTACACATAACTATTATATCGTTTTCTATTTTGCATGTATTTGTGAAATTTATGTGCAGTGTTTGAATTGTATTATCTAATTGTATATTTACATCTTAGTAGACGCACTAGAGGCAGACCTCATACAAAGGTCATCTCCGTTGGTACCCCTTTAACAGTGGTGTTCTGTCTCTTTCTCTTTCTAATAGTAGTGTTCGCATTGCTGTACTCTGGTTTGAAAGGTGAGAAAGGCAATAAAATTACTGGGTAATTAGACAGAACATGTTCAAGCCATAAGTTTGGTTACGCGCTAGTGATATTCATGTGATGGTACAAACGTCGTGGACTGTATGCTTGTTTGGTGTCTAGGGTCATATAATAATATGGAATGAGTGGGCCCCGCTGGGCCAATACTGTCCACGAACACCATGCATTCTATCACCAATAGTTTCTCTTGCAGGATTTTTATCTGATGTATCGCGGTACGAGGATATTTAGAGCTAAGCTCTGTCCGATATCCTAGAATTGATTGCATAACGCATTTTAATTCTCTCTGAGAGTAATTAGTTTGTCATCATCCATAATTTGTTTACGTATACATATTTATAATTTTTTAATAAAATAAAGGGATGTGACGCACACACTTGCCATAGGTACTTACGGTTTGGTTGAATGAACACAAATAAAAAATTATATCCTGGATTTGCTGTCAGGAATTTGCTACATAGACTACGCCAGTTAAAAATAGTTTATATCATCGAATGATCTTCTTAAAAGGTTTCTCTGTGGTCGAGACATTTTTTATTGCCTACATATTTATTTGCAATATATACCTACTTTCTTTTATTACCTTTTCATTACGCCGACATTTTACATCTTTAATATACTATTACATGGGTTTATATTTAAGCAGAACCATCTAAATAATTAGACATTAATTATCTCTACAAACATAGATTATAAACACAATATATTGAAAAAAAATATGTTGTCACACGTTCTAAAATAGATTCTTTTATATATCGATATTATTTAAATTGTGTACTAATAATATAGGCGCTTATTGTCCAACTGAAACTTTCCTCCCTTCCGTTTTGGAAATGAATGTCTATTCAACACTGAACTGTCAGTCAAAATGCATGCAACGCAACGGATCAACGCAAAGGTGTTCCGTGTATGCAAATTTTTCACTACTAATTTGCATCTTTCCAATCTAAAATAACCCATAAATTTCTAGCCGTAAAGTCCATTATCTAAAATTGAATTCCTAATAAAAATAATTTTTGCATCGATTCGGGCTGCAGGCGAATTTCGCATCTTACCGGATGTTTATAACGACGATAATAGCATTGCCGCGATGGCGTTCACGACCTTGTGATTTGCATACTCTTCTAATTTGCATGGGGCATTGTCAGAAGAAGCTTTATTTTTTAAATGGCCACAAAAGATTTTTTTAATAAACAACATTGCAAATGCAGGCAATTTTAAAAATAGAACATCTGCTCGTATGGGGTTGAGTGAAAGGATATCTAATGCTACATTTGAATAATTTCTACTTGACGTATCTAATTCTTATATCACCGATACATTAAAAAAATCGTTAAAAATCTGCACGTAAAAAAGGTTCAGGTATATTTTAATAATGTGGCATGCAGAGGAAAGTGATAAATATATATATATCGAGATAAAATAAACTCATAATTTATTGTTAACAAATCAAAGTTTATTTGAAATTTAGTGATTCCTTTTAAAATGATGGAGTACATTCCGAAGTGCTTAAGAATCTTATGCAAGTATCAATGTTTAAACATCAAGTTTTAAAACTAAATAAATAAAAAAATCTAATAAAACTTAAAATTTGAATAATATCATTTTTTTGGTAGTAGTAAGTGGTTAGTACATTAGACATTTATACAACATACACATATATAAAATAGAAAAAGAATCTATCCTTATCCTTTCATCACACTTACTATATTTTTTTAAGCAAATATTCGCAGTTCAGGTAGATGTTACTTAAAAAATTATAACAAAATAGTTTAGTTTTTAGATCCTTCAATAGCAGCTACCATTATAGAAGATAAATCTGATGTTTTAGCGTCACAATATAACTCTCGAGCAATGAATTACCAATTTTCAACCTCTTGCTTTTAATCTGATATCCATTCATAAATGTTATATGTATTCATAATTGGAACGCGTGCGGCGTCACCTGCCAGCAACAAGTTTGGCTATCGCAAAATAATTTATTTACGTTCAAAAAGCGTGAACTAGCTAAAACTAGCCCAAACAATGCGTCGCATAGAAAATCATTATGTTCGGCAAATCCTCGCAAAATGCCGCTATGGTGTGGAAACCAGATATTCTGGTTCGTTTATCAAAAACGAGTTTTACCACGCGCCTCTTTCGATTTGCCATTTTTTTTGCTAACGGGGTAACTTTTTTGGTCAAGTGCGAGTTTGCATTTAGGATTATATTCATTTTATTTAATATGTTGAAAAAATATACCATTTTAAAGTATATTCTTAATATCATTGTCATGTTCATTGCTGTTTCTAAAAGAAATTGTTCGTTTTATTTTTTTTTTAATTTCACCTTGTCTGAAAGTACAACCTTAACCTACTTATGTTTTTTTCTGTGTGATGTGATCTTACAAGCCAAAGATCGTGGGATTCGATCCCACACAGGACAAATATTTATTATTATTATAACTATTTGTGTCTCCAGATTTAGATAGAAACGTCGCCGTTTTTCGCAACTCGGAATTCGATAAGCTATTTTTAATAGAAACTCATTATTATTATTACTGTATTTTATTATACATTATAACAACAGGTAAATAAAGTAGTATCTTGATAAATATTGTAGTGTCTAATTCCGATCCTATCCTGTCCTGTCCAGATCCTGTCAAACCCGTCTAATTCAATAATTACGGGACCCTAAAACCGGTGTAATACACAACTCGGCTGGCCCGCGTCTATGTACGGAACTATATTGTGTGGAATGACCTGCGTTTAGTGAATTATTGAATTAGTTAATAATTACTTACTTCTAACGGACCGACTCGTTCCGTTTCACGCATAAATCATAGTCTGTTCAAATTATGGATTTGACCGCGACATTCATTTGTTTTTTGCGTCTTTGACTGTAGGTAAATTTAAATGTTCATTATACCTAATGTATAACAATGAATACAAATATCATTTTAAGCGACTTCAAAAAAGGAGGAGGTTCTCAATTTGACTGTTTTTTTTATTGGACATATACCTATTTAGACAGACGATCTGCTATAACTGCAGGATTACGCTGGACACAAGTCGCATACAACCGGTCCTATCAGAGATTACTTGGGGAAGCCTATGTCTAATACCTACTTATAAGTAATTAATTTTTAATCTTGGCCCTGTTATAATCACTTTAATTCCCTAGTTCTTGATTAAATAGGTACCTACCTAACATGTTGGTAGAATCACAATTTCCGGATTTCTAATCAGAACTCCTAACTATCGGATAGGGCTCCAAACCCAGAGAGGCTTATGTCCTAGACATCTTAAAAGGGTTGAAAAAATAGGAAATGCCTAAATAAGTATAAGTATTAGCAGCAGGTACCTACATCCAAGACTGGGAGTAACTTACAAATGACCTACGTAGCCCTATGGGACCATAAAAGTCACCTAGCATAGTAAGTACTTAATTTAAGTAATTAACGATCAATAGACAGGTCTTAGTACAAAGTTTATTACAGATTCGTTGTACGAGCCACTGATTATTGGATTTTACCCAACCTCCCACTTTATTATTATAGATTAACAAGCATTAATAGTTATGGGTAACCTACCTGACTACCTTGATTTAAGAGTACCTACAAGTTTAGGTATCTAGGCAAGAACAAAGTTTTCCAATACCAAGAAGTCACAGCTAAAAACTCCTGAAACACGAAATACCTATACGTATTCCTTTTTTAAAAAAGACGGGCGTTGGTGTCATCTGCTTGCAGGATCTAAGAGGACCTAATTGACTACCTTAATTTAGGAATAGGTACCTACCATACCTACAAGTTTAGGTATCTAGGCAAGAACAAAATCCGCCTCAAATACCAAGGAGGTAGAGCTAACCAAAACACCTTACCCGGCCTGAAAACTGTATTTTTTTTTAATGGTGCGCGTTCGTAGTAACTTTGTGCAGTAAATCTGAAGTCCAGCCAACTGTTTATGGCTGCTTAGGCACATTCACACTCCACTGGCACGGACGGTGACATATAAGTATATATATAGGATTTGATAGCCTGGTTGATCCTGCTAGGTTATCTGACAATACCTAGGTAGGTACTTTCATATATAAGATTTGTTCCAATTTCTTTATTTATCAAGTTGGTCGGGTATAATGAACTCCAGCTATAAATACCTAATACATTTAATATTACCTACTGCATCGGAAACGCGAACTAATTTTTAAAATTAAAAACTAAAATTGAAATCTTGTTAAGTTAATAATTGAATTTCAAATCATGAGACATTTTTGTCAATTTGAAGAACGATTAGTTAACAAGACCAGGTAACCAAAATGTGGTACCAAAAACGGAAAATCTATTTTAAAATTAATCATGTTTTTTTAAAAAATCATATTTATATAGGTATTTCCCAAATAGAAAATGTTTTAATCACATTTTAAAGTTGTAGTTTTAGTTAAAATGTAGTTTTATACAAGTCTTTCTATTCGTTTTATAGTTCTTCTGATGATCCAATACTTTTAGCATCCTCAGGTAAAGAATTGCAAGAGATGGTAACGATTAGAAGATTTTTTTAAAGGAAAGGTATGAAATTGATTTTAAGTAAGACAAAGTGATGGTGATTGAAAAATAAGTTTGAAAGATAGATTAAAGAATAGTGTGATCAGAGATCAATGTGGTGTAAAAGATGATGTTGTGGTAACAATAGAGAAAGGAATGTTAAGATTGTTTGGACATGCAGAAACGATGGATGAAAGTAGAATGACTGCACAAATATATAGAACGGAAGTGAATAAAAGAGTTGGTATAAGACGACCGAGGCGAACATATCTCAGAAAGAAAAGATATTAAAGAGGGGTCAGGTCAGAAGTACCAATAATAAACAAGCGTGGATGAAATGATCAATACGAGTAAGGGAAGCGAAGGAGGTATGCCAAGATCGTAACAATATCTAGTAATAGTTTTTTTTAAGTTGACTAATATAAGTAGGCTTAGTCTATAGTAGACCCACTCTATACTTATTACTAAAATACTTTATCTATAACGGTGAATTACCATTAAATGAAATTAAATAACGGCACAATAAAGAAAGTATTATGATAAAACATTTACTAGCGCTGACGGACGGCTAGCGACGAGGCTACCGAAAATTAGAAAATGGAACGCCAGATTTGGCGCCAAAATCCGGTATGGAGTAAAGCGCGCGCCGCCTCACACACGGCCCCGCCCCACACATGACGGCCAATCACACACCGTACACCCTCGCGCAACACGCATACTCGCATATTGATCTGCGGACACCGCTCGAACCGTTTACATTTCGACATATCACATGCTAAACACCGACAAACAATAACATGTGTATATCAAACACTAGAACTACAACCTTAATGTAATCATATAGAGTTGATATTTGATTCACAGCTATGACGTCGCTTACGACCCATGAAGATTATGCAGGGGTGTAATTTATAATATCCACAAAGGACATAGGAAAAGCGACTCTATATATTAGATGGTATAATGCAATTTCATTTATATTCTTTTAAGACCATTTTAGAATAGAGTGCCTTAACCGTGTGTGGTTGTGTCCTCTTAGTTTCAAAGATAAGGGAATATTTATTTCAAGGTGACCAGATCACTAAGAAATTTAACATCAGAATGAACAAGTAGTACTTTCTTAGCAAAACAAAAAAGCAAGTAAAGAATTAGCAGAATTAAGTATAAAGCATTAAGCTTGTATCATGGGATGATCTACATGTAAACAATATTTGTTATAATTATTTTTAGTTTGGAATTTCCCACACAATGATTATATTATTTTTATTATAGCACGTAACGATCATAATATTTTATAAAATAAATTATTGTCAATATTTTTATAACGCCATCTATTGCAATCATTTGTTGTTACGAAAAGCATAACACCATCAATATAATGACATCTAGCGGTACACTAATATAATATTATGTTAACATGGCATGGCAAGGTAAACAAAATAGTCCTTACCAATCTTTTGTGCGTGAATGTGCCACAAAGGTAAAAACATGGTGTTGCTTTAAAAGATTTTACATAAACACATCAATGCATATAAATAAAATTGTAGGGTCTGTTTGAAATATAATAAAAACTGCTTTGTAATAAATTACTATATATATTACATACAGTGCTTGAAACAAAATTACATTTTTTAATTTTTGCCGCAGTCTGCCAGAGGTATTTTCTGAAACGGCCAGACCGATCTTGATGGGACTTTCACTGGCAGATAGCTTACAATAGGAACAATAGGAGCGAAGCGAGCGATGTGGCAAAAACGAAAAACACCTGTTTTAAAAGTTTTAATAGAAAAAATAATTAAAAGAGAATTTTTCCTCTATTCATTTTGTTTGCAATGATGTAGAAAAATTACATTCATGTTTGCACCTCAAACACAACACGATGATTAACAGATCAGCAGATAGAACTTGGCAGTTGTTTGGAGCGCAAACAACATGTTTGTATTTTGGACAAATCCTTACGTGTACCTAGTCATGATGTGTAAGCTGTACTATTGTCAAAATTATTGAAAATTTATATTTCAGACTAATCTATTATTGTGTCGATTTTTTATTTCACAGCCTTCCTGCTGTGAAACAATGATAGAATAATATATTAGTTGGAAAGCATGAGGGATTCCGCACTCAAAGCATTAATTGTAGGTAAAAAAGGTTTTTCTTTAAATTTATTTATTAGTTCTCAAATGTATTATATACAACAAACAAGAGAATCACACACAATCAGTCAAATTGGTTAACTTTTAATATTCATTTCATTCTTTTAATATTAATATTCATTACATATTCAGAACAAAAAACAATGTTATCATTTAATAATAAATTAATAATTGTTAATATACAAGCAATTGCAAATTAATACTAAAATAAAATAAATTGTGATAATCTCTATATTCTTTAGATTGCACATTATTTACCATACACTGGTCAATACATGAAGGATGTAGTTATAAATACCATACGAAATCACCCAGTACTCAATGAATACCCCTGTTAGGATGTTTGTTACTCTGTAACTCTTCCTAATATAAATTATTTTTAATATTTAAATACTGTTTTAATATTTAAGTACAAAGATAATATATCAACTACACTTTAGTTGGATTATCTAAATCTTTTGAAGGCTCATTGAGCACTAAAGGTATGTCTCCACCAGAATCTTTAGGCACCCAACCAGCAGATTCTTCCTCTATCCTCTTCTTCTCCTCTTGCAACCGCTCATGTTCCTCAATCTCCATTTGATATTTAGGTGTTGTTATTCCAAAAAAGTTAGCCAATGACTCCCCAGCATAGTCGACAGCATTTAAAACCTTGTTGCTGGATTGCCATGCATAATGTGTAAACCATGGGCCCCAAGTCAATGACTTCTGCAATTGCAAATAGTAAATATGAAAATCCTGCATATAACATTTTTTGATAATGTATGCATTAAACCTACTAAAAACAACACATTATTGGTATTTTACTTAGGCGCATGATTCATCGACCAAAAACTAACTAGTGTCCTTGCCTACAAAGAGAAGTCATGCTAACCAAGTAGACAGTACATACAAATTATAAGTATATAGGTATTCCGAAACTATCAAAAGAAAATTAATGGGGCATTTCGGTAGAAATGATGCATAAATAAAAAAACATACCGGATCGACGCTGTCCTGAGTAGGTTCATTTGCAAGGTCAGCAACGATTTCTTCATTTATTTCTTCATCAACTCCATCGCTAAAATGTAAAATTCTACCGGGTTTATTGATGGTCACTTTAACTTGAGCATCAGAATTTCCTGTGGACTCCATGGCAAGGTATCGAATTATACCAGAAATAAATATTCCGTCATCAGTAAATCACGTCTATAAACTACCGAACTTTGTTGTTTATTTATTGTACTTACTGTCAAATAATGTGTAAGCTATAATAACAGACAGTGACAGATTTCGATAAAAGTAACATGTTGATAAAAATGGTCTATGGTCGAAATTATATTGTAAAATTTATAAAAAAAAACAATTTTATTTTAACAATATTTTTTCACTAATACATCATCGATAATTACAATAAACCCAAGTAACATTGAACTATCAGAGTAACTTTGATATGTCCTTTTTATACAGTATATACATAAATCTTTAAAATATCGATTTGTTATTGTAATTTATTGATACCCTACTCTCGGCTGCATTAATTTTATAGTCCAAGAAAAAGAATAATTAAAAGTTTATAATTTTAATTCCCTAATACTTCAATGTTACCCGAATTTACTGCAATATTAATTTATTAAAAATATTTATTACTTGATCTAAAACATTTATTGATTTTGAGAGTAAATACAACATAGTTTTTTACCGATCTTATTAAATTATCTAATTTTAAAAACTTTCGTTTAAAATAGTCAACATATATATTATAAATTGATAAACATTTTTTTTTATATCTATTAGGTAACCATACCATAATCTTAATCAAGCAAGCACTGGATCGATGTCGAATTCACGACTCTGCCATTACCCTATTCACCCAATGTAGTTATTCTCTATGGCCTGTAGTAGCCTGTTTGTTTATTATTGTAATCATGGACTTCCAAATAAAAAACATGATACATATAATTTATTAAATACGACTAGTATATATTATCCACATAATGGACACATTCTGCAGAGGGTGTTTGGTAAAGCATGATGATCCGACAGAACTCTTACAGTATACCGTGAAAAACAGAAGATTATTTGTGTACTCCACCGGTTTGCAGGTATGAGGCACTATTTCACTGTTGCCAGTATGAGACAGTCCTCGTTTTGAATATTTATGAAAGAAAATACTCATATAACATATTAAAAAAACATTATTACCAGAACAATATGTTAACTCTAGAATAGCTAATGCAACATCACACCCCCTTTTTTCATCTCCATCGATCGTTCCATTAGTTCCCGAACCAGTTACTAACTCTATTATGTAATTCAAAATTAAAATTATAATATTCAAAATCATTTGTATATGTATACATATCATTTTCAATATTTGGATTTTTTGTAACTGTGATAACACAAAATATTAGAGCATTCATTTAATAATTATCATGCTGAAACTATACAAACAATGGTATTGAGTGACCAATATATAGACTTTATCCTGGAGAGACCTGGTCATATATTTTTAGAATAAATTACATAAAATACGGAAAATAATGTCAGCATTAATAAAATAACTTCCTTATGTAAATCTGTCATCCATCTGTTTTCCAATAAAAACCTGTTTAAAAATTAAATAATATTAAATAGAATAATAATTAATAATTACAAATATATAACAACTTCAATAATAACATGTTCAAGCTGTAAATATTATCAAATTATTATATATTTTTTGGTGAAATAACCACTGCATAAATTATATAAAATAAAGAAGTATTTTAGTCTGCAGTGTTTATAGGCACTCCTATGGCTTTCACCATTTAGTACTGATTATTGTGCACAACCTTTTGTTTTTTATATTGTAGGCTTTTGTGGCGCTGGTAGTCCAAGCATAGTATGCATTATAACATGAATCCGAAATAAGTAGCTTGAAGCACTTATAAAGTACAAAGTATTATGAATATAAGTTCAAAGAAATATAATACCTAAATACTTATATTTAATACCCAGATACAAATTAGACATAAATGTTCACTCAAACATTTGGAATGACAAACATTTCCTCTAACTCCCCCTTGACTAGATTTGGACTATTAACTGGCCTGTTTAATAATGTTGCTGGGGATTTGTCCACAAATCAATCTGAAATACATAATTATAATTATAGGTCAAAAAGGATGATACAGTTCCATTCCAATTATGTAAAGAATGCTACGTCAACATGAAACTCTCCTGTAAATTCAAGAAGCAATGCAGGACAAGTGATAAAAAGTTAAAAAATTATATAGAAATCAAAGAAATTGGAGATGCTGCTGATCTTTCGACTTTCCTAAATAACAATGATGATGTATTAAAGTAAGTTTTGGATATAATATCTTTAAGTCACAAGGTTCGCAATGCACTTGTGTTATCCTTGTGATATTACAAGCTTACTCTTGCTTGTCTCTCGCTTGTCTACTTGATTTCATAAAAAAAAGATATACCATAAGAATGAGTAATTGTTGTGTGAATGTATAAATGCAATGTGACTTATGTTCATTAAAAATTGTTGTATATAATTTTTTAACAGTACATTTTCGATAAAATTCAAAACTTTTTCTATGTTTATTTTATAGATTTCCCACCTTCAGTGGAAACAGCACTCCAGCGGCACATAAAATAAGAGATGATGATAATGGTAAATATATAATTTTTCAAAATAAAATAAATTAAACATTTATTGTCATCAGTCAATTGTGACAACAAGTCACAAAGATAAGCTGATTAATAAGTTTATTTATGCTAAGACACATTATAAGTACATTTGGTAATTTAACAAGAATAGGTGCAAATGAGATCATTTTCGCTGTGTTTGTACAGTGAAAGTAGTAATTCACTTCTCACCTGCTCACCATAGGTAAGCATGGGATAAGAGAAAACTGAAATGTGAAAGATGTCATTTATTGTAGAACTAGCGGCCCGCCCCGGCTTTGCACATGTTGTTTTAAAGATCTAGGCATATATAGGGACAGATAGGCAGCGGGAAGTGACTTTGTTTTATACTGTTTAGGTGGAAATAGAATTTTATTAGTGAAGTGATTTACAAGAGTATATTAGATTATTAGGTCTATAGAGCCATTGGCAAATGAAGACATCAAAATACTGCATCCAGTACTGCCCCGATAGAAGACATTTTCAGATAACTTCTGTTGCAGTCTACATTCAACCAGCGCGTATGATTTTTTAAGAGATTTATAAATGTTGAGGAAGCAAGAAAATATATTAGGGTCATAATTCATAAAACTGCCCTTACTTTTCATTTAAAGTGTTCAAAAATCACTTTACTAAACCATACAAGATATCAGGAAACTAAAATTTCAAATAGCTTCTGAGTTATCACCTAAATTGCCTCTTCCCAGAATCAACATGCACCAGCATCCGCAACTTCATGTCGGACATGCTCCAAGGTGAGGAGATGCCCGACACTGAGGAGCGCATTGTCCGCGAAGTCATAGAAGAGGAGGCCGACGGCGATGACTCGCTCGATTCCCACTGGCTGCAGGATGACATATCCATTGATACTGATTTTAGACTGGACTTTAGGTATGTAGGATCCTGGTATGGATATTTCAATCCGACTGATTTTATTTTACCAAAAGCGTTGTTATAAAAACATTACAATTGAACAATGAACATTGTAATTTGTTAGTTTCAGCCCTTTCTCAACCCCACGCACGGTTAACAACGATCGATACGCTTCACAAAAAACAATTGAATCAGTACAACATACTTACGCTAGTGCAAAAAAAACAAATCAAACATCGAAAGATAATTCCAAAAATATCAAGAGGGAGGTCACAAAATCTCATGTTTCGCCTGTTAAAGTAAAACATAATTCGAGCAAAGACTTACTAAATTATAACAACGAATCTCAAAACAGTTTCGGAGACCTAATAGATCAGAACGTGAATTTTTTCACTCAAAACGAAAATGATATCGATCTTGAAGATATAAGTACAAATGAAATGAAAAATCAAAATGATAATTATTATGTTTTAAAGACTGAGACTGAAATTGCGATCAAGCACATAAAAATCGACTTGAAAAACTTTGGAGATCAGAATAATCCAATATACGATATACAGATCGATAATGTGACTACAAACGAAGTATCAGATGAAAATGATGGCAATCATAACATTTATTCGTCATCAACGAAAACTGAAACAGATTTAGCGGTTAGATTTATTGAATCAACTATGAATGATATTAATCAAAATGAAATCTTAACAAAAGACAATATTGAAGATCAAGATCTAGATATGATAGATATGGATACAGTTAGTAGTGTAGATAATAATTTATTTTATGATAGTGAAAAGAAAAAAGCAATAATAAGTAATGATGAGAAGAAAGACTGCCTGGTTAAAACTATAAAATCAAATGAAAATGTTTTACATGTGGAGTCTGGAGACGAAAATTCAGATAAAGATTATATTAATGCATTTACCATTGGAAACAATAAACAAGACGCATTTAAATGTGAGGAAAATCAGGATAAATTAGATGAAGTATTGGAAGACAAGGATTGCGTTGATTTCCCTTTTGGCGATCTCACCTTTTCTCCTACAGGTGAGTGCTTATTATTCTATAAAAGGCTTTTAGCGTCACGAAATTTTGCGAGACTTGGAAAAATTTTAAGTTGGTGAGATCTCAAGGTACTGCTGTACCGAAAAGAGGGAGATTCAAACTAATTGGAATAAAATTCAGATCAGATTATAATGGATAGAGATATAATCATTATTATCACGTCAACCGTTAGATGTCCCCCGCTGGATATAGGCCGTGTCAAAGGATTTTCAACTGGATGAATTCAGTCAACTTTAATACAGATGCGCTTCTTTCATGAAGTCATTAGTTCTGTGTGCGATGTGCCTTCCCATTACCATGCTAAACCATTTGGTTATTAACTTAGTTTTCTACCTTTCCGTTTCTGATGCCGTCAGGCAAAAATATCCGAGCATTGCCCTCTCTATTATTTATTTATATGAATAAGTCGACAAACAAGCACACAGTACACAGTCTTTAGACATATCTTCAAAAGAATATCAGTAACACCTCGCCAACTTTATAGCATGAAGATATTATGACACATAACCCTGTAATTTCAAACCGGAACACAACAATGCAAAAACTGCTCTATATAGGAATAGGTGAGAGTAAGGTAACAATGCAGTCGACCCTTGTATATTACGATGGGTAACAATGAGTTAGCTAATAAGGCCCATAGAGACAAATTTTGTACCAAATGTATCTGATTATATAGTTTTGTTTACAAATTCCAGCATACCTGCCATTAGGAGGTTCTACTCCGATGATAAACAACATTCTGTTCGCCGAAAAGCTGGACATAGACGATCGCAGTAACAGCGGAGACAAAGAGAATACAGAAGTCGACGTGTTAGACGAAATGCTCAAGGAAGGCGTCAAAGAGTTCGGCATTCCAGATCTGGAATACGACTTGGACGCCAGCCTTTGTAAGATCTGCGATAAGAAGTTCATTCACAGGAAAGCCTTGAAGGTACACCTCACAAAGCGGCACCACCTCAAGTTGCCGGCTGTGAAGAAAAGCAGGGAGAGTGAAAATATGATGAGGATTTGCTACGTTTGCGGGAACCAGTTCCACAACCTTGGCAACTTCTTGAAGCATTTGGACACCCATCCGGTAAGAAACTTTTTTTTTATATGACCAGATTGAAAATCAAGAATACAGTCCAAGTGATAGTAAGCTATAACTAGCGTGTTGCCAACCTTGTGACTTAATGATATTATGTCACATTGCCACTGTTCTTGCCAGGTGTGTTGCGTAATGATATTACTATAAACTTAGTTATAAGACTCGCCTGGTGCCGGCTAGTATCAAAGTAGAACACTCAATGACCTATTTGTTTAAATAACTCTTATAACACTGGTTGTCTGGGTCATCAGTCATTTGAGTAAAATTGTAATTAGCAAATGTAATTAGCAAAAAGTGCCTATGATTGCCGTATTTAAATAAAGATATATTTAACTTTGACTTTAAACTTACCTAAAAATTTCACTGCCTATCTCAAACTCTCTTCAAACCGGAAGACGGCAATGCGAACACTGCTATTTGACGGTAGAAATAGGTGCGAGTGAGGTACCAATGCAGACAACCTTTGTGAGAGATCTACCTCTAGTATGTTCTGCGGCTGGTTTGATGATGATAATATTAAATATTTCAGAAAAAACAAAAAGAATGCAATGTGTGTAAGCTCACCTTCAGTTCAAAGTCGAAACTTAAAATGCACTTGGTCAGCCACGACGCATTCCAGGCTGTCAACGAACCTCCAAAGCAGGTACGTGTACTCTCACACAAATAAACAATATGAAAAGATACAATAATAATGAAAAAAAATATTACTATAATAAAGGCGGCTCCGATGGCGCATATGGTAATGATCCTGTTTAGTGTGGCAAAGGTCGGCGGTTCAAATCCCATCCAGGACAAATATAGGATGATATTTATGTTGTTCTGTGACTGGTCGTTAAATATATTTATTTTATTGAACTTTATTGCACAAAATATTACAAAATGTACAAATGGCGGACTTAATGGCATTTTCTCCCAGTCAACCTTTATACGAAACAGAAAAAATTACATATAGTGGTGCAGACAATATATACACAAAAAGACAAACGAAACATTCACATTTGTATAAAGAAACGCAATAAATACATATGATTGAAAATATACGCAATAAATACATATGATATATATATATATAAAATAGCGTACATCAGAAATAGGCTTCTAAAGTTAGAGAAGCAGCATCAGTAAATAAAGTACAGAGAATGTATTTAAGTAGTATATTTGTGATTTATGTGTTGTCTGATCAAGTAACACAAGTGCTTTAAGTGACTTATCATGGAGTCAGATCAATGTATGAGAGACTATAAGACATATTCAATAAAATCATAGTCTGTTAGCTAAAAAAGTTAGAATTCGACGAATTGTAGATAATAAACTTGTCCCGAACAGCCCTACTCCCCGGGCACGCGGGTACAATCGGTATATCGGGCATACATAGGGTCGTTCATTAATGAACGGCCTCGACTATCCCTCCGGTGGCACTGGAATTGATTACTGAGTAGTCCAGCGTTAGGTTCGTTATTCATTGAGTTCAAAATTTACTGTGAAATTTTGTCTTTATCAATAGATGCATAAATGTAATTATAGAGCGTTACATGCTTTTATGGGCAGCCAAAATGTGTCAAAAAGGGCACGAATGTTCATAGTGTGTTCGTTCCAACACTGATATATGGCAGTAAATGTAGGATATGGCAGAAGAAGTACGCCAGTAGAATAAATGCTGTTGAAATGAGAGCACTTCGAAGTATGTGTATAAATAGTGTGATCAGAGAAAAAAGATGATGTTGTGGTAACAATAAAGAAAGGAATGTTAAGGTTGTTTGGACATGCAGAAACGATGGATGAAAGTAGAATGACTGCACAAATATATAGAACGGAAGTGAATAAAAGAAGAGATATTAAAGAAGGGTCAAAACAAAAGTACCAATAAGAGCGTGTATGAAAGGAATAATGCGAGTAAGGGAAGCGAAAGAGGTATGCCAAGATCGTAACAAGTGGAGTTCCATAGTCTCTGTGTACCCCCGATGGGACTCAGGCGTGATGTATATATGTATTGCTGATATATTTTAAACTAGCTGTGCCCGCGACTTTATCCGCGTAGAATAGTTTTTTTTGGGTACCATACCTCTTTACCTTAACTTATACTTATATACTTAGAATGTCATGTTTATTTATATCGAATCAATGGCCTGAAAAATAAGTTTCAAGTTTCTTTAAAAATAGCGATACTTCCATACAACTTTTCATCCCCTTTTTCGACCTCTTACAACCCTTATTTCGAATTAAAAAATAGCCTATGTCCTAGAGTCTAAAGATTGTCTGTCTATACCAAATTTCCTCAAAATCAGTTAAGAGGCTTAAGCGGGAAAACGTAACAGACAGACAGACAGGCAGAGTTACATTCGTATTTATAATATTAGTAAGGATATATTTCATTGCAGGAATTCGTGTGCACGATCTGCGGGCAGAGTCTGACGTCCGCGGGCAATTTCAGTGTGCACATGAGGCGGCACAAAAAGAAGTTTAGCTCAATATGCAAAGAGTGCGGGAAGGGGTTCTATAGGAAGCCCGACCTGACCATACACATGAGGTTTGTTTCATAATATGATACAAAATATAAAATACAGTCCCTGCCTGTGTTTAAACAGTTGGTGAAGGATCACTTTCTATTATGATAGTTATATCTAATTGTATTTACTTGTCGGCTGCGTGGTATAGGCAGAGCAGAAAAGTATCTCCCCTGTAGCAGGTGTCTTAAAAGGCGACTAAGGTACTAGAACCGACAGATGGCGGTATAGGTATATATCCGAAACAATGCAGCTCAAATTCACAGGGCGAGGATGAGCAGCAGTATCCCCGTCGCGAAAGCTGGGCTCTGCGATTGCCAACATGCTTGCCCAATTATGGGCAAAATTAGAAGGCCTATTTTGTTAGACCTATAAAGAAATTAGAGGCCTATGTCCAGCAGTGGACTTTCAATAGCTGGTATGATGATGATGATGATATAGTTGGAATGTTTTGGTTTCAGACAACACACCGGCGAGAAGCCGTTTTCGTGTGACCACTGCAAGATGAGTTTCACCAGGAGATATAACTTGATTAAACATATGAAGCGACACTTAGGTAACCAACCATTTATATATACATACTGTCAGAAGCTACCAACTTCGTAACTCATTATAATTGATTTAATTATTTCTGGAGTATTGCTGTTGGATACCGGCAGAGTAGAATATCTTCCTCTGTACTCGGTGTCGTAAGACGCGAAATAGGTACTGGTACCGATAGATGCCCAGCGCGGCAATAATAGGCAAAATACATTGGAAGTAATGTGTATGCTTATCTGTTAAGAACAAGCGTATCCTAACTTCTTAGTCATAATTAAAATTATATATCGTTTATTCCAACACAATATTTATTGTCACACACACACATCACCCATGCGTTTATATTGTATTAAGGTTTAGTTTTTTTTAAATTTTCTTTAAAACTGAAATTTTTAGTTGATATTAATAGATTGTATTGCTGTGTAAACACATATTTACCGGGACCAGGCAGACCTGGAGTCCGGAAATCAATCAAGGTATCACCCTAGCTTAGGCTCCAGTTCACCCTCATCACACATCGCAATATATATAAAAATTATGTGCTTTGCTTTATGATGATGTTGGAAATAAATGATTATTATTATTATTATTCCAGAAGACAGACCATTCCAATGCCACCACTGCGCAAAAAGGTTTGTCCTCCGAAGCGACCTGGTCATCCACTTCCACACCAAGAAGTCTTGCATGTCGCGCCGCGTTGGCGAGCTGAAGCGGAGAGGTGTGAAACCCTACAAATGCTACTACTGCAACAAAACTTTCGCCAACCAGAACAACCTGGTCAAACACCAGAACAACTACGGGCCTTGTATAAAGAAACAGAACAATATCGATTACAGGAACAAGTCCACAATGCAAATGCCGTATATGTATGTCTTGGAAGACGAAGCTATGGGTGTTCAAAATGATGTAGAAAAACATTAAATATTTTTGATGTACCTGATGATATTAAATAAAGTTAAAACATATCTATCTCTAGCGGTCCACCCCGATGTTGTCCGGGTACATAGTTAAATTGTATATTATTAGATCTCTAACCGATAATGTGTCTAGCAATATTCAACCATTAGGTTATACATTTCTTTCTATACAATAATCCTGATCCCGTACAAACCTGGTCCTGACCTGAAGCTGCCATTCGTTTTAGGGCTGCCATTCGTCCGGGGTTCCCCGGATTGTCCGTTTGGAGGGCGTCTGGGGACGGTTCGGCATGGGTTTTAAAAAGTGCACATTTGTCAAAGCGCAACTCAGTTAAAAACATTTGTACTGCATAAATTAATAGAAAACAAGAAATTTTATTTTTGTTACAAAAATGTTTTTATGAGAAAAAACCATAGAAAACATCGATGATGTATATGCGATTAACAAACATTTAAAATGTTGTCTGGGATTTCTATTTAATAAGATTGCTGCCCTCGTCGAAGACTGTTGCCCTCGACTTCGTAAGTAGAGTTTAAAATCTTTTAACAGTATTTGGACAAAATTATTAGTCATGTCCATTAAAATGTTGATTAATCGCTTTGAAAATATATTATGTCATATTAAATTCTGTTTTCTGGCAAAATAAAAAAGGAGCGTAAATTACTTCTCATAATCTTGTCTTGATCGAAATTTGCAAAAACGTCTCGGAGACGGACGTAATTGTTTTTTTGTATATAAAAATATGCCTATTGAATTTTTGTAACGAGTATATAGTGCGGGTTTGAAATCGTTAACTTATCGCATCCCTACTAGTGAAAGAGTTTTCGAATGTGTCCAGTAGTATTCAAGGTAGGATCTCTATTTTTTGAAAATATGATGTAATATATGTTACTTAGTAAAGATGTAGCTTTCTAATGGTAAAAGAGATTTTCAAATCGGTCCAGTAGTGTCGGAGCGTAATCATTGCAAACGATCAATTATATATTTACTGTAATATGTTAGTATAAATTATTTCTATTAGAGCACACCTTACATATTCGACGTAGACACGAAAATTTTAGAATGATTCAAGAACCTGTAGCAGACTTAGTTATAAGACCCCGCAACGGCAACGACCCCGTGGCGGCAAACTATAGTTCTCCAACATAGCTTGATGAGAATGACAGCTGTCAAACTGAATTATTTTATTGGTTTTTTGACTTAATAATCTATTTGTTACATTCTTTATTGTAAACAATATTAGAAAACAAATTATGATGCCAAATACCATAATGCCATTGCAGATGTTAGTGATCCTGTCTTGTGAGCCGTAGGTCGTGGGTTCTATCCCTACCTAGAACAAATATGATGAGTAGGTAGGAATTGTATTTGGTCCGCTTCTGGGTGTTATTTGTGTGTATTTTAGTATTATATTTATAATCCATCTGATGTATTTGAACACAAGTGCTTTAAGCTACTTAACTCAGAGTTAGGCCAACGTATGAGATGGGTTTTAGGGGTTTATTAAAAAAAAGATACTCGTGTGACGCTAGTACCTACGTACACATCTGTCATTAAAATCAAGCTATACCTATTTAAAGGAAGCATAGTTTTAAGTAAGCTACTCATGAATCTATTTGTTCAAATGACTGTGTTAACTATTAATGGTCAATATAATGGTCCTTTAAAATATTTAATTCCTTTTGTGAACGGAATAAGCAACATTGGTCATGTCAGTTGTATTTTATGTAGTATCTAGCATATATATAGGTAGTATATAATTTATTTTGTGACTTAGAAATCTCTGTGATGACCTGTTTAGATAGGTTAACCAAAATTATTAGAAGCTTTAAGTGTCTTGTATCATAGTGAACGAATAAATGTTAGAAATTACAATACAATATATCGCGTTTTTGTTCAACAAATCTTTAGTACATATAGGTAAGTTACGTATGCAACATTAAAATGTTTAGTCAATTATGAACTCAATGGCTCGCTCTTTTAGATTAATATCGATTACGAAGTTTAGCCAAAATTTCGCAACCGATATTAAACTTTAAAAGCGAGATATTTGGTTCTACATCGACTATAAAATTGAAAGATTTGTGTATGTACCTACATAAATTGTTGTGTATGTTCATAACGAAGCGTCTGATCAATCCCTTTTAGTCGTTACACACGAACCTTAAATAATATATACATATCGAAGTCTAGGTACATGGACCGGTCTACAATGGCTGCACGAAACTAAAAAAATGCATTTAATTATTTTCTTAACTGTCCTTTAAAAGAGCTTGATTGGCTGTCAAATTAATCTGTTATAATATTTTTTGGCTTTCTGTCTTCATTTTAGGTTTATTTGATATAATATTATATGTGAAACCAATATTACGTAAACAGTAGTGATTACAAATACCATTATGCCACTATAAACAACTCGTATGCTACTACATCTAAATCGGTTAAACAAATTGCTTTTGTCAAATCATGAATTTGTATTTTCATAAGATTTTATTTTCTTGCTCGCGCAGATTTTCTATAAACTTACGTAGCTAACAAAGCTTAAGTTACTACGTGCTACGCTTAAGTTACTAAGTTTAATGGAAGGCTACATTATCAACAAGTAGGTAACATAAGGTAGGTATAATTCATCCCCGTATTCTAACGGACACGGGAACACTGCTAGTTCCCTATGAGTATGTTTTCTATCAATGGTATTCAATGACTATGTACTTTCAGTAAATCCGGGTTGTAACTATTTTTCCCTTTCACTATTTTACATCTGAAATGTACATAAAAAATTGCGGGAAAATAAAACTCAGTACTTTAACAACACCTGATTATATTTTTTACAGTCTGTTCTAAATAAAAAAATAGAAAACAAAACATAAATGGATACCTATCAGCGGATATTACGATCAGAAAACGTGAAAAATGGGGTCCATTTGCACAGCAAATTTAAATTGCAAAAGGGATTTTTTTTACCTTATTTATCAACAATCAAAATTTTGCAACTGTCCAAGAAAAAATATCTAGCTACAAATCAAACCTATACAAGTTTTATAATTGCATTATCTCGTATCTATTACTCACATTGAGAGTTCATTATTGATTGCCAATTTTTATCTGTCACTTTGTGTACATAATCCTAAACGTAAGAACCGCTATCAATGCGTGAAAAATTGCAATAACACAAGGTAACACATCAACTTACACAAATCCGACAGAATCTAGCAATTAATAGGGCACGCTGTTATTAGTGCATTGATTTAAAAATTGGTTGGAAGTTTGGCAAATTATGAAGCACAATTATGACGCAATCCTATCGAGCAATCGTGCACTAACGGAGATGGTTTATTAATACAATAAAATTTCTATATTTTGAAACCATATCAAATTTAATAAGCCTATGCCAGCTTTGATCAATTGATAAATACAAATTGATTCAAAACATTGTTGCTTACTTAGAACCAAAAATGTTAGTTCAATAGCGTAACATAACAAAACGTCATGCTAGGTTGCATTTGGCATTGCTCAAACGAAATCATTTGTGAAATGCTTAATGCAGAATAAAAAAGCAGAAACAAAAATTATTTGTACTTATACTGCTATTGTGTATCAGCAAATAGACACAGCTATTTAAACTTTTCAAGGAATAAATTCAATTAGTTATTTTATTACAAAATCTAAATACAAAACTTCAACCATCCCACTGTTGTATTGCTAGTTCTATTTATGCTAGCCTAGTTAACAAATATAAATAACAACTAATGTTCAGTAATACAACAAAAATATTTTCTTCTCTTACCATTTAAAACAACCGGTATTTACAATTCGGTTTGCTTCTCACTTTACTGATTAAACGTTGATGGATATTAAAGTCTGCAAATGATTAAAATTGACTAAATCTACACTCTTCAATTTAAAAACAGTAATATATAAATTTTTCCAAATTCTGTTGTCACAATAACATTTTTATCACAAGAATTTTTTTTTGCCATTTGAAATGTGTTTACCACATATTATATTCCAATTATGATAAATTATGTAAGGCTAACAGAAATTAATATTATTATAAGAGACATTTTAGAATAACAAATAAACTTAATGCATAAGGCATTGTGATTTTGACATGAGATCTGCACAGACATAGTAATGTGTGTAAGTGTGTACAAAAGTAAGATATATTTGTAGTGAGTATACTTGAAATATTGGAAACATTTGTATCAACTATAAAAATAAACTTTCATACTTTACATACTTGCAATTATATAGATGGTTCACATCACAATATGTTGATTTACTCATTTTATTTAATAAATCTGTAGAAATTTATATCCCGAGTGATTTATGGTTTTATAGATAGACTCAAACTTACATCTGTTCCCGGTTCTGTAATCAGGAAAGTCTGTTGCTATAGCTTTATTAGGCAACCTATTTTTTATTATAATAAATCAAAAGTAAGTTTGACTGTACCTGCTTTTCCTCTATCTTATAACTCCAGATTTCTATATTATCATTTTTCCAAGCAATAAATAATTGTCATATAAACCTATTACAATCTAGGAACCTATAACACACATTGTTAAGATAACTCTTAAATCAAACATTTCATATCAACTCCTATAAATACAATTACAAGATTGTAAACTATTTGAAATAATGTTTAATACAATATTACAATGATATTCTTAGTGCCATAAATAAATCCAACATTTTACAACATACATCAACATACTATACTTTTTCAGTAATTCTTAATTCTTAAGAAAAAGAATATTTATGAGACGTTAATATATGTCTAGGTGATACACTGATACCATATGCATTGTATGTATATTGGAAAAACATTTGTATTTAACATGTTTACAGCACAACATGAAAACAGCCAAAGCAGTAATTCAACTGCACAAACCATAATCGTTTTACTTGTATTTGTTTTACCAAACAAAAAATTATCTCACCTCACTACTTCAAGTGCTGGCCTTGATTTCCACACCAAGACTTGTAGTTTTTTTCATTGGAAGGTTTCAATATTGATGCTGATTGTACTACAAAACTTGTAGTTCATAATCACTTTAATTTTGCAGAGCAGTTTCTGCTTTAGCTTTTAATTAACCATGATAGTCTATGATCCGTCAACACAAAGCCCTGAAACGGGCTTTCTGGTTCAACGCTGATATCACTAACACATTATTGCCGTTGTAAAAAACAAGGTTCCTACAACATCACTACACAGTGAAACACATTAAACTATCAGCACCTTGCATAAGTTCTCAATGGTTTTCCATACACCAGTTGGGGTTAAAGCTAAGATTTCTGGCCTTTATGCCTTTGGGTCACTATTATGCAGTTGTCGGCTAGTTGGTTTCTCATGTTTGTGTTTTCTTTTCTCAGTTCTGCTAAATCTTGGTTAAGTCTTAATATGTCCAAGACAAGTTTTTCATTTTCAATCTCTAGTTTTTCCAATCTGAAATCAGGCAATATTAACCTTAAATAGTTTCTTCAGGTTTTTTTGGATGAAGTTCATATTGTTACCTGTGTGCTAATGTAATACTTAAAGTGACATATTTTAAATTGATAAGAATGAATAATGTATTTGTCTTAAGCATTTTAATTACTACATTTTACCTGTGAAATGTTTACTTATATGACTTATTTAGTTTTATCTCATCCCTACTAATATTATAAATGCGAAAGTAACTCTGTCTGTCTGTCTGTCTGTCTGTCTGTTACGCTTTCCCGGTTAAACCTCTCAACCGATTTTGATGAAATCTGGCATAGACAATCTTTAGACCTTGAGAAAGGACATAGGCTATTTTTGAACTCGAAATAAGGGTTGTCAGGGGTTGCAAGGGGGGATGAAAAGTTGTTTGCATGGATCGCTATTTTTAGAGCTAGAAACTTAAAACTTATTTTTCAGGCCATTGATTCGATATAAATAAACGTGACATTCAAAGTTTATATAATTTGAAGTAAATAGGTATGGTACCCAAAAAACTATTCCACGCGGACGAAGTCGCGGGCACAGCTAGTTATAAATATATTTAATTGATTGTACTGAACTTTAAAAATAATCATACTCAGGAGATATCAATAACGTAAAATCAACACATTCTATCAATAACTTGATTGCTAACCAATAAATGAATCAAGCCCAATCATGCAGTATATAAATAAATAAAAAAAATTTACTATTTGAAGAATATTAAGAATGCTTCAAAAGATCCTGGCATTCTTTCACATTTGTTTCTATACAGCTCTAGCTTGGTACACACTTCAAAATAAAATACAATGATTTATTGACTTACTAACAGTACATACTTTTTCTGTCTCTGTGTAAGCTCCGTGATGTGGTCGCAGGCTTTAGCCAATATGCCTCCTTTGCTTGCTGAGTCTGGAAGGCCTGAGTTAGGCACTAGTGCGGCAAGCTTTGTGATCCAGCTGTTAATTTTGTCCCTACGACGCCTTTCTACCTCGTTGTGTGTCGCTCTTCGTTTGTCATCACGCTGTGAATAATATTTATACATTATTATAATTTCATCCAAAAAAAAAATCGTTAGATATGATATCATGTAAGTTTATTACTGTCCATTGCTGCTGAAGGAGTGGAATGACAATGACCAATGAATAGACGTAAGATAATTTGAAGTTTAGTAAACAGCAAGTAATGACAATAATATACTATCTTAACAGATTTTGGGTATGGTTAATTTAAGTTAAACATCTTATTTGACATCTCTGTTATTTTGCAGTGACTGTTGCCATCAGTTATCATTAACTATTTAAAGTATTGAATGTGTAAACGTTTTAAAATAAAGAATCTCAACCTCATATATATATATATTAAAAGTACAACTTAGAAGTTGATAATATGTAAATTATAAAATTAGCAAATCACTTTCTCATTACAATTACATATCATATATAAACAAGAAATAACCATATATTATAGCTATACTATTTAATATATGGCTAGAAATCCTTTGAGACTACTACATTCATTACCATTTATAAGGACTAAGTATGACATTCATGTACACAAATAGGGCCTTTGAGGATATTTAATACCATTCAGATACTCCTCATACTAGAAATAAATAATAACAAATAAATCTTAGTATGTCATATGTAGTATGTAAAATCTAACATTACAATTAAAAATGAAAAGTCATTCTTATAACTGGTAATAAGGAACACACAATTGATTTCTATATTTTCTAGAATATTTGTATATAAGTTAACAGCCTACAGGCTTAGACCGCCTGCTTGCTACATGAATTTTTTAAAATAATTTATTTTTGCAAATCAAATAGTTAGGCTCCATAATATACATATATACAAAGATTGTTTGGTTATAAAAGGAATATATGATATAATATATCATTTCATTATTTATGACAAAACAATCCTCTTTTTGTTACAATAAAAAATTAATATTAGTTGTCAAGTTGATAAGATCTGATTGATACCCTTACCTTTTTTATTCTAGCTGGTTTATTATTGTACTTGCATGTTTTCAGTAATGTTAAATCAAAACATACTCTTATATACCGTACATATGTAAGAACTATACATTCCTATAACACAGTCAACAATATTATATGCATAGTCTAATATTAAAATATAACTAACCTTTTTAGCTGTAACTACTTTGGCTTGTAAGGGTTCTTTGCGATTGTTAACTTTTTTTTGTGTGGCTGGGGCCCCAAATACTTCGACAGGATTGCTTATCACATAGTACTCTGAAATTAAAAAAAACAATAGAAAGCAAGCATTATATTATACACCACTAAAGTTTGTGGTATAATAGTGTCATAATAATCTAATAAGCCAGGATAAATATTGTTCTGCCATATAAAATGATTAAATTACTAAAACAACTATTAAAAATAGGGGATAAAAATTTTGGGATGTATGTATTTTTGAATGCCACATTATAAAAAAATTACTGAGGGATATGAAAAATAGATAGTAGCCGATTCTCAGACCTACAGAATATGCATATAAAATTTCATATGAATCAGTCAAGCCATTTCAGAGGAGTGTGGTAAATAACACTGTGACACAAGAATATTATATATGTATTAAATGTTTATAATTTAGTCAAATTAATAGTATAATACATTAGTGTTCATCTTTAATCAGTTATATAGACAAACACATTGTTATTTAGTTTGTTTATCAATAAAGTTTGACCACACAGATCAATATGGTACTGATATGAAAATTTATTTACCATGGGATGGGGAATGTGAAGCCATGTTGTTTGTGGAGTCGTCTCCTGACATTGGTATTAACTTGTATGTCACAGAGCCCGCTAAAAATTAACAGAAAAATGTATGATTAGCAGCTATTAATACAAATACTTGTGTATCATATTGTTTTGTTATATACTGAGATACATATTTAAAATATAAAAAGTATTTTTTAATAACTGAAATTTTAATAAACAAATGTATTAAAAATACAGAAAGGTTACTCACAGATATCTCTAAAATTGTATGATGCACTGTTTTCATTTGAGTCCAAAAATGATTGTGCCACTAATTGGGACCTTTCTTCGGCGCCTGAAATTAGTTTATAATTAAATTTAACCTTAATTCAATAACTAAGACTTAATTAAATTGGTTTGGTACAGTTGTTTAGTAAACAAATTGATTTTGCATCGCAATATAAATTTCTGGTTTATATTTGGTCAACTTACCGAATGTAGCTTCGTCGCCCATGCCTAAATATTCACTATCGGCACTGCAAATAATATAATAGAGAACACATGAGACAAAAATATTAATCCACTAAAAACACTCTTCCATGCCAAGTTGCAAAATTACTGGCAAATAAATGACCTTCGTCCGTTTATTTAATTATGTAACATGATCAGAAATTAGTAAATAATAAATTTTACCTGTTATCAAGAGAGTTTTCATGAATATCATCAACGTCTATTTTTATTTCATCTATATGGTTTGGGTCAATTTTTACTTTGGCCATTTTTGAATTTACTCAATTTGATCACGGGGACAAATAAAGGGGTCATGTGATGTAGCCATAGCCAATAGAGCGAAGGCTGTACTTGGTTCAAAAACAATAAGTATATGATCATAAAAATTACAATGGTTATATAAACAAAAACTATATATAGTAAACAATTGTTATTATACAAAACATTTCAAAAGTTTCGATTAAAAGTCCGCATCTTTATCGCGTTATGTTTTTTTGAACTGATATTCACCTTTATACTCTTTGGTTTTGTGTCAGTGTGGCTGTAACGTCATTCAATTTATGATCATTTGAAGTTTCCCGCTACCGAAAACGAACCATAAATATAACTTCAGAAATATATTATTTCTTTTGAAAATTATTTATGTTCGTATTATTAATACCAAATGTTTGTTAATTATATAAGATGTATATAGTTTACGATGTATCTACATGATTCTTTAACTAAAAAATGACTTAAAAACCAATATAAATCAAAATATAAACTTTGATGGTAGGTAATATGGCGTTACTAAAAAAGGAATCATTAACATTTTTTTTTTAAATAATTTGTTCTTATTAGAGTTAGACCTCATACAAATTCGTTACACTGGTACCTCACACGACGTATTTTTACCGGCAAACAGCTGTGTTTGCATTATGTGTTCTGGTTTGAATGGTAAGAGAAATTACTGACAATATCTTTTAACATTTACGCTTTCACTACTCATAATAAAACTACTCTTTTAACGGCTTTAAAAGGCTATTCATTTAAATTTTTACATTTGTAAATCGACATTTCGGTTACAGTAACACATATATCAAAAAAATTTTTTGTTCCTAAAAATCACAATTCAACTCAAAGCATTCAGCAAATGTCAAGTTTGTTTCATTCAGCTCTTTGTTGTGAGATGTCGTCGCTGTCACTTAGCAAAGTGGCCCTCCGGTAAAGGGCTCTCTAGGGGGCTCCGGTTGAAATATAAGGGCACGTTTCCACAGGATCGAGTATTCTGTAATACCTTTATATTTTCAACGTGGCACTTTATCAGTGACGTATCTAGTACTGAATGGGCCGCGTATCATAATTTGTTACTGGAGTTTGAGGGGTAAACCGAACTTGCGAAAGGTTATATATGTAAAATATTTTTTTGTACACATATAAATGAAATTAGCAATCCCAGCTACGCGTTGCTGTGTTAGCCACAGCAACGCGTAGCTGGGCTGGGATACGTTAAATTATATTTAGGAAAATACACTTTTTTAGTACAGTTTGAATCTAATGGAACTCATAGATCCAGTAATCATAATAAAAACAATAAAAAATATTGCGTCTTAAATTGAGATAAAATTATTCTATCTCTTAAGTCAGGAACACAAAAAGTTCTTCTGTATTAAAATTGATTCTGTAGTAGTGTACTGTAGGAGTTTATTGCGGACAACCAACGAGACGCGAAATTTGTTTTTATTATGATCTGCGCAAGCAATAAATTCGCCCGCCTGTCAATGATGCCGTTAAATGGACTACAATACACATATAAAGTTTGTAATTTATGTTTTTATATATATGGAAGTTAAGTGTTAACAAGATGGAAAAATAATTTAATTTGTATGTTCCTTTCATCTTATTGACCCTAAAATTAAAAATTACAAAAAAGAATATACCGAAACATGTCTGTATATTTGAATACAGGATGCCGGTTTCGAAATTATTTATTGTTTGTCAATATTTGCATGTAATAATACAAGAAGTTAAAAGTAAGCAAAATATATAAAATGTTTTGATGACAATGGATAAAAACAACGAGATAAAGTTCACGAAACATCACACTAATATTTTGAAAGTGATTTTGAATGATTTGTAAGCCCACAAATTCAATTAACTTTTCTTTTGGTAAAAAAGTTTTAAGGATCTATCAAAAGCAAATTAATTTTACCTTGGTCGATTAACTTCGGAAAGTACCTCAACTCAACCCTACAACTGATGTTAACTTCTGGGTACATATTTATTTTCTGTACATCAGTTCCGTTACCGAGGGAAGGAGGCCGTTTGTGAAGACTGAAAACATAAGAAGTTGCGCCTAGTTGCACTAGTGCGGCCGGTGTGTGCTATGTAGGAGGGGATATCACGCCTCGCCGGCGAGTGCTGTTCAAAGCCTAGATAGTATGTCTGCGGATCATGGTAAGGGAGACATAAGCCGTGATGGCATGGGGAGAGGTTGGGTACATCTGAATATATGCAAATCCTCTATGGTCGTAATATATTCAAGACTAGTGTGATAAGTGATCGTTGTGGTGTAAAAGATAATATTGTGACAATAATATTGAAATAAATGTTGAGATGGTTTCATCATGTAGAAAAGATGGATGAAAGTAGAATGTAGAGTGTATGGAAAAATTGGTATAGGACGACCTGTGCAAACATACCTTAACTAAGTGTGAGTTATTTAAGAAGAGCCAGTTCAGAAGCACTAAGAATAAACTAGCGTTTATAAAAGGACTAATGCCAGTAAAGAGGTAGAGAGGTGAGGAAGATTGTAGCAAGTGAAGATCCATAATCTCTGCCTTCCCCAATGGGACAGGCGTTATGTATGTTTCTATGTATGTATGTAAAATTGGCAGAAAAATACAGGTGAATATCTATCCACAATTCATAAAGTAATTCATCACAGTTTCAATTCTCATCATCATCAAATATCACAGATTTAAATTTCTGATACATTTAAACCAGGATAATAAAGACCTTATAGTCGTACAGCCCGACCTGAAATTCCGTATACAACTTTTTTAAGATTTTAATTAATGTTTCTAATTAAATTTGGCTCAAAATAACTAATTCGTATCATAAAATGTTGTGAGCCCACAGCGATATTAAATGGCAGTTTTGCAAGTGGATGAGGCACATAACCTTGAACTGCTTATAGATGGAAGCCTGAAAATCAAAAACCATGTATTGGAAGTCTCAGAATACATGGTTTTTGATTTTCCATCCAGTCGTATGGAACCGCTACTTTAGTCTAAGCATATTGTATCAGATAAAACAGTATGTAAGTGAGGAAATTTGAATTAATACTATCTAAACTCAACTATGCGGACATAGTGATTCGGCGCTGTCTCCTTACTCTTACTAGGAAACTCATACGAGTGCAGAACGCGTGTGTTTGTTCTACTTTTTGATTCCACGTATATCTCATATTACACCGTGTCATAATCAGGGTGGTCTTCTAAATATGGAATCCAGGTATAAGCGACATCTTGCAGATCTCCTTTCAGCATCATAAAAGATCGTAACCCATCGTATCTTTATGATAAATTAAACTTTTTACACAGACCGTTGCAAGCCGCTTGTAGACTAGCCTCTACGGGACATACCAGCTGCCTTCCGGGTCTAGTTTTAGGATCAGATTTAAAGCTCTCTTCAGGAAGTGCAAAGGAAATAGCTTCCTACTTTTTTTTGTATTTTTAGAGGCTGTTTATTAGTTCTTGCGCATATTTGCAGTTTGGCAAGCGTGTAGATTTAAGGCACATATATATATAAGTGAAATATAGAAGTGATATGAAGTGATGAATATAGGAAGTGATCCTATGTTATGCGTCAGGAGTCGTCAGTTCGATCCCTACACAATATTTATATGATGATATTTGCGTTTGTCCATATCTGGGTGTTTCCGAAGTATGTACATTTATATATATCATATATATATATATATATGATAACGTACATCAGAAATAGGGTTATAAAGTTAGAGAAGCAGAATCAGTAAATAAAGTACGGAGACAGCGTTTCAGGTTAATTTGTTTGGGGATTGCTTAATATTCAACGGAAGCTCGTTCCAGTATGGTAGGGAGTCCAACAGTGAAACAGTCGGACACAATGAAACAGCTCGATATTCCGATGTCCGGCCAAGACATAGCAATAGTGTGCTATGTCTTGGCCGGACCCTTTTGTGAACCCCCCGCGCCAGCCCAATTTGCGTGCGCGTCACTTGGTACGTCACATAATGATTTAAATTTTTTATGTTTAGTTTATATCTACTTTTTAAATTAGTAGATATCTATTACTAAACATTAATTCGTTCCGATTATTCTTTCTTCAGAGTCAAATTTTAGTAAATGCAATTTATATTGAAACCATGTATTCTACTCGTCATTTGGAACAAATTTTGTCATGAAGACTTAAAAATGTTTTGGTCTCCCATACAAAGTGACCGAGAGTCAGCTGATTTATTTTAGTATGGGTGACAAAAAATTTTTTACGTCATTTTGAAAAGTCGTCTTGACAAAAGTTGTTCTAAATGGTAAGTAGAAACATGATTTAAATTTTTGCACTTACTATAATTGACCTTATATTAACCCCAATTTCATTTAAGTATTGATTGATTAAAGATTGTAGATGCCGCGCACTAAATCTACAAAAAGAAAAAAGGGAGACCACACGTAAAGAGAAACATGCTTCAAGCTATTTAATTAAACAGACAGGAATTAAGCGTAAGAAAAGCGGACATAAACGTATATTTATATTATGCAATATTAAATCCTCAATTTTTACTACATCAAGTAGTTGGATATGTTTAAATAATTTTTTTTAAATAATTAAAAATAAAATTTTGCTTCTAATTTTATAGATTTTTGATGACTGGAACTAGCGAATCTAACAAGCACTCGACTACAAAGATTGTTAAATTTTAACAAACCTTGAATGCATTAAGTACTATTATTCCATTTTTATAATGGAATTCTATAATTTTTCGTATGCGTTAAACTATAATTAGTAGACCTTGATGTATTGTATATAAATATTTTAAGGTCAGCTCAACTCCAGACCAGTTTTCGTATCTAGCATTGGTTCGCCCTTGGAATGAAGTGAACTCTCAATGGAATGCACCAGATTGTATCTAGTCATTCTTTTGTTTCTGTGCAGGCGTCCTGGACTAGGTGTTAGAGGTTTATTATGCACATAGTATACAAATGGTTCAAAGGAAAGCCGTATACTGTAGAGGTATAGAAAATGTGCAGCTTTGTATCCCCGACCCAGAGATAAGTTCAGCCGAGTGACACCATTGTTGGGTATCGGACGGATGTTAGTTGATACTTCTTATCCATTTTAGTCGGTTTATCGATTCTGATGCAATACTAAAAATGTGTGACGTAGATTTACTAATTAAGATATAATGGTCAAGTAGCTTGTCAGCAGTAAACGTCACATGAAAAAAAATGTTACAACATCTCTGATGTGAGGTACGATTTTTAGTTTTGTTTACCTTTTACACAAATTATAAATAAACACAAACATTTAATAGTAAACACTTACCTTAAATTTTTTTTTTATTAAATTTTAATAAATGCTTCCACTCGAGATGGGGAGGATAGAAGTCTCTTTGCGCTATCGAATCAGGAAATTGGAGATTCGTAAAAGAACCAAAGCTACCGACATCGCCCAACGTTTTAGCAAGTTGAAGTAGCAGTGAGCGGAGACAGCAGATTTGAAGGCCAAAGGAGCTATAGTGTTCTGGAATGGATACTTCGCTCCGTTCGTTCACAAGGTGGCATGTGAGAATAATGTACCCGGGCCATTGCGTTTGGGTACCGGCAGAGCAGAATAGTACCTCCCTTTTTGCCAGGCGTCGTGAGAGGTGACTAAGGTACCGGAACCGACATGGCGATATATTTATCTGAGGCAGTGCAGCTCAAATGCACGGGGCGGGAAGAGGCAGCGGCATTCCCGTCACGAAGCTCTGTGATTGCCACTACGCTTGCCCAGCGTGGCAATTATGAGCAACATTTCCCCTTTCTTTGGGAGGCCTTTGTCCAGCAGTGGACGTCCAATGGCTGATATGATGAGGATTACAAATTATATCTGACTGCATGTATACAATGGTTTATAAGAGAATTTCGTCAAATAAAATACGTAGCTCCAAGTCAATGACAGCGGTATTGAAAACTTCCAGCTCGGCATTCCCAATAAAGAGATAAGCTCGGTCGAGTGACACCATTGTTGGTAGGTGTCGTCCGGACATAAATGGTACCAATCAACTGTTTTAGCTGCATAAAAAAATGTAAGTATTAATTTATTGGTTCTAGTTGTCTTTCGACACATTTCTTAATATGTCTACTACTCTTTTACTTTAATTCTCATTTGCAAATGTTGACTGTCAATAATGTATAATATTTTAATTAATTAAATGTATTTTGTATAAGAAACTAGTTTAATACAATTCTTCTCCTGCTTAACTTAACTGTCTCAAATTTCAAGTACATAACATCGCGCAATTTCCTTATAAAGAGGTACAGAGTTTTTATCATCACATCAGCTATTGAACGCCCACTACAGGCCTCACCAAGTGATTTCCAATAGGACCGGTTGTATGCAGCCTGCGTCCAGCGCGATCCTGCGGTTTTAGGTATCCTCTGTTCCTTGAGCTTGCCCGTACAGAGTCTGTGTTACGGTGTTCGTGATATTGTGTTCCGGTTTGAAGGCCCAGAGAGGTAGTGAAATTGCTAGGTAATATCACATTATACGTTCAGGTGACAAGGTTGATAACGTGTTAGTGTTATACATGAAACGACCGTCTACAAGCTGCGGTGCCGTTCACTATGCGTGTATCGTTTGCATGTATGTCGACTTAGTCATATAAAGAAAAATGGCTGTTACATTCAGAGTTGTTCAGTTGTTTCAATTACAATTCTGTATAGTACACGTTGTTCGAGCAACACAGAAAATATGTAAATATTGATATACGTCGAAGTCTTTTTCAACACAACATTTCCGTAGCTTTATCTCAAAGTCTCTTGGGACTCCAACATTTCGACGCTAGACTAGATTTATATTGAATATTGTTTGGAATTGTTGCCCGAATACAAAAAGGAGGAAAAATGTTTTCGCTGCCATTTTATTGAGTTAGCTACTGCTGCTGGGGTCACATGCTAAATATAAATCTCAAATGTCTCAATGGTGGAGCTGAAAAATAATATTTTATTTCTTTATAGGGTTTTGATATTCCTTGTGCCATGAAACGAAGGTTTTGTGAATCGAATGTTTCAGTGAAAAATACCTTTTTATCTATACTAATATAATAAACGCTAGCGTTTATGACTTATTGCTACGCATCTACAGTGAACTGGCGTTTCGATTTTAGTTTTACATTTCTTATAATCCCGGGGAAGTTCCCGCGGGATGATCTGAAACTGAACTGAAAGAAGTAAGTTGAGTCTTGGGTGGTAAAAGATGTATGGTAATTTAAATATACCTTTAATACGATTCTTTGTATTACTTATTTTGAAGTTGTCTTCTGAATTGACTTAATGTTTTACTGTTCTTACTATATCAAATCATTGTTACCAACCTCTTTATTTTATCTTAATATTTGTTCCGTTTGTTTCTTTTATTTCATTTATTTATTTAATGTGTGTGAATACATGATAAAAATAACTGATTTTTTTCTATCTATGCCTAGAAAAAATTAGACAATAACTTGGATATTCTTTATACACTGTAAAGCTAGAAAAATTTAAATATAATCGTAAGTTAAAACAAAACGGGACTTAAATATAAATTAACTCAAAAGATAAAATTTACCAGAAAAAAATCAACTTGCTCTAGTGTATTCCAGCCTTTCCCTATTCGAAATGTAATTTGTTTCTAGTAAATAATATTTTTAATATACATAAATTTAATATAGAAATATTATTCTTATTTATATTTTATCACAATAACGACACACCATTCTATGAAATTTCATATTTGAATTATTCATATGAGAGTGTCTGCTCAATTTCATGCCATATATAAGTTGTCAACACGTCTGTCAGAGATATACATAATTATTTATCCAGAAAAAGTTAGAATTAGAAAATGACAGACACTTTCCTCGTAATATATAACTACTCAAATAATGAATCTTGTAGCCGAATAATGAAATCTTACAGAAACCACGAATTATATCTATATTCTGATTAAAGTACATAAAAATAATAAGCCCAAATAATGTTGTTAATTACACGCGTAACAAAAATACTTTACTTTACTTCATTTTCTCATATATATATTTTGATAATATTTATTCTTAAAACAAAAGAGAATAAATGGATAAATAATATAACACTTTCGATATTGAAGTCAGTGATTTCAATATGATTAGATATGTGCCTTGCCGCGAGGTACCGGCGGAGTATAATAGTACCTCCCACTGCACCAGGTGTCGTAAGAGGCGACTAAGGTACCAAAACTGACAGTTGGCGGTGTATCCATCCGAATCAGTGAAGCTCAAATGCACAGGGCGGGGATGGGCAGCAGCATCCCCGTCGTGAAAGCGCTCTAAGGTTGCCAACACGTTTACCCAGCGCGGCATTAATGGGCAAAAAACGTTCTTTCTTGTAGAGGCGTTTGTCCAGCAGTGGACTTTTGGAATGGCTGGTATGATGAAGATGATATGCGAGTATTGTAACTGATATTAAAATCTAGCAATGCCCCGCGGTTTCACTCGCGTTAACCTGTAAAACTTTCGTGCTAACGTGCACCGTTTTGCCTTTTTGGGAGGAGATTAAAAAAAAAAATCCTTTCTTTCTTAGTTATCGAAGAAACCCCTGTGCGAAATTTTTTGTTATTGTAAGTATGTTGCTGTATACTGTAATAAGGGGATTGTCTTATACGAGTATATTATACCGAGTTAACATGATTGAATCAACGCTCACGAGGTTAACCTCATACAAATCGTCATCTGCATCAATACATCAATCTCATCTATTTCTACCACCAAACAGCAGTGTTCGCTTTGCTGTCTTCCGGTTTAATAGGTGAGAGAGGCAGTGAAATTACTGGGTAATGTGTGGGTAATACCCTCATGTCACAAGGTTGGCAATGCGCTAGTGATTGCTTGTTTATTAAGAATGCGGGTAAGGCTGCGGTGAGGTTTACTTTCAAGCGGACTGTAAGTTTGTACATCGACTTGGTATAATAAAAAAAATAATGACGTTGTGTGTATTATATCTAAAGTATTCTGCGACTATTTCGTCTCAACTGGTTCTATTCATATCTACACAATACTAAAAATAAAATATTACACGCAAATAAACTGTCATTCACTGAATAACAAGTTCCATTCAGAACAATTTGAAACTAGCAAACATTTGAGGTCGGACGGTACTAATCCCCTGACAATTAAGCCCATAATTAATTAATACGGCCCAAAGTGTAAAGTCCGAAACAGATTTGCGGATTTAATCCCGTCGATTCATCAATAACTAAGTAGATAAACAGTTTCTCATAGAACGGGGATTTGCTGTGACATTCGTCAAAAGGAATTATTGTGCTTTTGACAAATATATTTGCTTAAACTGTGTTGTTTAGAAATAACTCTAACTTTAAATGTATACATTTCGTGTCTCGGTGTTTGTCCAGGATGAACTTCTAAACTGCTGGCTATAGTTAGGTCCAACTTAAGAGATAAGATAGTTTATATCTCAATTTATAGTCTTCCTATCCTTAATCCTATCCTTATTCCTATCCTTATTCCTATCCTATTTTATAGTCTTTCTATCCTCTAAAACAACGTAATCAACCTAATTCTACTTATAACAATGATAACGCAACTATTTTAACCACTACAAAAATATTGCCCCCAAAAAAAATATCCATGTGTCGTAAGAGGCGATTGAGGTACCGGAACTGAGATGGCGGTATGTCCAAGCAGTGTATCTTAAATTTCCGTCGCGAAGCTATGCTCTGCGTTTGCTACCATTATTGCCCAGAAAGGCAATTATAGCCCAATTCCCCCTTTTTTGGTGAGGTCAATGTTCAGAAGTGGATGTTTTACGGCTGCTATGACGAAGAAAATAAAACTCCCGGGTCAACCGGACTAATCAAAAAAGCCTAGCAATTCAACACCACCGTATTAACTCCACGTAGGTGGCAACAATTATGGTGAATTTACTTGTCCTTCCATTATTATATAGACAATTGAGCACTAAGAAACTTAAGCCTTCAGGTGAACTTGGTAAAAAACCTAAGTATTAAATACTACCTAAAAAAACAAACGATAATCGTTAAATTAATGATGATGATGAAATAAAATGTAACAACTTTATTCTCAATCACAAATACAACTTCAGAATATGTGGTACCAAATTAGACTAATCAAACCAAACTGTTTAAATAAGTCAAACCCAGAAAACTGATACAACCAAATGATACAGAAAATTTTAAAAGCATACAACTTACAAAAACCATTTGACCAATACATACAAGTTGATTTTCACAATGTACTTTCATTACATTTAAAATAAGAATTAAAGTTAGATTTGGGTTATTTATCAAAAATCTTGTTGAGAACATTGTACATGTTACTTTAGAAAATTAAACAATCCATTAATAAAGTGCTACGAATGATTAAAATATTAAAATGGTGTCGCAAAATTAGATATCTATTTGTGAAGGAGACGTACCTACGTTTTAACAACTGGACTTATCCATGTTTAGTTGATTAAAACTATTAGTTTTATGTACATAGAGTTCGGCAACTTTCACCAGTAAATTGAGCCGAATATTACTTTAAGATCAAATGTATTTACTGTATAGTAAGAATTTAGTTGCATTTCTGTAAGTTTCATCTTTATTGTGCATTAAAACAATCATCGTCACCATATCAGCCATTGGAAGTCCACTGCTGAACATAGGCCTTCGAAAGAAAGGGGGAATTAGTGGGGCATACGTGTTGGCAATCGCAGAGCGTAGCTTTCGTAACGGGCATGCTGCTGTCCATCTTCGCCCTGTACATTTAAGCTACACTGTTTCTGGTGGCTATACCGCCATCTATCGGTTCTGGTATCTTAGTCTCCTCTTACGACACATGATACAGGGGGAGGTACTATTCTATTCTGCCGGTACCCCACGGCCCATTAAAACAATATGAGACACATATTAACTTACTATAAAACAATAGCGATGTTGTATTCACTGTTATGTTAATTAGTGAGCTTTTTTATTACCTTCCGGTTCAAATTTTAAATTAAATCCTATTTTGAAACCTTTTAGAAACGCGATAAATAACAATACTATAATGTGATCGCTCGAATTGTATTGCAACTTTCTTTAAGATTTTGATGTAGCTGCGTATTTCCAAGGGTGCTTTATGTACCAACGAACATACACAAGATACAAGCGTGGTATCGTTCACAAGAGTGCCATTACTGATGATTGATAGCCACACGCGCGGAGTTTTTCATTAGGCAACGCTCGCGGCTGTTCGGGCGAAAAATCTGATGTTGATTGAACGTTTTGTTCGGCATGTGAATGATGTTTCTTTTATTCTGAATGTAAGAATATAAATAGTTTTTAACCGGCTTTAAAAATATTAGGCGCCCAAAGATGCATTGCTTATACTTATTAAAAACTTTTTTTATATTATGTTAAACTTTGGATGTTATAGTTCTGATATATAGCGACGTTCTGAAATTAAATGGGCGGAAGGGACATGTAGGCAAACATTTTTGTAATATTTTTTTCTGACTATGTTGATAGTTTCAAGAAAAACAGGATTCAATTTCTACTATTTGAGAAGCCCCGGCATCTAAATATGTAAAAAATGTATATTCTTTTTTTTATTTCAATAATATTTGTTATGAACAGAAAAATCATAAGCTATTCAAATAATAAAGTTACGATAAATATATATATTATATTATAGCATTATATATACAGTATAGCTCCAAATTCTACGTATTTAAGATATATATTTATATAATAAAAACGTAATATGTAAACCTTGAAGTATATTAGATATACACACACATTCACGGACATTCATTCACACCTACATGCACATTACAGAGCATAAGTGCCTATAAGAACAGGCTGGACTTAGTTTAGGTACTTAAGCATCAAAATTTATTGAAGTTTAACTTTCCTTTTGTGAGGTTATTGTTCTTATAATTTATATGTTTATATTTACTTTTTTGTTGTTCTTGTAAAGCTGCATATTGTCCCTTACGATAATTGAATTTATAACAAATTCAACCATTATCTTTTTTTTTCGAACTATTTTTTATAAACATTTATGTAGATATGTATAGGTTTTTAAATTATAAGAACTGCCCTACACAGTAAAATTTCGTTCATCCAATAGATTCCGTTATGGTGGGAGTATATAAATAAAACATATGAATACACTTAATCCATATAAACTTTATAACACCGTCCAAACTTGGTCCTAAAAAATATATCTAATTCAAATAAAAAATATTATTTGATTCGGTGCAGTAGTTTTAGAGTTATACGCATACGTACCTACATCTAATACGATTATTCTTTTTATACAGATTTTGTAGTAACGATCAAGTTTGGATTTATAGTAAACACAAAAAATATCTAAAGCTCATAGTTACTTATTATGGATTGTATTTTTTAATAATCAATATACTGTAAGGTTATCTGTTATCTAATTATAAATTATGCTAACAGTTGAGACATTTTAGCCAGGTAACACCACTTCTCCCGCATTCATTATTCTTTGTGCTTATGAAAGTCTAATGTTTGAAGAACTTATATCCATTTCTCCTTAAAAACTGAAGTGTGTAGCTAAACAGTGTACTTACTCAAATTGGCTTAAAAAGATCTCAAATTCAATTAAAATTTTACTTCAGCCGTATATATAGGAACCTTGTCAGTTGCAGTAAAAATTCATTACATTCCAACCATTCATATCTTCCTAACAAAATGTAAGCAATCCAAAGATGCTTGTAGAGATAACTGCGTAAGTCTCTGGTTGACTCGAGATTAAATCCATTGTCTTCACCAGTCTATTGTTGTTTTGATGAGTTCCGATTTAAATTTAGGACGAAATTAAACCGGATCTATATTTTATATCGTACTTCATAACAGCAATCTTTTGGAGTTTTATAGAATTTTCAATCACACACCAAACACACATACCCTCACACATACACTCATTACACTCTCACACTCTGAAACTCACCGTGACATACATCAAACAACCACACACCAACACCCATAGACTCAATATTTCACTGTTTGTTAATTAGCTTTATACATATCTACATGTGATTTTAAAAGCCTATTGTAATCATGATATGGAAGAGCGGTGCTGTGCTTAAACAAGTAAAATTTTGCTTAAATGGCAGCTCATTCTTTCTGTTGTAGTAGACTAAGTCAATTAAATACCCTTTTTCTATTTTTTTCTATACATATCAATTGAATTACGCGTAATATAACATATCTTGGTTTTAAATACAGCTTGCTGTACAAAATGTACATAAAGTAAAACAAGTAAAAGACGATCACAGGACAAAAATATTTTATTTGAATAAAAAAAATGTTTTAGACGAATAATAAAAAAAGAACAGAAAACTGTTAGGCGCCAAAAAAATTCATGAGAGATCATCCTCAGGTAATATGTAGAAAAATAATTTACATATTTAATAAAGTAAATTTATCATTATCATACCAGCCATTGTAAATCCACTTATGGATATATAACAACTGCGCTTAATGCCAACAGATGGTGTTAGGTGCACTAAGAAGTCTCTAACAGCTCACCTTTTAGACTCATATCCTATATTATTTATTATGAAAACCTAATTGTAAATTAAAAGCTTTCAGAGTTATAACAAAATAAATATATACTATAAAAAATGTGGTAAAGAGAATAGAGACGCTAATTACGCACACGCAGTGGTTTTAATGATCCTCTAATTGGGCCGTTAGTGTGATCGCACAACTCAGTACAATTTCAGGCACGGTAGCCTTTATGTTGTCGTCCGCTTTTTTCGTTTCACTTATTAGTCAACAAGGAAATGTGTACATTTTTCCACATAATATTTCTACTCGAGTGAGCGATATACAAATGGTATTTTCTTAACAAAATCATGAATACATTATGGAACGAGTGATTGATTCGATATTATTCATAATGCTCAATTATTAATATCTACGTCTTTGAATATCATGTGGAATATACCTTTTAAGATACAATAGCACAGGTTTATTTTTTTATTTATTACTAGCAGTACCTTAAGGTTCCACCCGGAAAATTGTAGAACTTTCAACTTTGCACCTTAACGTATTTAAAATTAGGGGGGTTGGGGGGTTAGTGAATTTTCGTAACAACTCTCTTATAAAAATAACCCCTGTGGAGTAAACCCTTTCAAGTATCTAATCCTCATAGTTTGCCTTGCGTTAATATGTCAGTCAGTCAGTCAGCATCTCCAATATATATATGGATATACCAGTAACGTACTTACAATTACCTGAGGATGATCTCTCATGAATTTTTTGGCGCCTAACAGTTTTCTGTTCTTTTTTTATTTTTCTTCTAAAACATTTGTGGACGTTCATTAGGTATGCACCTAATCTGATGATGAATTAGATAAAACTATCATGATGAAAATGTTGACCCCATAATGCTAAGTATGGAGGGTCGAAAGATGTACGTTCATCGATTGGGTCTTATTGCAGTTGAGCGATATGCTGGATAGTGCGTGTGAGTGAGTCCTGGGCGGTTGTAGTTTTCTGTGATTTCGTGATTTTACAAAAGGTGACAGTAGAGCAGCTGCGTGTGAACACAACCAACGAAGGAGGTTATACTCTTTTTTTTTAATTTTATTTTCCTACATTCCTATACCGATCCATTGGTGGTTGAGCTTGGACAATTGGTACACGCATGCCAAGTTGTCTGAGAAAATGACAAATCTATTCGACATTTCTTTGGTATACTGCCTGGATCGTGTTTTCTAGAAGGTCGGACGAGGAGCCCTTAACACGTCGTTACTGCGGCGTGTTTAGGACTCACTAGCAGAGAAACGGCCCATACATAAACTAAAATTCACACAACATATGTGCGTCAAAGATTGTGAGTAGAGCCCCACCCAGGACAAATATTTATATGTTTAATTTCGTGTTTGTTTTGTGTCTGGGTGTTCAATATAAGTATTATATTTGTTTTTCAAGTGCTTTAGATTACTCCGAAATAAATCACTTAGAACACTTGTATTACAGCATACACATAACATAATAATCACAAATATAATACTTAAATACATATATAACACATCATGGCCTGTATCAGATTTTCTCTGGTAAAAAGAATATGTACATATAGCTAATGTTTTTGGATACCTATAGGCTCAAAGGTAATTTCTTATCTGATCTTCTAGTTCATATATTGATTTCCTTTTAGCAATGTTTGTCATACTGATTTAAGCGTTTGTTTTGTTTTGTATAGGCTGTGTAGTATAGGCCTCTTACCATGTCTGTATTTGTAATTTCAATCACCTCCATAATACATTAGTATTTAGGATTGAGAAATGATTGATGTAGTTCATTTAATATACATTAAAGTACGTACTATATATTGTTTAAATTAAATCTAATATAATCAGTAATAGTTACAGTCGATATTCCCGATTGAAGTCGTATAAAAAATGTAAAGTTTTTAAACTCTGTTTTTGTCAATACTCGGCATGGCTGCCCCGCAATTAATTCGAAAATAAATGAACTTTTAAACTGATCGCAGAATAAGTGAAAATGAACTCTGTTTAAACTTGTTGAAGCGGAACATCGGGGGCATATTGAAAAGTAAAATACTGGAGGACGGAATAAAAATACTGTAAAACCATTTTTCGCCGCTATGTATTTTTGCGGTTGTGAAAATATGTTTTTGTTTTAAGTATACATTGAAATGGAAAAATGTATGTAATTACATTAATGAGAATTACATAATTAATATCATTATACATATGTAGGGGACTTTGCAGATCACCTATTCATCATCATGTCAGCCATAGTAAAGACCTAGGATCCTTAAGAAAGTGGGTTTTTTGCTCATAATTGCCGCGCTGGGCAGGCGTGGTGGCAATCGCAGAGCGCAGTTTCGATCCCATCCTGCGGAGTAGAGTAGCACCCTACTCTAATCCACCGATATGGACATAACCCACGACATATTGTGGGTTTTAAAAATCATACTATATATGAACGTATCTATTATATAAATATGTGAATATATATGTGAAAGTTTTCCTTCGACTACTTCCAATAATAAACTCAAAACATTCCTTACTCAAGTAGGCTCATTACAAGTATTTTCAAAAAGCTAATATAAGTAAGATATGAATGAATAGTCCTAAGTGACAGATAGAGAAGAGACTGAAAAATACATATATATATATATATATATGTTTCTCAATTTTTAATATGTACTTAAGATTAAATTTGTGATTTCGCTATTGTCTGATAGCCGTAACACAAATGAATTTATTCATTTATTTATAATGTACTTACAACGTTAAATACTTGATTTATGTGAGAGAAAGAAATATTTATATATTTCTTTCTCTCAAATAAATCTCATATATATAAATATATATATACGTATATATGGATATGGATTGGGGTCCCTTTCTGATGTACTACACCGCTACCTTTGAAATTTTAGCATGGTTTCGGGATAGCTACAGTATAATTTCGGAAATGTAGCGCTCAAGGGATACAGCAATCATCTCTTATCTAATAAAATAAAAGTTATTGTCATCAGAAACCATTCTAATTTTAAAATGCCTGGGATCCTGTCATACTTTTGATCAATGACCAAGGCCAACATCGCAGCCCTGTCAGATAGCAGACAGTAAAACGTTAAAAAAGTAGTTTCTTTCTCTATAGTATTATGTGTTTATTATTCATCGTTGGAAGATATGCTGACGGCGTTTGGGATTGCCGGATAGAAGCGTTGTCTAGAGTGATTATTCCAGTTGCTACGCTTCGAAAATAGGATAAGTCTTGTTATAAAAGCAGACGAAGTTCATTTGTTTTTCTCTAAACTTTCTGAGTGCTCAAGTTTCTTATTGTTATTTGCGTTAGCAATTAAGATTACAGAGAATATTTTACGAACGGTGACATCACTAAGGCCTATATACAATTTATTATACAATTATTTTTTATAATGGCTTTAAAACGCGTTTTTTTTAACTTTTTACATTTTTAGTTTGACGTTTCGTTAACCTTGCACCGACAAGATGTATTCATATACATTATACAATTATACATGTATGAATTTGTACTTAATTTAGATATATTGTGTGTCATTCAAATAGTTGCTAGTTTGTTTGAATTAATTGAATGTACTTCTATTGTATTTTATATAAAAAATTCATTATTTCCACATTAATTTTAACATTGCCAAGTTTCACGTTCGTCCGTTTTTGTAGTCTCAAAAACTCACCGATAACACTCTCAACCTTATGGCCAAACGACGCTCGATGAAACTCCAGTCTTCGAGTGATGCGAAGTCATATAGGCGGCTCAATAGACATATTTCAAATCTTATCTTATTCCATATCTAAGCCTGTTAGCTGTTCGGCAAAAGACCCAGGAGCCGAGTTAATCCGACACTACTCCCAGGATTTCCCGGACATCAGCTTGAGCGAGATTAGAATAGCCCTGATTCAGTTAAAGAACAAAATGGAGCTGGGTAATGACGGAATTACACCTGAGCATCTAAAAGGGGGTGGAGCACCAGTACTAACAGTTCTTCAGATAAAATCATCTTCCTCAAGGATATAACGCCAGCATCAGGAAACAGGAGCGTGGTGGTGCTGTTCTTTAAGAAAGGTGACAACATTTGGCGTTTTTGGTCTGTCTCGTCGTCTTCGATTCGTTTAAGACTTGGGCTGTGATTAAATTTCTCTAGCTTTATTGACTATTGGTACATCGAATTGTTGAAGTGTTTATATGACACCGAGTTCAAAGGCGATTCCTCTAAAAAGGGGCCTTAAACAGGACTCGGAGAAGACCAAAGTTATCTGTAATGCCCATGTTGCACCCACGCCAGTATCAGTTGAAAACTCGCTACTTGAAGTTGTTGACTCATACGTGCATCTAGGATAGATGGTCCAGTTAGGTAAGTCTAACTTTAAGAAACAGGTCAATCGCCGAGTCCAACTCGGCTGGGCAACGTTCAAAAAACTGCGGAACATCTCGTCAGACATACCTCAGTGTCTCAAGTCGAAAGTCTTCGACCAATGTGTGCCAGCGATGACTTATGGCAGCAAAGCGTAGTCTCTATTTGCCACATAAAACCCAATTGATAGCCCAACGAGCTATAGAGAGCTCGGAGTCTGTTTGCGCGATCGAATAAAAATGAGGAGATCCGAAAAGAACTAAAGTTACCAACATAGCCCGGCGGATTAGCAAGTTGGTACGGCACTTAGCTCGCAGAACCGATAACGATGGAGTCGTAAAGTTCTGGAATGGAGACCACGTGCCGGCAAGCGCAGCGTAGGACGTCCACCTTCAAGGTGCATTGACAATCTGACTAAAACCGCAGGATCGCGCTGGACTCACGCCAAATACAATCGATCCTACTGGAAATCACTTGGAGAGGAATATGTCTAGCATTGCACGTCCTGCGGCTGATATGATGATAATGGTACATGTTGTGTATTAATTGCTGGATGTTTTATGTATTCCTTTATTTATGTTTTTTTCTATTATTATTATTTAATTATTCTGATTTTCATAAATACCAACGTATTTTGTAAGTTATACTTTTACTAAACTACCGTAATAACTTAGATAAATTAATGCTGGTGTCATGACATAAAAAGATATAGATATACTTTTGCAAATCATGAACATCAAAATGACAGTATAAATGAAATGTATTGTATTCAAAGGTACATTACTGTATCGTCCTACAAACATGTCGTGTTGTGAGAATTATTACGCTATCAAACCTTGTCGGTGGTTACTAATGACCTACATTTGGGGTCTGTAACGACATAATGGGACCTGAATTAAAGACCCCATGCCGGCAATACGGTCGAATAATTAGTAATATCATATTTAGACGACTTTTGATAGAAATAACAGAAGCTCATTAGGATCTTGTTTTTGTATCATGCTAAGAGGTCTTAAGGGAGTATTCTCCTTTTTTTTTGTAAATATGTATACATATATATTACGTGTTATAGATTACTATTCCCTCTAGATCTTTTCCACCTACACAATTGAGCTAAAAACTGTATAAACAAAAAAAATATAAATGAAAAAAGCAACCGCATCATTTATCTATCTGTTAATCCGGCTCCATTACGTTTAAACTAGAATTATAGCTGACAACTTTAACCATATCATGAAGCAGCACAATAATATAAAATATAATAGCTTTCTTTATTCCTAATTCATCGCTAAGCAAGTATGCTGGCAATCGCAGAGCGCAGCTTTCGCGACGGGGATGCTGCTGCCCATCGTTTATATTCAATATATATAGGGTTCTTTGGCTCAATGTAATTTGTAGAATACAAAAGTAGGCGTAAAAATTAATGTAACAATAAAATAAGTACACAACATCTCTTTTTACAATAAAAGAATTACAAATATTACACTTAAATGTGTGTTTAACACCCAGACACAAAACAAACATCATCAAACAAACACGTTTGTCCTGCGTGGAAATCGAACGCAGGTCTCTTGGCGACAAGATAAGTTTACTATCGAGCGTACTACTGGGCCTGAAATAATTTTAAAGTCATTAGGGAATTTTAATACTCATTTATTTAATTTATACATATACGCAACTATACGCGTTACTTGTATCATTACCGAGAAACGCTAATTAAAGGGCTACACAAAGAAGACGCATGTTTATTGTCTCAGCTAATAAATTAACCATGACATGGCCTTAATTCACCCAACCGCCGGTTGGTAGGATGATTCATTATTTACAACCCACGCTGAGGACATATACGAGTATCATTTAATTATTGGTATTTTTACATGAGGTGGACCTCACACAAAGGTCATCTGAATAGGTATGCCGTATTGCAGTGATAGCATTGTTTTGTTTCGGTTTGAAGAGTGAGAGAGGCAGTAAAATTGTTGGGTAATGTGACATAATATCTTTAAGCCATAAGGTTGGCAACGCGCTAGTGATATCCTTGTGATATAACGAGCGTATCTAGCCTGCAGTAACCCTTATTATCATGCGGATTGTAGGTTTGTTTGTTGAGCTGGTCTAAATAAAATAAGATATGATATAGTTATATATATATATATATATATATATACACTCATTTGCAATAAAAAAGGGAGGTGTGGGTTTTAATTCTTCTTTAAAAAAATACGGTAACAAAATGATTTCATTCATTTGTACGTTCTAAATTAAAAATTTCGTTTGATGCTCGTTTTTACAGAAAACCACTTTTTATCCTAAAATATCGGTTTTCATAACTTCTAGTCAATTTTTATGAATTGATTTCATATTCTTAATTGTCAAAGCCTCATTTATTGTTGTTTAGCTGTCTTAATGATATTAGAGAAAGTGGTAAAAGCTACCAAAATTATTGCGCTACTCGAAGAGGGTTACAGCCAATGCTTCATGGCTCAGAGGCTAAGTATGAGTCGCTCGACGGTTCAAAGGACCTGGTAGCGGTATCAAGACACCGGTTCCGTCAAGAAAAGGCCTGGTTCTGGAAGAAACCCATGTACCCAACCACGGGATGATCGTTTTCTTGTGAGTCGCGCATTGAGAAATTGCAAGTCTTCGCATGTGGACCTTAAGAACAACGTCGAAGACGTAAGAAATGTGCATCTTAGTCTATGGACGGTCAGAGAAGACTTCTCGCGGCCAATATACGCAGTCATGGCCTGGCCGTCGGTTCTAAGTTACTCCGTGAGCACAGCGTTGCCAGGTTTAGGTTTGCTTGAAATTGTGAGTCATGGACTCAAGAAGACTGGTATAGGGTATTGTTCTCCGATGAAGCCAAGATATCTCTGTTTGGTGAAGATCAACGTCGGCGAGTGCTACGAAGACGAGGAGAACGCTTTGCAGAGGCTTGTTTTGAAGAAATCACACCTTGTGGTGGGGGCTCTGTTAGGTTTTGGGCAGGAATAAATTCAATGGATCGTACAGAGTTAGTCTTCATTGAAAACGGCTCACTGACTGGACATCGATACACTACGGAAGTTTTAATTCCTCATGCACAACCCGCATTGGCCGCTTTAGGCGAAGACTCAATTTTTATAGATGACAACGCTCGCGCCCACCTGGCGATGTGGAAGCGTATGTGCAAGAGGTCGGCATTCGTCGTTTGGATTGGCCAGCTCGAATTCCCGACCTCAATCCTATATGAGCATGTCTAGGACGTTCTGAAACGACGCGTGAGATTAGTACAATCGGCTTCGCAGACCATCAGAGAGCTGAAGAATGTGATTACCGCGGAGAACGTATTCGACGAGCAAGTATTCGGGATATCCTCGCTAGCATACCCAGATGAATTCAAGCTGTGATTTCAGCAAGAGGGGCTCACACTCGATACTAAACATTTATCTGCTTATAATTTACTAAATAAAAAACAAACAAAAATTTTTTAACTTTTACTAAACTTTTACTTCACGAGCATATGGACTACTAGCGAGCATACACTAATCACTTGTAAACTTTAGCATTAAAACCTATAAACCTTATCAAAATTTTATGATAATACTGACGAAAACGATTATTTGCTTATTAATTTACAAAATTGTGAAATTAGGTAGTTTACCTATAATTATCAAACAAACCAATAGTAACATTTGAAATGGTTCCTTTTTTTTGCAAATGAGTGTATATATATCACTCTATCACAAGGACTATATCACAAAGACGCGAAAGTCAATTTGTTTTTTTATGAAAACTTCACGTGTATTTATTACATTTAAACATTAAGTTTAAGAGGATTTATAAATCTAAAATAAATCAATTTTGACTACTTCTCAAACATTGACGTCACTTCACCTATACTACGGACATCAGACCACGAAAAAATCACAATATAATACTTAAATATATATGTATTTGACACCCTTAATTGTTCTAGGTGGGGATCAAACCCTCAACCACAACAACATCATTGCACGTCAAACATATAAAGATGTTTCTCGATATCTCGGTATATTTTAACTGCAACTTTACGAATAATACTGTTATCCGTAACAGATCGCGGCGTGAGTGTCATTTTTCACAGCCATAAACGAGTATCTAGCTCCCGATAGCGCTACTGTTCTCAAAGCACCCGCTATTCCAGTGGGTGGACGTGGGGATCAATCGGCCCCCGATGTAACAAGCGGGCGGCAAGCGGCGTTCGCTGACGGGTTTCTGTGTGTGTACAACTGAAGAATTTGATGGTCGAATAACCATTTCTTTAAACTGTTAGCGCGCCTTTTCTTTTTCCGGGTAAATATTATTTTTTATTTCTACCTTAGGTTCCTTTTTGACCCGGCCAGACTTCAAGATGACGTTGTCCTGTCTTAAATTGGCATTTGAACTATCCTAGCTATTAAATTCGATAAAACTGCACATAGTAAACAAAAAGATATTAAAATGAATTCAGTAGTTTAAAAGTTTATGCCAGACAAACACAATGACAAGTATTAATTTTATATAATAATACATGCTGCAAAATGTAAATAAATAAATAATTCCACAGATTATCTCATACTGACCTGGCTTCGAGATGGAACTTAAAGCACTTATGCTACGACCTTTGCATTTGAGCTGCACTGTTCAGGATAGATATAAGTGCCATTTATAGGTACCGATACCTTAGTCGCCTCTTACAACACCTGGTGCAGTGGGAGATACTATTCTACTCTGCCAGTACCTCACGGCTAGGGAATAACATGGGGATTACAAATAACTTTGGTATTCTCCACACGTGCACGGGCTTCAGTCGATTCTACCATGACTACAAAATGCTCGGCAAATCGAATTTGGATTTGTTTAAAGAAAGGGGGTATTTGCCATAATTGCCGTGCTGGGCAAGCGTGTTGGCAATCGCTGCACATCCCTGCTCTGTACATTTGAGCTGCACTGTTTCAGATAGATATACCGCCATCTGACGGTTCTGGTACCTCAATCACCTCTTACGACACCTGGTACTATTCTACGCAGCCGGTACCTCTCGGATTGGCATTAACCTGTTCTAAACTTGGAATTTGGACGTTAATCGTTATCGAGATTAACTTCAACAGCTACATACGTAGCATTTACTTCTCTACGAGACTACGGGACATTACTAATCGAAGTGTTAAAGTTATTACCACCATCTGTCAATGCGAAGCAATTATTCAACGTCTCACACAGCAACGGATAAATAGCCTTTGTCTCTAGCATTATTTACGAGATAATATTGAAACGCCACTAGCACATTCTTTCTTTAATTAACGGTAGTGTGCCACGTTGCTTGGAGGTGCGAGGTCTTAATGGTATCTTAATGAAGTAACATTTCCTTGACGATCCTTACAAGTGTCTAAGACAGTACGTTTTACGAGAACTCTAAGAGACAGATTTGTAGTCTGTTAAACGGGAGAATCTACTATGGCATCAAAAAAGCTTCTTCTTTTAATGTTGTTAATTATTTAATTGGTTTTATTCATTTAAAAATGGGGAGTTTTATATAATCTGGTGACCTCTAATACAGGTCCTACGAATGATTTATATATTTATATGTACATAAATATAGCCTATCTTATATGTTATCATTTGTGGAGAGAAAAATAAAGTATTTATTTATTTACTAGAAAATATTCAATATGACTCAGGTAATAGGCGGGACTGAAACCTACTACCCTTTCTTATCGGGGGGCTGAATCAATAAATGACTAAATTTTATCATCGTATTATCTTAGTACTTGATGCTATGTAGATCTGAGGCATAGGTACTTAGGATAATAATAATAATAATGACATAACATTTACGACGGGCCCGATGGCGCAGATGATAGTAATCCTGTCTTATGCGCCAAAGGTTGTTGGTTCGATCCCCACCCAGGACAAATATTTATATGAATATATTTATGTTTGTTCTGTGTCTGGGTGTTAAAATATGTATTTAGATGTTGTCCTTATGTCACTATGTTGTCTGATGTCCGTTAGACATTTTTCTATGCGTGATAAGTCAATGAGTCAGGTCAATGCATGTGGTATGTATAATATTATTATTGTACCATCGAAACCACTTATATATTATTGCTATACTATATTATATACTGTAACTATTATCATTATATGATAAAAACAAATGGAAACTTACCCTTCGTCGTCTCTTTTGTAAGTCATATTATTTTCTTTATTAGACCAGGTTAACAGACAAGCATACATTCCGCATGATTGAAGTCATTATATTTAACGTATAGGCGTAATACCACAAGGATATTACCAGCTCATTACCAATCTTGTGATTTGTAAATATTAAGTCACATTACACTGTAATTTCATTCATCAGGAAAAGATCAATTCTGCAGTGTTATTTGGCGGTGTAAATCGTTTGAGGTACCAATATCGGCAAACTTTGTACGTAGTCCACCTCATGTGACAGGCATATTATTCAAATGAGTGAAAGTGTACCATGACCTATGGGTGTATATACCATATCACCATTTTGCAAGCCCCCAATGCTTGTAAAAATGGCTGATATTGTGGTATACACAACGTTTCAAGGACAAAAATTTCTTCATAGCTGAGTTCAGTCAACGGCATATTTATAGAGAAATCAAATAAAGAAAAATTATATAATTATTAATTTTTGAGTATTTTCCTGAATCGGAAAAGAGTCGTAATCATCAATAAAAAAACCAAGTCAGAGCGGAGCGGTGCGCGGGATATATCATCCGTCCCGAGGAAAACCCGATTTATGGTCCATTTACCTGGTGCATATTGTCTGTATTTTAACATTAATTTCAGTACAAGGCTCGAATATATGTTTCGTGGCAAAATTACCATTAAAAATCTTCTCAAGGAAGATTCACTATTCAGAAATTATTTTGAACGTGTTTTAGTACTTATTGGGTATTACGCACTCTTAAATTAAAACTGTATCAACTCAAAATTCAAGAAACTTCGCGATTTATTCGCAAATTTATCCAAAATGTCTTTCCCCCGGGAATGTTTCAATAGACAACATGTTCAGAAAAGTTTCCTTGCCGAATAAAGTTGCGAATCATGACCCCTTATGGCATTTTTTTCGTTAATTTCGAAAGGTCTACCTAGGAAAGAGCATATAATCCTTATTAGCGCTCTGATTTAAAAATGTATCAGATTGTTTGGTACATTTTAATTGGTTACCTGATTTTGATGAATAAGGTATCTGTTAAAGCAATAAGGTAAATTACTTTTTGATGATTTGATAAAATATTTTAAACGGTACGATCTAGTCATATTTGATAGGCATTTAATAAAAGTACAACTTAAATAATACTACAACTGCTTCTAGCATTGGATGTTGTTAATTAAATGTTATTAAAAAAAGCTAAATTAGCTGACCCGATAGATATTATCCTGTCTTAGCCATACGTATGTGTTTATCTCAAAAATAATATTGTGACTATAAATTGAAATAAATACCTATTATTCTATCTGAAGTTGGATCAATCTGTAATGTGATATGATATCTACAAATCACAATGTAAATAATTAAAAACTATTTGACCATTCTGTAGTTTAGAAAGTTCATCCCGGAGACCAGACACCGGGACCTGACTTTTTAATCAACTTACCCTGACCTGTCAAAACTTCGCAATCAATATTAATCTATAAGGACCAGCCATTGAGTTCGAAATTGACAGTAAACATTTGACAGATTTAGAAAGGTTGATCTGATGCTTACCGTTCATTCTGTGGCAATACGCAAGCATTATATAAATGTAACGTCGTACAAATTTATCACCAAATAACTCTTTCGCGAACGGAACGTTCATTCGAACATCGCCGGAATAATAAATGGTATAAAGAAATCATCATCATCCATCAAAGGAGTGCCGCTATGCGGAACTTGGTGGAGGTTTTTTAACCGAATTTTGATTTACGAACATCTTTCGATGTAATTTTATAATAATGATACACTTTTTTTGCATTATGTATAAGCACAGGTACAATATAAATACAATATCATTATCTTATTATTTGATTTTTATAACTTTATTATTTCTATTATAAATATAGACCTGGGAATGGCAGAAGAAGTACGCCAGTAGAATAAATGCTGTTGAAATAAAAGCACTTCGAAGAATGTATGGTGTGAGTTTGAGAGATAGATTATAAGATAATGTGGTAAGAGATCTATGTGGTGTAAAATATGATGTTGTGATAATAGTAGAGAAAGCAATGTTGAAATGGTTTAAATATATAGAAAGGATAAAAGTAGAATTACGGCACAAATATATAGAGCGGAAATTAAAAGTTGTATAGGACAATCTAGGCGATTATATCTTAACTAGGTAGAAAAGATATAAAAGAAAGGTCAGTTCAGAAGTACCAAAAATAAGCGAGCGTGTATGAAAGCAGTAACACCAGGTGTCGTAAAAGGCGACTGAGACCGGATGAGTACCGGATCTGACAGATGGCGGTATATGCATTCAAAACACTGTAGCTTAAATACTACAGGGAGGGGGTGGGCAGCATCATTGTCGTTGCGAAGTTGTGCTATGTGATTGTCACCACGCCTGCCCAGCGCAATAATTATGAGCAAAAATCCCCCAACCTTGGGGAGACCTATGACCAACAGTAAACTTTTAATGGCTGATATGAGAATGATGATGGTTGTATAATATGCGGGCCTGATGATGTATTCTTCACCTAGAAAAATTATGTGATGAGCATTAATTTCTGCTTGTTCTGATTTTGGATGTGAAGTTGTATTTGTAGTTCATTAACTACTCATCTTGGAGTAAGTATCACATATTGTAAATTATACGTGTTAATTTATAATTAAAACCCTTCTGCTTTTAAATTGCTGTAGAAACAAGTGTATTTTTCGATTTTATTCGTTAAAAACATAATCCACATTAAAATCTTTTTGACATAACAATATAAACGCTATACATAGCCATTTTGCGTAATCATCATATCAGCTTTCAGTGGCTGATGTGATGATGATGAAGCTGACGTGTTATTCTTTGGACACGGCTATACTACAAAGTTAATAGACACGCATTTTTATTTACACAACTCAGGTGTCAAAAAATTTAATTTGTTTCTTAGGGGCGTGTTTTTTTTGCAAGTGATTTATATTTTTGTGTAGAATGAGTAGCAAATCATCCTATGACCTGCGTGAGATCTTTTATCTTCAATTTTTCAATCACTTGTCTAATTTATAAAATATATATTTTGACACATATCGTCTTTTGACACTCAGGTAACGGTCGTTGTTCACTTTCAAGCAACCAAATTAAAAGCCCATTTCAGTGGCGCAGCGAAGTAACCAAGGGCCCTGGGCAAATTAAAAAATTGGGGCCCTACTGTTATGAAAACATTTTTTTATGTGACCTATGCGTCCATTCTAATATAGTCCACTCTTATTCTAGTTCTATTATTTATGTCTCTCGTTCTTTTATTCCTTATTCTTTATCTTTCTCGTATCCGCCATATCTGCCAGTCTGAGTGTTTAACAGAAGTATTTTATGTAAACCGATTAGGTTTTATCAAATAAAAATATGAAATATACAAATACTTTAAGAATAATAAGCAACTTTAAGATCTTTTTTGTGCACTGCGGGTCAGGTAATAAAAATATTAGACAGTAGACAACATAAATTACTATTAATACATAATCTTGGTTTGAATAATAAAACGAAAAATAGAAGACTTAAGGGTTTATTATATAAAGATCGGGCCTACCCACTGACTAAATAATAATTATATTTACAATTTTTTCGTAGCTTTAATTTTGACAAAAAAGAAGTTTATTGTCATTATCTTGCTTACTCCTAATACAATATTTTCTCTTATACTCTCTCGCTCTTAACTCCTTCTCATCACTCTAGTTTTTTGACAAACTCTTTTACAGTGACAGCTATACGACTTTGGAACGAGCTTCCGTTGAATATTAAGCAATCCCCAAACAAATTTATCCTGAAACGCTGTCTCCGTATTTTAGTTACTGATGCTGCTTCTCTAATTTTATAACCCTATTTCTGATGTACGTTATTTCATATATATATATATATCATATGCATTGCGTTTATTTATAATATATGCCACGTTTATCTATTTTGTATATATATTGTCTGCACCACTATATATATATATTTTTTCTGTTTTGTGTAATGGTTAACTGGGAGATAATACCATCTGGCATTAAGTCCGCCATTTGTACATTTTGTAACATTTTGTGCAATAAAGTTAAATAAATAAAAAATATAATTTTTTTAACCGTTTTCATAAAAAATAAATGGGAGAAATTAGCAAAAGTTCAGTACGATCGACATTTTTGGTAAGGATTCGAGGGCCCCCTGAGCTTGAGGGCCCCGGGGCACTGCCCCGCCTAGCCTCTTGGTAGCTACGCCACTGGCCCATTTTGAACCGGCCCGTGTTAGGAGACTAATGACCAAGAAAAGTGGATAAGGGCCATCACGATATTTTAAATCAATTTCATGCCTCTAAAGTACAAACCGGATAAAAATTCTGGAATCCTAACAAAATTATAAATCTGTAAGTTTGTATATATATATCTATGGATGTATAAATGTTTGTTACTCTGCACTATATGTTAATCTAAACATATCTTGTCGAAACTTTTCTAATATTTACGCTGATCCTCTACACCGTGATCTAAAATTTGACAAGATCGAATAGGAAATCTTGATGCATACTAAGGCATACAAAGAAAGAATATATAAATACCCCAACCGTTAAACAAAAAACTCCAGAGAGTAACCCAGACTAGTCGCAGACTAAAGCGAAAAATGCCCCAGGATCTAATTGTGTAAAGTAGGATGCGTGTGACGCATACCGAGCAAGTCTGGACGAGAGACAAACGTATTAAATGTCCAAATATGGTAACAGATCGTAAGTACACAAGTGGATAAAAATATATGAGGTTAACTATTCATAAAAAATACTTTTTTACCAACTTTATAACGCAGTTAAAAGAAGAATGTAAAAATTTAATTAAGCCGTATGTTAAAAGAGTATTTTTTATATATTTAAGAGTAATTCCTTACGGAATAACTAGAGATTTTCAAGGATATTGTCGGCTGAAGGCTAGATTTTGTTTTATTAGTCTAGGTCGACAAACAAGCATACTGTCCGCGTGACAGTAAGCCACACAGCAGCCTATAGACGATCGTAATATCACAATGATATCACTAACGCGTTGTCAACCTTGAAGATATTATATCACATTAACCAATAATTTAACGTCCTCTCTCACTCTTGAAATCGAAAAACAGCAATGTGAACTCTGCTATTTGGCAGTAGGAATAGGTGAGGGTGAGGTACCAATACAGACGACCTTTTGTATGAGGTCTACCTCATGTGTGCTAGTATTTCATCCAGTTAGATATTAACCATTATTATTATTTCAACCCGCCCACATCAACCGTCTATGAAAATCAAGCCATATTACGTTCAGTAAACACTGAACTAATTACAAATAACAATGTACTAATCAGTGACGTCACAGCAGTCAAGCGCGATCAGCGAGTACCGCTTTAATTAAGCCACGTATCCCTTCGTGTGTGTACTTATTACAAGGGTATTGAATATTCGGTAACTGCTGTGTTGGAGTTAATTTTATTGCTCCGTTTAAAGATACTGGTTTAATCATGTCAATAATTACAGTGCTCTAACTATTATGGTACGTTAGAAAACTAGATTAAGAAGTAATGAAAGTAATAAGGTTTTTTGAGAAGAGAGATAATTGAAGAAGAGATAACCAAACTTGTTGACATAATTACCCGAATAGACCTGAAGAAGTAGAGATGGACGGGTCACGTGACCTGGGATTCAAAATCCAGTAAGAGTGCTACTTAGTATATTGCCAAAGCAAGTACATATGCTACTGATTGTTGAGCGCAACGGTAGAAATCAATCAAGTTGGGAAGACGATTAAAAGCCAACAGCTGAACATTACTGGAGAAGGGTGGCGCCTGACAGAGCCGAATGTAAATATTAGAGGAAGGCTATGCCTAGAGGTACACTGAATTATAAAACATTATAACAAGACCAGAAAACGGTTAGTATTTATACTTTTATTACTAAATAAAAAGGCTTGTTATTGTTAACTATAATAGTGAATTATAATTAGATGCATTTACATGCAAAAGTTTAGTTTAAAAAAGCTTCTTACATGGTTCCATCTAGACTACGTAAAGGCTGACTGAGGTGTACCAAAACTGACAGGTGTTCGATTGTCTATCAGAAACAGCGAGCGCAATCCTAAATACCGCAGGATCGCAAAGTTAAACTCAGCGATAACGCGCAATAATATCTCTTCCTTGGGGAGGGGTATTACTCTTACTTGGGGCGCTGAGTCTCTAGTTCCGTCAGCCTACGGCTGATATGTTGATGAAGCAAAGGTTAGTTCTGTCAAGAGCTGACACAATATTGGAAACAAAATTACTGTTTCTTTATCGTAGATGAGAATAATCGTAAATGTGAAAGAATTAAAAATCAATCTAGGCCCTTGAGAAATATAGAATACTTTTTTCTGAAATTGACTTGATTACAGCCACAGAAACAACTATATTATTTGTATATTGCAGTGCATGCGTGACAAAATTTCTATGATCTTCAACGTATCCTATTGAGTTAGTGTTTTAGAAATAACAGGCGCGCGCGATAGACCAAAACGCTACAACACATTTCTACAATCTAGGGTCGTATTTGTAAAATATATTGTAACAAATTCCTTTTACCTTCAATATATTTGTTGCTTAAGTGCTGTGTGAAAGTAAGCGTCAACAGAATGTTGTGATTTTTCTTCTGGAGCCAGACTTACTGGCGCCCCGACGACCTTTGACAGGCGACTGTACGTCTGGGCGTTAATGTGACAGTCCTTTGGGCTTGTCCTAATACTAAAAATTAAAATCTTAGTAGTGTATTCAACCTGGATTACGCTGCCTGATTTGTGTTTAGTGCCGTGCGGTACCGGTGAAATAGAATAGTACCTCGCGTTGTACCAGTTATCTTAAGAGACGACTAAGGTACTGGAACCAACCGATGGCGGTATATCCATCCGAAAAAGCTCAGCTTACATACTATGAGGTGGGCAGCAGCATCCTCGTCGTGAAGTTACATACTTCGATTGCCACCACGCCTGCCCAGCGCGGCAACTATGGACAAAAATCTCTCTATCTTGGGGACGCCAGCATGGACTTTCTATGGCTTATAACATCGATTAACATTAACTACCTGTATGTTGCTACTTCCTTTTGAGTATTCAGAGGTACACATTGTATTGCTACACCTTTTTATGTTTTAAACAAAAATAGAGTATTAACAGTCTGTTAGTCGCCTGTAGTAGTTTTAGTACAAAAGTTATCTGCATAACTACATTTCTTTCTAACACAGTTTTCTACTTGGATGCGGTGGTGTACCGGTGTAATTTCTTCAAAAAATTAAAGGATTAGAAAGGAATATATACACTCATTCGCAAAAAAACGGGTGGTTTTGATTTTAATTTTTCTTTAAAAAAAAACGGTACCAAAATGATTTCAATCATTTGTACATGTTACTGGCCGGAAAAATGTCGTGGTGTTTAAAACAGTACGTTCTAAATTCAAATTTTCGTTTGTTGCTCGTTTTTACAGAAAACCACTTTTTATCCTACATTTTTGGTGCGAAGTTCCAAAAGATAATATCGGTTTTCAAAACATTTAGTCCATTTTTATGAATTATTTTTCATATTCTTAAAAGTCACTGCTTTATTTATTGCTGTTTAGCTGTCTTAATGATGTAAGAGAAAGTGTTAAAGCTACCAAAATTATTGCGCTGCTCGAAGAAGGTTGCAGCCAATGCTTCGTGGCTAAGTGTGAGCCGTCGAGCGGGTTCAAAGGACCTGGCAGCGGTATCAAGACACTGGTTCCGTCGAGAGAACCCAACTACGGGATGATCGTTTCTTTTGAGTCGCTGTAAGTGGACTTTAAGAACAACCTCGAAGAAGTAAGAAATGTGCATATTATATTCTCGCGGCTAATATACGCAGTCATCGCCCGGCCCACGGTCCTAAATTACTCCGTGAGCACAGCGTTGCCAGGCTTAGGTTTGCTCGAAAGTCACTGACTCAAGAACGTCGGCGAGTGCTATGAAGACGAGGAGAACGCTTTGCAGAGGCTTGTTTTGTTGAAATCACACCTTATGGTGGCCTCTGTTTTGTTTTGGGCAGGAATAAATTCAATGGATCGTACAGAGTTAGTCTTCATTGAAAACGGCTCACTGACTGGACATTGATATATAACTGAAATTCTAATTCCTCATGTACAACCCGAATTGGCCGCTTTAGGCGAAGCCTCAATTTTTATGAACGACAACGCTCGCGCCCACCTGTCTGGCGATGTGGAAGCGTATGTGCAAGAAGTCGGCATGTGTCGTTTGGATTGGTCAGCTCGAAGTCCTATAGAGACGAAGACTTCAATCCTATAGAGCATGACTGGGACGTTCTGAAACGACGCGTGAGATCAGTATAACCGGCTCCGCAGACCATCAGAGAGCTAAAGAATGTGACTACCGTGGAGTGGGAACGTATTCCGCAAGCAAGTATCCGGGATATCCTCGCTAGCATACCCAGACAAATTCAAGCAGTGATCTCAACTAGAGGGACTCACACTCGATATTAAACATTTTACTTCAATAAAGAAAAAAAAACAGAAATCTTTGTTAACTTTTATTTCACGAGCATATGCACTACTAGCGAGCATACACTACTAGTGAACTTTAGCATTAAAACCATATATAACCATAAATTTTATCAACATTTTATAGATAATACTAATGAAAAGGATTATATGCTTATTAATTTACAAAATTGTGAAAGTAAAACTACCTATAATTATCAAACAAACCAATAGTAACATTTGAAATGGTGTATTGCTTAGGTGCCCGTTTTTTTGCAAATGAGTGTATACGATCATGATAATGATACATATTTATCAATATGTCAAGCTAATTTAACACAATTAAAGTGCATAAAGTTGGTACAACATTTTCTGGGAATACCCTAATAACCTTCACGCTAATTACTCTTTAAATGACAAATTTAAATATTTATTAAATGCAGTAAGCAATAATTGTCTTTTTAATAACAGGCTAAACATGAAACATTTTTTACAAAATTGAATGAATGATGGTTGAATTTCGACCACCGAGCGACCACTAGTAAATACACGTATGTTTATAAATAACGTAATTCTTAAAAAGCATCATCACGAAATCCGTATAAAAATAATTTATGAAACAAACAATTCTTGACTAACTAAAAATCAGTGAACAATTTTTCAAATTAAATATTTTTTCAAAATACCCATGAACTTGTCTAAGGATCATCATCATCATCGTACTAGCTATTGAAAGTCCACTAAACAAAGCCAGAGCACAATTAACAACACAATCGTAGAGCGTAGCTTTCGCGACGGAGATGCTGCTACCCATCCTCGCCCTGTGCATTTGACCTGCACTATTTCGGATGAATATACCGCTATTTTTCGGTTCTGGTAGTCGCCTCTTACGGCACCTGGTGCGGATGGAGGTACTATTCTACTTTGCCGGTACCTCACGGTAAATGAGTGTAATTCATAAGTCTTAATTAATTTCTTCTGAGAAATTGTATGAGATGATGCCAGCAGCAATTTTTTATTCTTTCGCCATCGACAGGATCTCAGGATCACCCACAGAGTGGACCCAAAATGGTCGCGTACCCAACGGTTTCAGAAGCAGGTCCTCCCTCGTGCGCTAAGGTCAGGAATGAGCTCCTGGGTCGGCAACGTGTGAACAATACCTCGGTGAGGTAAACGCCCATAGGCTGCGGTAACCGCATTCCTGCACGCTTGTTTGCCATCTAAAGTGAAACAAGTGTGGTATAAAAAATACTCAAGTAATGGTTCTCCACAATATTCTATCTTTATTATATTGTGATTTAATTAAGTGTTACAGCTTTTTTAAATATGTCTCTGCCGTTTTCTTATTATAAATACAATATAATTTAATTACTCTGGAAGTGATGGTAGTAAAAGAAGTAATAAAAAAGGACTAAAGCGAGTAAGGGAAGCGAGAGAGGTTTGCCAAGATCTTAACAAGGGGAGATCGATAGTCTCTGCCTACCCCGATGGGACACAGGCGTGATGTATGTATGTTATTATTCTGATATTTCATATTTTCTGTTCACGTAATATTAAACAAATTCTGTTGCATTAAAATACACTTTTAAATGATATCCCACGGTAAGTCTAAATAAGGTTTTATGTAATGGACATTAAAAGCATTATTTATTTTAAATAATGCAAAATTACAGCATATAGTTATTTTAAAGATTTTTTACTATTTAACAGCATACCTAGGTCAAATAATTTCTTAGTGCCAACTTTTAATTAATATTTCTGGTAAACCACAGCATACAATTTTCTACTAGTAATATATACAACGTGTTATTATTTATTTATGAACAATATGTGTGCTTCCTATACTTATATAGGTAGATAACAGTTGTGGTAAAAATAGATATAAAAATCTAGTGTCATTTTGTTTGTCCGCGATAAATTTTGAAACTACTAAACCATTTTAACATGGTTTTCCTTACTGTGTATAGTTTGATCCAACTTGAAAGATAGGAGAGCCAGAATATTTTTTTTCATGATAAACATGCATGTATATATTTTTTCCATGAAGATAAAGAGTAATTTAATAAGTTATAAAAATGTATGCATACTCGTATAAAAAACTCACCTCTAAGACCACAAGTCCCTGCATAAGAAATCATGGTAACCCCACGTTAGTCTTGAAGGCGGCGTTTTTTGTGATAACAAATAATGATATATTGAACTCGTACTTTATGTACCGATTGATCATATTTACCTTTATGAAATAATGTGTACTGGGTAGCGAACGCGCTGTGAAATAGTAAAATGATGAAATCATTTCTTTTTCTTGATATCATCATGATACCAGCCATTGAAAGTCCACTGTTGGACATAAGCCTCTCCAAGAAAGGTTTTTTGCCCATAATCGCCACGCTAGGCAAGTGTGTGGCAATCCCAGAGCGCCGCTATGGCGACGGGGATGCTTCTGACCATCCTCGCCCTGGGCATCTAAGCTGCACTGTTTGGGTGGATATACCGCCATCTGTCGGTTCTTTTACCTTAGTAGCCTCTTACGACACCTGGTGCAGTGGGGGGTACGATTTTATTCTGCCGGTACCTCAAAGCACTATTTTTTTTATATACATGATTATAATTTCTTATATTGAAAGGAATTATGAGTATATTGTTACGGCTTTACGTAAGAATTTTGTTTAAATTAAATTCTTAATTGTGTAGTTTGAAGTTCATTGATCGATATATCTCTTTTTCTTACGCAATGTATCTTTATAACATTCCGTAGGGTACTGGCAGAGTAGATAGATAGTACCTCCCCCTGTTCTAAGTATCCTAAGCAAGTGTAGTACCGGAACCGATGGGGGTGTACCCATCCAAAACAGTGCAACTCAAATGCAACAAGGTGGGAGTAGGCAGAAGCATTCTCGACGCGAAGTTACTCTTTGCGACTACCACCACGCCTGCCCAGTGCGCAATTATTGGCAAATCACCCCATTTTCCGGGAGGCCTATGTCTAGCGGTAGATGTTATATGGCTAATGATGATGATAACATATATATATTATGCTAATTTATTTAGTGATGCTAATTTAACACAATTGAATTGCATTAAGTTAGTACAAAATACTCTAGAAATACCTTTACGCTAATTACTATCTAAATGTCAAATTGACATATATTAATGCAGTAAACAATAATTGTCTTTTAAATAACATGCAAAGCATGGAACAGTTTTTACAAAATTTTATGAATTATGGTTGAATTTCGACTACCGAACAACCGCTAGTAAATACACGTATATTTAAAAATAACATAATTTTTAGAAAGATCACCACGAAATCCGTAAAAAATAATTTATAAAACAAACAATTCTTGACAAACTAAAACTCGAACGATGATAGAAGTGGACAAACCATGTATGTACCATGGTTGTCCACTTCCATGGACTATCATTTTGTGGTAATTTTCACATAGAGTAATTTTTTTTTTGAAACCTAAATAAGTTTAATATTCATGTTAAGAAATTAACACTTCAGGCATATTTCCCTAATAGGATTAGTTATTTCTTCAAATATTTCCGCTTTCTAAACAAATAGCTTAGGAGAAAACTAATGGCGATTCACACCCATTCAAATTCCTATCGTAATGTAATGAGACAAAAGTGTTTTGGCAAAATATATTTTGCGTATAAAAGATTCTTACATCTTAATTGGACGAGTCCAGTGTTGAAAATAACTTCCCTTTTCCAGTCAGTCTTTAATTGGTCGTTATTTTGTTTCAACGTGGTTCAACGAATTATTATAGACATTTTAATAATTAATGAATTATCCAATTTATTTTTAATCATCAAAACAAACGTGGATTGTCCACTGCTGGGCTAAGGCGTGATAGCAATTGCAAAGCGTAGCTACGCGACGGAAATGCTGCTGCTTACTGCATTCGCTCGCATAGATAGAAGCATGATAACAAAAGGATAGTATTTAATTTTGTCTATTTGCCGTAAGGAACATAAATGTGAGTTTATGTTTTTTATCCAATATTTTAGAGTCGCTATAATTTTTACGTTGCTGTTGCCCATGACAAAGCTCTCACAATTTGTACCTTTTAGCTCATAAAGTCCGATTGTCATGTAAATTCTGCTATTCAAATTATAATAGGACGACAATTGTTCCAAACCAAATGTTGCTATGTGTTACGGTATGTCTACGGCGTAAACACTACGAATTTCGTAGCAGAATTCGTAGATTATACGCGGTTTTTGAGGCAAGTAATAGTGATAATTTATTAAAGAAACAATTTTTTTCAGAACTTTATCAGGTTTGTTAATTAATACTAATCTTGTTGATATTGATTTACCTAAGACGGAAGACCCTAAATTCGAATCTCAACTAGGATTGGCGTGGAATTATAAATATTAATCCGATTTAAACCATTGACTCCAAAACAATATTTTCTACAATTATAACAATATTTCTTGAAGGTTACATATATAAAGTTAAATATATGATAGATAAACGACTACATCTGATCGCACTTGATTTCAGCCGCAAATAACCGGTCAAATAAAATCACTTACCGAGTGTTTTATCAAGTCGGTTTTCCTTTCGATATGTTAGCCGTCTAAATCCGACGCGGTTTAAATTAATTAAAATTGCTAGTTTCTAAATGAGCTGGTCTCAATATAAATACATACAATATAGCCAGAGACTATGGATATCCACTTGCTACGATTTTAGCATACCTTTCTCGCTTACTTTAATCTTTTAAGTCCTTTCTTACATGTTCTTTTATTCTTGGTACTTCTGACCTGATCTTTTTTTAATACGTCTTCTACCTTTGATTAAGATATGTTCGCCTAGGTCGCCCTATACTTTTTTCCATTCACTTCCGTTCTAGATATATGTGCAGTCATTCTACTTTCATCCATCCTTTTTATATATCCAAATGCTCTCAACATTCCCTTCTCTATTGCACAACATCATCTTTTACACCGATCCTTTATTACACTATTCTTTAATCTGTCTCTAGGTCTCAATATGATATCTCTAATTTAGCAAGATATTTTATTCCACTTAATTATATATGTAATGAGCACACTTGGCTACAAGTCCACCCATTCATATCTGTCAAATGCCTCATTCTATAGTGCACTCTATGTGTTGGACATTGGGTTGAAATCTTATGCCTTCAAGACCATTTTAAAAGTGAATAATACGCGTATAGACTAATCTTCTCGTCGCTTATCTTTGTCATTTCTTTTACAAAGTTGTTCATCAGTTTTTGACAGCCAGTGGGGCGTTGTTGAGTTTTAACAGATATAAATGTTCAAGAAAATCTTTCTCTCGAGTAATAAATACTAAGTAATAAAATAATATAATATACTCATGTGGTAACGGCAGAGCAGAATAGTATCTCCCTCTGTTCTAGATGCCGTAATAGGTGAATGAGGTACCGGAACCAACAGATGGCGGTATATCCACCCGGAGCAGTGTTTCTCAAATTCTCATGGGCAGCAGCATTCTCGTCGCGAAACTGCGCTCTGCGATTTCCACCGCGCTTACCCCGCGCGGGAATTGTTGTTAAACTCCCACTTTCTTGGGTAGGCCTCCAGCGGAGGATGTTTTACTACTATGATGTTGATATAATCATATTTATTTTATCCAAAAAAAATGATTCAAGAACTTCGCAACAACACAAAATAGTAACAAGGCGGCCTTGCTAACAGCTATTTCTTACAGGCAACCTTTGGAGCAAGCTTTACAAGCTGGTGGTAGAAAGGTAAGAAACGTATACATACACGTACACTTCTATATTTATTATTATATAATCCGACCACGGGTTACCTATTTGATAGTGGTTCACTCCCTTTTCTCGCACTTCCTTTTTTTCGTCGCGTTTACTCGATGCTCTGCGTGGCAGCATGTATTTATTCGTTTATATTGTCATTTAATTTCATAATTTATTTTAAATAGAATTTCCGATTTCAATAATTCAAGTAATCAACAGGTACTGAAACAGTCTTAAATATGAAATAATTTACTTGAATAAAAATCGATAAATGGTATGGATAATATGGTCAGAATTCGATTGGTATTTCTTTCAACTTTTAAAATGTAAAAAAAGTAGTAACAGTGACATAACTACAATATTTACAATATTTCCGCAGTGAATACGATGAAAGACATTTCATGTCTATCTTTTTAATAATTTGGGTTGGTTTTAACCTGAATTTGTATATACGAATTCTTATTTAGTACTAAATATAACCCTATGTTACTCAGTTATAATTGAACTACCTATTAAAAAATAACTTCTCAAATCAGACCAGTAGTTTTAGAGTTATTTATAATATTAATGTAGCTGATAAAAGTAGCTTGGGTTACTACTGATAACACAGCTCGTTGCCAGTGAAAGTTCCGTCAAAATTTTGGTGTTTCAAACAGACAAAAAATTTAAGTTATTGCTATAATATTTTTTTATTCTTACTTTAACTTATTTAAAAAAAGTGTTCTTTTGATGTTACAATCAGATAATAATTTTTTCTTTGTTGTTTTTTATGTAGGTATATATATTAATCTTTAAAAGTAAGTTCTGTGAATCTTCAGTTCAGTTCACATCTAAACATGTGAACCAAACTAAGAAGATTACGGTTTAGTGCACTCTTGAAATATGTTTTAAATATTCCTAACTAAAAATAATATATCTGTCTTCAGACGAGCATTCCTCTTATCGTTTATTTTACGTCTGATCTATAAATTGTAATTCTAGAAAAAAATATAGACTCTGTTCCTAAAAGTATGAATGTCTCTATCTGACTTTTAGCTTTATGCACTTAAACCGCTGAATTGATTCAATGAAATTTGCATTGTTGTTTATTAAGACCGAAGGAAGGTTAATAACATAGTTTTTATCACATATAACATATAAAGGGGTGAAAAGGGTTATTATGGAATTTAATATGGAGTGGCTAAGTTTTGCACGGAATATGCCTTTCATAATATAAAGAATTGTCAAAAATAAACATGTGTGAAAGTGAGGTATACCAAGATCGTAGCTAGTAGAGATCCATGCTCTGCTAACCCCAGGAGGACACATGTATGGTTGTAGTATTTTAATGACATATTAATATTGTATTTTCGCATTAAATAAACGGCCTTACGGTACTAATACAACACGGACATGTCACGGGCAAAAGTTAGTAAAATATATATTGTATTCTACTCTTAATCCAATTGTGTTTACCCAACCCAAGCGCCCTGGGAAATCACTCTCTCCAAACAATCCCTTTACCTTCCGGGAAATAAAGTAACACCTCCAAATTTAAATGTTCGCCGACTCACACCACTTCTCACTAGGATCCTTGTGTTTAGGCGTGACAGTTTATTACGGAGAGAGATGCCAACTGTCCACATTAATGAAGAAAAAGGACGGAGTTCGCATTTCTATGGCGGCTAATGAAATTTCTCTCGTTCAAACTTCCGCAATGTTATTAGTAGTTGAATTTTTTTAATTTAAAATTTCAGCCTTGACTTGTCATTACTATTCAATTTTCTAAACGATTTCGATCAGTTGACTTAAATATTGATTTGAATTATTCGAAATATTGATTACTTAAAGTTTTTGATCGGAACGCGTATTTTATATTCTCTTTCTATTTAAATAAATTGCCCTCTGTTTATATTTTACATTAGTAAATTATCACCATAAGAATAATGAAGAATTTAAACAAATAAACAATCGCGTCAACTGCGTATATTTGCTTAATGATATCGTCTATGCACGTCGAGTGTTTTGGTCTCGATCTTGGGTAATCTGTGGAAAATTTATTATTTGAGTAGTTAAATTATTATGGTAGATATTTTGCCCATAATTGCAAAGCTATGGTTAATTAAATACAATTCATAATTACTCTTATGGTTATGGTTCTGGTTTTGAAGCACGGGTGAGATCCTATGAGAAATTGATGGAGTCAGTTTCTTGAAGGCATTTAAACATACTAAAAATTTCAGTGTTGCGAGTTTCAATGTCTTTTTGACTGAATAATTCCGTAAAATAACTAAATTAAACTTCTTTGGAGAAATTTTCGTTAAATGTTTTCTTATAATATTAAGACAATTTTGATTTGCTTCGTTTGTCAGTTGTTCTTGAAACTAATAATTTACAGATAGGATATTAAGTCAAATATGTATAGTTTTAAACCTGTAAAGTGTGTTTTTAAAGGGTAAAGTTATTAATTATGAATCGGTCCGATGGTGCAGATGGTACTAATCCTATCTTATGTGTCAAAGATCATGGGTTCGATCCCCACCCAGGATAAATATTTATAAAATGATATTTGTGTTTTTACTGTGTCTAAGTGTATAAAAATATGTATTTTAGTACTATATGTGTAATCTCTTTAATGTCTAATAAACAACACAAGTGCTTTAAGTAACCTTACCGTAGAGTCTGGTCAATACATGAGATTATCAGACTATCAGACCTGGTCTGAGATTATCGGACCAGCCATTAAAAGTTCAAGGCATAGGCTTACCCAAAAAAGGGGGAATGTTGCCTATAATTGCCGAACTGGGTAAGCGTGTTGGCACACGCAGAGCGCAGCTCTCGCATCGGAGATCTGCTGACCATCCTTGCCCTGTGCATTTGAGCTACACACAGATACACCGCCATCGTCTCTTCTATTACCATAGTCGCCTCTTACGACAACTGGTACAGGGAAAGATACTACTCTACTCTGCCGGTACCTCACGGCAAAATACATGAGATATTGTGTAAATATAAAAAAATATATATGCATAGCATACCAGCCATTAAAAGTTCACTGTTGGACATAGACATTCCAAAGTAAGGGGGTATGTTGCCCATTATTGTCGCGCTGGGAAAGCGTGTTGGTAATCGCAGAGCGCATCTTACGCGACGGGATGACTGCTGCCCATCTCCGCCCTGTACATTTAAGCTAATTCTTTTGCATGGATATACCGCCATATGTCGATTCTGGTACCTTAGTCGCCTCTTACAACACCTGGTACAGTAGAGGTACTATTCTACTCTGCCGGTATCTTTCGGCTAAATAAAACATATTTGATTAAATTGTGCAAATAAAATTCACTGATATTTTCTTTCAAGTTTATGATGAATTGTAAATAAAAACAATATTTTGAAGTGCTTGTTATTTCGAATATACATATGCATAAGCGAAGTAAAATATAATTGAAGTGTATTCCAACACTAACATCATACGGTTCGTTGCACTCCAAAAGTATTGTTTACAGTTCTGTTTCTAAAAGAAAATAATATCTCTGTCCTCAGACGTATGACCTCCGCGTGACTTATTTTATGTCTAATTTATTTTGAGTTGAGAGAAATGTATTATTTTTTGTATTGCCAGCAATTTTCGTAAGAGAAAATTAATGCTGGTTCAATCTCGCCTTAAATATTTCAAAATTATACGGGACTTGTGAAATGGATAACACAATCATATAAAAGACTTGGTATCAATAAAATACGTACTAAACTGAACGCGTATGAATAATATTGACCACGTTAGGGATTTTGGAGAGCCGTAAAATATTTGCTGTGGGACATAAAAATGGAGAAAGATTTGTAAAAGTTCAGTGAAGTAGCTATTAAATGAATATAATGTACCCAAACTGCGAATATTAGGAATATACAAAAATTTGTACCTGAAGGAAACATACGGATTTTAACTTACGAACTTGCTTACTCACTTTTCTCTTAAGATGATTATATTTCCTAATAGTCCGGACAAATCATCTTAAAGATTTATTCTGACACAATGCTTTTTCCAGTATTTTGGTGTTGCCATACAACAAATTATATAACCGTTTTAATATATAAACTAAGAAATATACAATTTCAAAACCGACAATATAAAAAAGCAATGATAGTTTTAAGTAATTGCATTTTATACAGTTTTTGGTATAAAGAGGTTAGGGCTTTACTATTTGGCATTAAATTCGGCTTTACTATTTGGCATTAAATTTTTAATTTTACAACATACTATAGTCGTTTTAACTGAATAGGTCCGTAACAAAATTAAACTTTATCGGGGAAATTTGCATTACATATTTTCTTATAATAATAAGACAATTTTAATTTTCGTCGTTAGTCAGTTGTTATTGAAACCAATTTGTGGACATTGTCCTAACTAACGAAGTCACTATCAATCTAGGCTATCCTTGGACACATTATTCGTCAACTATTTAAGAAGGCTCCTTTGCAAAGCCAGATTGTATGAGAATTAAGATCATTTTATTCTGGCAGGTTACTATATGAGTTGGCAAAACTGTGGTGGTGACGCAATGCTGCGTACCCCATGGTTCAAGGAGAAGTTATGGCTGCTAGAATGCGGGAAAATAGACTCTATTCCCTTTGATTAGCAAACATATTAAATGTAGTTGATAGCTTGTTTGCAACAAATATTTGCAGACTCGAGGGCGTCTGCATGGCGTCCGTTTGGCGCGTTAAAGAGATGAAGTCATCTGTGGGAGGAAGATGGGGATATTATTGTATGTGAGTGGGATGGGGACAGCGAATTGTCGAAAGCAAATAATCGATATGAAAATTGTCAAGATTGGTCAACATGACAATGTATCGACTGTACAGAATATTTACATGTGCTTGATAATGGAAACTTTTAGTACATTGATTTTGACGTCTGTTCACTCAAGTAAACATTAATTACAATTAGTTAGAAAACTCTTGGACTGAGTACAAAGTTTTCTTAATTATTCTGGTAGTTACAATTAGAAAAGTTCAGAGAATTTTAGAATTTTACGTAAAATTAACGTTAATATTTATCTCATATAAAAAAGTTTTTATTGAAAATACAGTTTTGAAACAAAAGTATTTGTATGAAAAGAAAAACATACTTTGTTAACTTGAAAATATGAATTATGTTCTATTATTACTATGTTTTCAATAATGTCCAATAAATAACGCTATCATTCTACAAATACATTTTTAAAACGTTTTCATCCTTTGTGAACATGTTTTTATAATCCAAATAGCATTTTGTAAAGATTAACTAGACGTGCTTTGTAATAAGATGTTTTTTTTTATTAATAACCAGTAATTTTATATCAGACAAAAAATATTTTCATAACTTTTAAGAGCCTTATTTCGAAATCAGGTGATAGGATGAGATGATATCATATATGAGATGTTGTGTAAATCTTTTTATTATTATATATCTTTATGCATTCGCCTCAGACAATAAACTAATGTAACGTATTTAAATATTTACCCTTTGCGTTTCGGAAATGGTAATTTCTAATAATGACAGTCACTTGAAGGTAGAGTGATCGATTTTAAATTTCTAGATTGAAATGAAAGAAATTTCATGATATTACTACTGAAAGTAATAGGCAGATTTGATACAGTTCATTAGTTATAATTCAAAGGATAAACAGTGTTAGCGAAGTTTTCTTTGGTTCTTTTTGATCGCTCGTGACACGTAATAAAACAAAGATAATATTACTTTTGAACATAGGTTACAGATTTAACTAGTTTATCCTTGCTTGCTGTAAGTAAATATGCTGCTTGATCCAGCATAGGGCAACTCATCTTATATTTGTAAGGCTCTGTGCATAATAAAAAAAATTTCACGAAGTAGACATTATACAAAGGTTAGGTGACCACCAAATAGCAGTTAGCACTGCCGTGTTCCTGTTTGAAGGGTGCGAGAGGCAGTGAATGAAGGTTATGTTATAAATTAATAAGTGTTATATAATATCTTTGAGTCGCAAGGTTGGCATCGAACTAGTGATATCCCTATATACGAGCGTCTATAATCTGTGGTTACACAAACTATTACGCAGACTGTATGCTTGTCATCCAATCTGGCTTAATAATACAAAAATTAAATATACGAGCCGTACCAACCACTCAAGATCAACCAGCTAAAAAATTTAATTAACCATGTTTTAAAGCCGTTAAAATTTAGTTTTGTTCCGGTTGTTAATGTTTAGTTTGCTGGGGGGTACCAACAGAGTAGAATAGTACCTCCCACTGCTGTAAGACACGGCTAAGGACCTAGGCTAGGCTACCAGAACCGACAGATGGCTCAAATGGATAGGGTGGGGATGGACAGCAGCATCCCCGTCGCGAAAGCTGTGCTCTGCGATTGTCACGCTTGCTCAGCTCGACAATTATAGGCAAAATTTCCCCTTTCTTGGAGAGGCCTAGGTCTAGCAGTGGACTTCCAATGGCTGTAATGATGATGATGAACGTGTAGAATATATTACAATCATTCGTAATATCAGAAGCTGTGGCTACCAAGCAGGATAGTAGCGCCTGTGAAATGTGTTTGAAGTGAATGAGTATATATGAGGTTTTGTCAGTAAATGGATATTTCTGGAAGGCCAAGCCTGGTTTCAATACCTACAAAAAGGGAGAAAATCGGTTTTTAAAGAGTAGGCAACGCATATTTGATAGCCCCGGTGCTCATAGGCTCCGCTAATCGATTATCATCAGGCCGGCGATATGCTTGTATTCCTCTAGGTATATTTTTTGTGTATTCCTTCTTTTATATTTTATGTGAATATCCGTAATCTGAAACCGAACAATTGATGTGTATTATCGTTAGTATTTATTATTACAGAGTTAATTAATAATTAAATATTATATAATATATTATTACAGTTAAATGGTATTATTATTAATTACATTTACTCTTCATATTTCAATCAAACCGAATAATATGAATGGTTTTTCATTTCATTCAAGCAAGATCTGTACATCATTTTCATCATCATCATCACAAATGGACATAGGTCTTTCCAGCAGAGCTCATCTTTTGCGACGAGGATGCTGCAGCCTGCTGCCCCCCCCCACACTGTACGCTTGAGCTGCACTGTTCCAGGTGGATATACTGCCATCTGTCGGTTCCGGTACCTTAATCGCTTCTTACGACACCTGGTGCAATGGGAGGTACTATTCTACTCTGCCGGTACCTCACGGCTTTGTACATCATTATATTGTTAATATTCTCCCCGTAATGAGGTCGCATGACGCAGGCGTGTTATTAATATTAGAAAATAAGGTTAACATGTCTAATTATAAATATTACAGACTCCCACCTGATACCCAGTGGAGTACCTATTAAAAGATTTATTGGTGAAATTTGCTTCGAACCACAAATTATTTCTATAGTCTTTCAATTCTCATTAATATCATTTAACACGATCTCGGAAGAGGGGGAGACTGCAACATAACGTTTTAATAACCATTGGTCAACTTCTTCTTTAATATTGTACTTCGTGGCCCAGTTTTCTACTAACCTTACCGCTGTCGTAATTTTGGTTTTTTTCGTTTTTCCAGTCGTTTCGTTCATCCAGTCTTCATACCCATTACATTTCAACCATTCTGCTTTAGGAATTATATCTTATTTTTATTTACCACGCTGTTGCTTATTCTTTCCTTTACTGATGCATGGTAGTGTGCTCCTAATTAACATCATCATATCAGTCATTGAAAGTCATCTTTTGGACATTGGCCTCTTCAAGAAAGAGACGCTTCTGCCCATCCTCCTCTCCCTGTACTATTGAGCTATACCTTTCCGGATGGATATACCTAAGTCGCCTCTTACGACACCTAGTACAGGTGGAGGTACTATTCAACTTGGCAGTACCTTACGGCTTAATCTTATATGTGTTCTAATGCAATTAAAATAATGAATATATTATTATAAATAAATTCACATTTTTCCCGACGTTGACCTAACTCTGTGATAAGTAACATTAAAGCAACTGGGTTACGGATATCAAACAACAACGATTTTATTAATTTAATACTTCAATACATATGATTAACACCCAGATTTAAAGCAAATTCAAATTTTTCGTCACATAAATGTCCGAATGTGATGGGAACTTTCAGAATGGCCGATGATAACAACGACATTAAAGATTCAATCTTACTTCTCAATGAATGTATGTATAGATATCGGGCAATTTTGTTTTCTTTTCACTAATATAACGTTGTTAAAGCTTTGCAACATTAAACAAATAAGAACAATCAACTTTAAACAATATTCTGTAGAAAAAAAAACTACTTGTCTTAGTCTTTAGGCGGGACATGCAGTTTGCTTTATTTTTTCATCACGAAATCGATAGCGCTTTAAATAATAAAAATTAAATGGTAATAAATGAATTTTCGCTTAATAGGGTTTTTTAGAAACTTTTTTAAACGATCCTTCCTTGAGCCCGTTAAACTTTATGGGCCACAAATTTTTAACTCCTCGTTGAGCATGATACGAAATTGTGTCACAATGAATAATGCTCATTTTTATTCCCTGTGACGAAAATCGACATATGCGTTTTTGTATCTTGCTAATAAAAGTATTGACACTTTTTAATCAGCATATATTTGTAAAACGTTGGGTATTAAATAATGTAACTTGTAAATCGGCAATGCAGTGGGTATCGGCTGAGTAGAATAGTACTTACCTTCCCCTGTACCAGGTGTCGTAAGAGGCGACTGAGGTACCGGAACCGACAGTTGGCGGTATATCCATCTAGAAGCGTAGCTCAAATACTACAGGGCGTGGATGGGCTGCAGTATCCCTGCATTTTGTGATTACCAACACACTTACCCAACGCGGCAATAATGGGGAAAATCCCCTCTTTATTGGGCTTATTTCCAGCACTGGACTTCCAAAGGCTGGAGTGATAATGATAAATTATCTTTAAAATTTGTATATCCTAGTATCGATTGAAAATTATGCATGCATTAATCGTAAGCGTAGATAAAGTACACTTTTATAATTTTGGTCCAGACCAAATTATATTCTTTATATTGTTTACAAAAATTGCCTAACATCAGATAAGGCTGCTTGTAAATATTAAAGCAGTTTATTCATGGCTGCCACAACACGCTACCTTCAAACAGATTAAAGGGAGCCATGTATTATTCATTTATGCGACTATATCGCTTTGAATATTAGATTACGGCTTGTAAATTTGTATACCTTTTGTTTTTAACATTGGCAAATTCTCTTATCAAATGCTTGAATCGGTCTATGTTCGAACCAGAGATGAGTTATTATTTGGTTCTGTATACAAGCTTTATTATTAAATTTACAAAGATTTATTGGGTGCTCAGTAACTGTATTTTTAAAGAGAACAATTCAATCGTCTATCATACTATTGATAACCTCTATACTAAAAAAAAAGAAAGTTACGCAAATTATTGAATTTATTTATTTTGTTAACACCTTATCAAAAATCTATAATAAAAAGAAAAATAGTCTTATAGAATTCATAATTATTGAAATTCACACTCAATCTCATACGTCGACTTGACTCTAAAATAAGTACCTTAAAGCAATTGTTTAACGGACATTAAATAACTTCTCTTGGTATTAAATATAATTTTTAAATTTTTGTTTAAAACAGATAGAGTTTAAACTAGATACAGTACAAATATCACAAATATTTGTCATGAGTGGAGATCGCGCCCATGGCTGACGCTACATCAAACTACAACAGTTTTTGTAATCTGATGTAGCGTCATGTCAGGGAAGCAATTTGGGGCCACTAGAATTAATTTTACTTATTAATAGTTTACCGGATATCATTAAACACGCTTTGTGCCTGTTGTTTGCGGATGATTTTAAGTTAATTCTTGAGGTCAAAATACGAACTTCTGGAGAATAATATAATCCTCGTGGTAAAGAGCAATGAAAATGAACCCTACTTCAACACCTCAACATTTTTAGTAATAAGTTTCACTCAAGTTTGATCTCCTTTGCATTACGAGTATACGTCAGATAGGACAACTATGCAAAGAGTGATTGAAGTTCGTGATATAGGAATAACGCTTACTTATAACCTGACATTCTCAAGGTTTTGTTTTAAGACAATCCAAAAAGTTTACTAATGTTGCCGCCCTTATAGTTTTGTGTGACATGATGGACAGTTTTGTGTGATAGTCATAAGTCATCACACAATAAATTCACTATAGTCTTTCGTTATCAATGCACTTTTTATTAATTACTCAATAAGCTGGGAGGATATCGTAATTCAGATATTTAGTATCATATTTCTGTAATCAGAAATGCTTGGACCATGCTTTCATAGATTCATAGCATGCAGGTCAGGCAGGTAACCCCAGAACTAATGTATAATTCACTTAGGAGGCGAGATCTTGAGGCCTCAAAGGAAGCAAAATCAAGCCCTGCCTATGAATATTACATTAAGCACGCGCAGAGATTGTCTTTGTTCATTGTGTGTGTGCAGAATATGGGTTTGACTTTATCAAAATTACTTCCAGTCAGTATAATTTGGCCTTAATACAAAATTGATCATACAATATAGGATACTGATATGGTTTTAATGTACTACAATTGATTTTTAATTAATAATTAACCACATCAAATAATAATAAAAAATTAATAGAGAACGATTCGAACGTCGAAGGACGAACGAACGACGAACGAAGAAAATAAAATTTAAGTGTCTGTTTGTAATCACTTGAAATAGCTTATAGCCATAGTTACTTAGGGTACTTTTAATGCATTATATTTTTACGATAACGGGAACTGCGAGGGTGAAACCGCGGGGCGCTGCAAGTAGATGAATAAGTTTGCAGTCGATTAAAAGCTACGAAATGACAAGAAAGGAACGCTAGACAATAGAAGTGATGTCTCCGGCGAAAGAGACGGCGTGGGCTTCTGACTCTACTGCTTTAGATTTCTTAAGCTTTTCCCTGGTGTTATTTTTAAAATCAAAATGATTTCTGATTACCTATAGTATTTAAATTTTCTGGGGTTTATCGAATGCATAATTAACGATCATGTAAAGAACACATTTCAGTATATAAGAATATAATACTTATTTCGAATTGAGTTACACTCAAAATGTTGATTAAAGGTAATAAACATTTTCTTTTAGATACTTTTTTTTATCAGTACACACATTGAATGACGTCCCTACTAGAATTACAGAACCAATTTTTTAAATTACGTTCCTTATTTTTTTGTCCAATAGATTTTCCGGTGTTGTCTATGGAAAATTCTTTAATCGCTTATTCGTTGCACTAGTAATACTTCTGAAAATACTCTACTATTCTGTAAGAAAATACGTACAAAGATAGGGGAAAACAATAATAGCATTACCGTTGCGAAACTACGCTTTACGATTGCCGCCACCGTTGCCAAGCGCAGCAATTGTTAGGTAAACACCCCCTTTTTTGGGAGGCATATGGACAGTAGTAAACTCCATACGACTGTTGATGATGATAACTATGATCAATCGCTTTTCTTATAATAACGTTGATTGAGTTTAATTTATTCATTTAAATTATTTTCTGGATCTTTATTTCTCATCATTGATAAATTAAACATTTGGTCAAGTAGCTCCGCATCGAGCTTGACAACAACCCTTGATTGATATATATTAATTGATTCCTAATTAAATCTGCAAATGTGATAATATTTTCCTATTGCAAAAAGTGTGTTTTGTCGAATCAAATGCTATAATATGTATTGCATCACATTGCTATGATGTTATTTTTTATAACAACAACAAAATGCGAACGATTGCAGAGGAATCTATAAAAGATTAGAAGTTAAAGTTGATTACACTATTAACCTCCTTTTGGTTTAGACTTACGAGTGATCAGAAATCATCACATAAAAATGATCGCAATTCACATACATAATTATTTTTGTCATAGTTTTATCACGCTTGTAAAGCAAAAATAATTTATCAGCATGTTACCCAATACTATATGTATTAATGATGATAAACTATTCTACATATGATACATATCTAATACACACTATGAAGTAAGGTACAGACACTGCGTGAGACGATTTCAATAAATTATACAAGTAAATAACTCGTCCCATATAAAAGGGAATGCTACTTTTTGTTCAAGAAAAGTTCTCAAAAGACCCGACATAAAGTAAAGTTCACACGTTCAAGTTCACAAATAAGGCAGTAAAGAAAAAGTCATAATTTTTTTTAAAAGAAAGAAAGCAAATATTAAATCTGAGTACGCTTCATTAATTTATTAACCATTTTTTTTATTAACGTAATTCTCTTTTACCGTTCCACACTGAATCACAAACGGTTTTTTTCTCTCCGACCAGATATTCCCTTCGCCACGATGGTGGATCTATGAAAAGTTATGGAGACTCCGACCCCGCATGCTAATGCTAAGCTTCCGAAGATGAATTTTTGATGCACGGTGTGCCTCGAATACCAATTAGATGGAAAAGAACCGAGTAATTGAATCGACATTGATGGCAAAGAGGGTGGCTTAAATTGGTTTTCATTTAAATACGGTTTGGACAAGAAGGTTTTCTGTGGGAAATTCTAATAGAATGGGATTTCATTTATAATTTTTAACAACATATGTATAATTACAGATAGAAAATGCCTAAGCTGCAGTCTAACTTTGGTACACATGTAAAATTACACGTCATTTAATGTTGTCTATATTAACTTGTTTACTACTTACAATAAAACCATTCTTTGATCGACTTTGAAATGCTGTTTATTTTATTTTTTACATTTTTTGTTTAACGTTTCGTTACTTTGATCTTACTGGCTAAGGTACCACGTTTTATTTTTCCGAAATTTTACTATTGTTTAAGAGTTAAGTGATACTTGTATGTATATACCACGTATACCTATATAAATTAATGCCTACAATATAAACGCAAACAAAACAAGGCCTTAGCACTGTAGACCTTTATATTTCTTGCTTGGTAAAACCTCTTTAGAAACGGACATAGGGGAGGAATTAATTTTGTATTCAAAAGCAGTCGCGTCTGACGAAATGTTTCTTGTAATCCAGTTTTGTTTGAAGTGAATTAAATAATTATTTTAGCATTGCATAGTATTAGAGATTAGTCTCTATACATTTATTACCAATTTGAATATTGACTATAACATGAGGTAAGTAGATCTTATACAAAAGTCGTATGCATTAGTACCTCACTTTCATCTATTTCTCCCGTCAAATAACAGTGTTTGCATTGCGGTGCTCTAGTTAAAAGGGTGAGAAAGGCAGTGAAATTACTTGATAATGTGACAATATTTTCCAGTCACAAGGTACGCGAGAGTGCGGTGACGGCTACTATCACGCGGACTTTATATGTTTGTTTTTCGACCTTATCACTATCATCATAACAGCCGCAAAACGTCGACTGCTGGACATAGGTCTCCTCGAGATAGGGGTATTTACCCATAATTGCCGCGCTGGGCAGGCTTGGAGGCAAAAAACCAAAACATATATGCCCCTATTTATATTAAAATCAGGAATTTGATGTCGATTTGGGCAACACAAATGCGCTATTTTACTCGGCGTCAGATCAATGAATGTGATGTCTTGTCAATTTGTTATTATGAATAATTTTCATCATCATATCATAGAAACCGTAGGTTGTCCACTACTGATACCATATATATTTCCATAAGAAAAGGAAACGCAGCGCTGGATAAGTGTAGTGGCAATCATAGAGCGTAAAATCACGATCGGAATTATTTTGTCCAATCTCTTTTGGTTGTATATACCGCCAACTGTCAGTACCTTAGTTAATATTTTCACTGAATATTCGACAAGATTTAAGCAATTAGTAAAATGTGTAGTATAATAAAAAAATTAAAGTAAAAAAAGTCATGTATGTTCGTTAGGTCACCTTTATTTATAAGTCAAAGGCTAAACAAGTAAAATACCTAAGTAGAAGATTGTCTAACGAGATTTGGAGATTCCAAAGCACTAAATAGTCGATTACGTTTGCTTGATGCCGGATTCTGGATACATTCCAATTCCCAGGCTAATAAAATTCCAGGGTGTTGAACCAATATTGGCGATAGCTGAAATCTATTCGATCATACCGAGTGATTAATTGACGGCATTGTACATTGACAATTTAAAATGAAATCGATATTCTTACTTCTTGCTATACTTCTCAGTGTCACATGATGTGTAAAAGGTCACGCCCTTTCTCACCGAGTATCTCAAATATTCACATCTGAGTCCGAGTCCGAGGGCGTGAAGAGAATCCAACATTATGATGTTCATTTGTTTCTGAGTCAGTAGGTATTGCTACGCAATGTTCAGAATTAGATCTTCGATTGTAACATTATAAGCAATCATTCGCCTGTTAGCTTAACTAAAAAAAGTCCACTTCTGGACATAGGCCTTCCCAAGAAAAAGGGGGTTTTACCCATAATTGACGCGCTGTTGCATGTTGGCAATCGCAGAGCACAGCTTTCGCGACAGAGATGCTGCAGCTCAACCTCAACCTGTGTGTGTGTGTGTGCTACACTGTTTCGGATGGATATACCTTTACCTGTCAGTTCTGGTGCTCTTGTAACAGGTTTCGTAAGAGGCGACTTATGTACCGGCACCGAAAGACGGCGGTATATCCGGTATATCGAAGCAGTGTAGCTCAAATGCAACAGGGCGGGGATAGGCAGCAGCCTTCGTAGCTCCCGTAGCGAAGCTACTCTCTGCGATTGCCATCATGCTTTTCAAGAGCAGATTTCCCCTATTTTGGGGAGGTCTTTGTCCAGCAGTGGACGTTTACGGCTGCTGTAATAATAATGAAAAAGCGCATATAGTGATGATCCTATCTTATGCGCCTAAGATTCGATCCCTGCTCAAGACAAATATCTATATGATAATTTATATTTGTTCAGTATCTGAATGTTAATTATATGTATTAAAGTATCATATTTGTAATTCCTCTATCTTCGGATATCATGGAGTTACGTGACCGTATTGGATGTTGTCTAAATTTGTAATCTATTTCAAGGCTGAGAAAACCTCTTATAAAGAATTTTTGCTTGTTATTTGCTTATAGCAAACTTGATTGCTTATAGCAAACAATAATGCATACTTGATTATCATTATCATTATAGCAACCGTAGAATGTTCACTGTTAGACATAGACTCCCTAAGAAAGGGGTAGTTTTGCCCATAATTGCCTGATTGATTAAGCGATACTGATTCTGGTAAAGATACCGCCATCAGTCTGTTCCGGTAACTCAGTCACCTGTTAACCGTGCAGGAATACTATTTCGCCAGTACTGCACGATTTGAAATTGCTTTATTCAACACAAATATAAAACACATAACGTTGTAACACGATAACCGTTCTCTTAACCACGTCGTCATAATCAGCTGTAATACGTCCACTGTTGAGTTTAGGTATACTAAGAAATTTCATATATATAGTCAGTATAGTCATATATACTCATTAGGGCTTTAAGGCTATAACCAAAGATAGACATCCATATGTTCTCGTATGGAGTATATATGTCATCTGGTTGAATCTCCTATTTGATAAAATTACTTGCGCGTTCATTAAAAGACGACATTTAAATAAATGACTAGGCCGAACGTTGATTGAACAAGCATCATTCAACGTTCAACTAGTCAGCGGATTTAGCGGATTGTAAAATAGTTCTGTGAACAGTGCTGACGTAAAATCAGTCAGGTCATTGTAATTTATTTTTTTTCCCACTGCTGCGTTATTCTAACCTAACTAACTCTTACTTAATTGCTAACCTAACCTAGCCTAACCGAATAATATAAAGTTTGCTATATATCCCATTCAACGACTATGCTAAATGACGTTCAGTCAAGAAGTTGAACGTTACATGAAACAACTTGGCGAGTTTAGTTTAGTCGTTCAGTTAAATGTCGTCATTCACTGAACGCGCAAGTCATTCAATTAAATAGGAGATTTAACAAGATAACTGCGACAGATACAACGCCAGCTGTTGGTCCGGTAGCTCAGTCATCTATTACGATACCAACGCTGATAGTATACTGCAAGTATTACTAAAGTAATCTTTTTTTAGAGAAAGTAAAGTTACCGCTATTTTAATGCTAACGCTAATAATGTACATTTATATGGTGCAAAGCGGTCAAGCCAAGCGTAGTTAATCTCACTAATGAAGTTGTTTGATTCCTGCCAAAATTGAGTTAACCACCCAAGTGACCCCATCAAGTGACTTGCACCATTGAATTCTGTTGATTCTTATCTTGTTTGAGGCAAAAATAGAGAATTTTTAGATGAGGTGAATAAAGTGCAATTTAATTCTAACATTGTTATTTGATTTGCAATAATGAGTTGGTTGACGAACAAAATTACTGCTGGACATATGCCCTAAGAAAAGAAGTCTTTTGCCCATAATTGCCGCGCTGGGCAAGCGTGTTGGCAATCGCAGAACGCAGCTATCGCGATGGGGATGCTGCTGCCCATCCCCGCCCAGTGCATTTGAGCTGCACTGTTTCGAATGGAATATAAAGCCATCTGTCGGTTCTGCTACTTTAGTCGCCTCTTACGACACCAGGTGCAGTGGGAGGTACTATTCTATTCTGCCGGTACCTCACGGTACGAACGAATTATCTTATTGTATATAGTTTACTAAACATATTAGCTTCGACATAGGTCATATGTTGAGATATATCCAATAAGACCGGATGTATACAACCTGTTTTCACCGCAATCCAGTTTTAATTTTTCTTATTAGGTTTTAGACTAGTTTGACAAAAAAACATACAGTAAGCGTCAGTAGCCTATAGATGCTATTTATATCACAATCGCGTTGCCGAGCGTGTGATTTCAAGATATTATTTCACAGTGCAGTGGACTTCCAATAGCTGTAATAATGATGCTCTGGCCATGCTACTTCGATATTCTAATTGACCTATCGGTAATTTGGGATAGACAAATAAAAATAAATAACTGTAAGCATTAGAATGCATCATTTCAGACGTTGCTTCAGATTGGTTAACGTTTTGAATATTCAAGTATATTGCAACGTGACAAGCATCTCTTTGATTGTTGGTATTGAACTTCGTTAGCAGCGTATACAGCATTACGATATTGCAAAGAGTAGCTTCAACTCTCTCTTCCTGATACAAAGACATGTGAGAAAAATGATATTATTAATAAGATTAAAAGCGTAATATTTTATTTTGTTTTTTTTTTAAATTCATACAAAATCACAGCTCTTGTATTCTAATTAAAAAAAAATATTGTTAATACTTACAGCCAATTAAGGATTTTACATATGTAAGCTGAAAATTTACAATATATAACAATAAGAGGACATTGTAAAGAGACTACAATCACATATATATCCATACATACATAAATATACATACACATACATATACTTACAAAAACATATGTTATCATTACTTAAATTTATGTAAATAATACTTATATTAATGTGTTATGAAGTTTATAAGGTAATTATTTATGTATGTGGCAGAAGACCACGCAAAAACCGGTACCGAAACAGAAAAAAAATAAAAAATGGCATTTCACAGCCGCAGTAGAGAACTCGTAAATGTAAAACCTTTTATGTCTATTTAATTGGCTGAATTCATATATTTTCATGAGTAATTACGATTATAAATATCACTGGCGTATAAATAGATCCAATTTAGCATTTGCAGATGGAAAATTGTATAATTTTATAGTGGGAAAAGCTTTCAGCTAGCCACGGCTAATCTGAATAATGAAGTTGCTCGATCTCTGCCGGGATTGAATTATCCGTACAATCTTCATCCAGCGCTCGCCCTATAAAATCCTGTGGGCTCTGGATCTGTTTGGGGCGATAATAGTGGCTTGTTCGCCCTTTTGTAATTCAAGTTGGCGGAGTAACACAATTTTACCCGAATTATTTGGATCGCAGTAACCTAAACGAAATAATTAATTTATTTTTGTAACGAAACATATGAAATATTTATTAAAAATAGGACTAGTTTTTGCTTATCTTTCTCGTCATCATTAAAGCTAAGCCTTATCTATGACTGAAATTTGGTTCCGGTACGAAAAGAAGTACTTTAAATCATAATTGTCATGTTAGGCAAGCTTGGTCGCACAGAGTGAAGGCGCGTGATGCGAATGTGGTAGACTATTCTCTCTCTATTGCATTTAAGCTACCGGAAACTGTCCGTTCCGACATATCAGTTGCTTTTCACATATACCTTCTGGCAATTCTGGTCTGCCTCTACCTTGGCTAATATCCTTTATAGCCCACAAGATATTTTTTGTATGATTAGGTCGACAGTCCGCGTGTTAGTATCATTGAAGCCTATAGATCATTGAATCACCAGCGCGTTGCCAACCTTTAACTTAAAAATGTTATGCCATATTATCGAGTCATTTGAATGCCCTTCAAATTAGAACAAAAGAAAGCCAAAACTCCTGTTTGGTGGTAGAAATAGGTGAAAGGGGCTATATGTATATATATATATATATATAATAAAGATTTTACCAAAGGTTTACGGAATAGAGAACTAGTAGCTATAGAAACGAACACTCTTAAATTTGATTTATGAATATGATTCGGATGTAGGAAGTAACGGATTTTCTGAAATACCCGATAAAACGTAGCGGTATGCGGTTGCTAATTGAGTGAGAAATAAAACTCCAGCTCACGTAGACGCTCGCTAGAAAGGATCTGTGATTTTGTTAGTCGGATATTGGAATGAGTCCGTGAATAACTGAGTGAGCATAAATTTGACGGGACAAGTGGCGCATTTGGTAATCCTTATTATTTGCGGTCGTGGGTTCGATCCCTACCTAGGGCAAACATTTATATGATAAATATTTAAGTTTTAAGCTTTTCTCGAAGTCAGATCAGCTTATGAATTTATGAATTACAAACACACTTTCTATGATTTTTGTTAAATTACATATATACGCTTGCATTTATGATAGTCAAGGTCCACCTTAGAAAGACCCTACAAGTGATCTTCCATGACTAATACCTTGTAGTAGGCAAGCACCTCTCTTCCTGCTGGTACCACCCGGCAAAAATATGGATTGATTAAAAAAAACACAGTATTATTACTTGTCTGTACTTGTGTGTTGAAAGAAATATACGGAGCTTCTGAAGTTGTGTGTCGAAAAAATATACGAACC